>NQII01000274.1:450076-471757 GCA_002778355.1 Clitarchus hookeri | reverse complement strand
TTCACGCCCTTCGCCCTCCTAAACAGCAATAGCGCACTTAATGCGCATTTACAACTGAAAAATTATTAATCAAGAATCAAGAAATATGCAGTAACCGCAGTTCTCGCACACGAAACTACGTATTCTCGATTAACGATTCACAATTCACGTGATAATTGTTATGTACAACCAATGACAACTTGCCAAAAGCCTATTATTTTTACTTTTGGTTGATAATTTTTAACCTTTTCTAATACAACCATATACACAGTATAAGCAGATCAAAGTGTGCCGAAGCACAAACAAGTACACACAAACTATATTAAAGCTAGCAAAATATGTTTATAATAACTGGTAGCACTAAGAAGAGGGGTTTCAAATCTCTCACAATACATAAAATTGATTTTCAAAAACATTTCTAGAATCCAAAAAATGCATAGAAAAGGTTAAAAGTATAACAAAAGATATTACAAACGGTAAGAGTATTCAATGAATTGCTCATACAATTTAATGTTGATTGAAACGTGAAATACCGAATTATACTCTGTACCATGTAAGTTGGCCAGATTCGGACAGGTCTGCGAAAGTAGCGCCACTGTTTACATCTGACTACGTATCCTTCCGCAATCAGCTGATCGGCCACATGGCAACGATGTTGTTTATTTTCATACTAGCTTGCCCAATACTAAAAATATGATGACGCACAAGTAGGGATAATAAAAAGAGGGAAATGAGGG
Source organism: Clitarchus hookeri (assembly GCA_002778355.1). NCBI lineage: Eukaryota > Metazoa > Arthropoda > Insecta > Phasmatodea > Phasmatidae > Clitarchus > Clitarchus hookeri. The sequence goes on along the minus strand of NQII01000274.1, from coordinate 471,041 downwards.
GAGGAAACTGGAGGGGAGCCGAGCCGCCAAGGAGAAAGCTACCTTGCAGAGGAGAAATTCCAAAGACGAACGTTACGGCGGCGCTAGCGTCGCAGCCTATTCACGGTATCTTCACACTTTTCGAATCCTACCTTTGAAAAATCATCCCATGTATCACGTGTTTTGTTTCCTAAATATGATTTGTCACAAGCGTTTTATACTTGTCATCACGAAAGAATATTTTTTTTTTTGTTATAGCGAACTTTTACTTACATTTTATCTATACATTATATAATTTCATTTATAATTAACACTAATAAAAACCGGGAGAAAATAAGTGTGTTGGTAATGCCTAGTAAGAAATAGTTCTCATGCAAAATACTATTAAACCTAGTGGGCACGAATGCGGTGCGTTGTCCCTCTGGTGTAGTTTGCTAGAATTGGTTAAGCTGTGTGTGTACGAAGCGGAGGAATATCCTGAAAGTAGAACTTTAGCTGGGGTTCATAAAAGATGGAAGTAACCGTGAATGGACTATACTTTAGTATACAGCTTCACAAAAGAAATCGACAATCGCAGAATGTAGATACCGCGAGCAGCTAAGAGCCTGAGGTGCTACGTAAGAGTAATAACATGTCGAAAATAACAAAGAGCAAGAAACAGAGCGGTTAAAATTGGTCCCCCAGCCTCGTACTTCAAACATTCTGGCATATCAAAGCTTTTTGAGAGTGCTTATAATGGGTCCCTCACGCAGCACTTCCAAGCTGCCAGAGATAGCGGAGAAAGAAAAGGACGGTACAGCAGCTAAAGGTTTTCCGTGATGCGGCACATGAGGGGTTACAGAGAGCAGAACGGAACATGGGTGGCACATAATAACTTAAGACTTACGATGAGGCAGATCGATCATAGTATGTAATACATGTCCCCAACATTGGCTCACACACTGCCCACAGAGCAGTTAAAACAGCGACGCCGATGTGTTGTGTATTTTAATGAACCAACGCTTTTAAGGTAGAAGTATAGTGGCTTCTAATAAAGCACTGCAGCAAACTGCACAAAACGCAGAACTCATTAAAAAGTGGTACACACACTACCAAAATTGTTTGGACAAGTACGATTTATGTTAAATGCGAAAGTTGTAAAACTGTAGATTTTTTGCTAGAATTTACTTATTTATTTCTGTAAATACTTAAATAAAAAGAGTTTTAATCAAAATTCGCGTATTTCAGATTCTTAAATACATTTTGCACAAAAAAAATTTACCAAATTTTCTTACAAACAAATAGTACATGGGAAAGGTTTTCTTACAAGTACTTTCTGAAGCATCCAAAATGGAAAAACGCTTAAATTTTTAAGATACAAAATATTCTTAATAGTTAATTGTTTTACCATATGAATAAGTCAAGTCTAGTAAAACATAACATTTAAGCGTTACAACATACACTGAAGAGTCAAAAAAACTGGTATAGCAGTAAGTATGCAAATAACAGAGGTATGGAACCAATCAGAGTAACGCGATGCGGTCGGCAGCGCCTATATAAGACAACAAACGTCTGGCAAAGTTGCTAGATCGTTTACTGCTGCTACAATGGCCGGTTATCAAGATTTAAGTGAGTTTGAACGTGGTGTTATAGTCGGCGCACGAGAGATGGGACATAGCATCTCCGAGGTAGCGATAACATTTGGATGTTCGCGTACGACCATTTCACGAGTGTACCGTGAATATCGGGAATCCGGTAAAACATCAAATCTTCGACATCGCTGCGGCCGGAAAAAGATCGTGAACGAACGGGACAAACGACGACTGACGAGAATCATTAAACGTGACAGACGTGCAACCCTTTCTCAAATTGGCGCAAATTTCAATGCCGGGGCATCAACAAGTGCCAGCGTGCGAACTATTCAACGGACCATCATTGATGTGGCCTTTCGGAGCCGAAGGCCCACTCGTGTACAGTTGTTGACTGCACGACACAAAGCTTTACGCCTCGCCTGGGCCCGCCAACACCGCCATTGGACTGTTGATGACTGGAAACACGTTGCCTGGTCTGACGAGTCTCGTTTCCAATTGTATCGGGCGGATGGACGTGTACGGGTATGGAGACATCCTCATGAATCCATGGACCCTACATGTCAACAGGGGACTGTTCAAGCTGGTGGAGGCTCTGTCATGGTATGAGGCGTGTGCAATTGGCGTGAAATGGGACTCCTGATACGTCTAGATACGACTCTGACAGGTGACAGATTCGTAAGCATCCTGTCCGATCACCTGCACCCATTCATGTCCATTGTGCATTCCGACGGACGTGGACAATTCCAGCAGGACAATGCGACATCCCACACGTCGAGAGTTGCTACCGAGTGGCTCCAGGAACACTCTTCTGACTTTAGACACTTCCATTGGCCACCTAAATCACCAGACATGAACATTATTGAGCATTTTTGGGATGCCTTGCAACGTGATGTTCAGAAGAGATCTCCACCGCCTCGCACTCCTATGGATTTGTGGACTACCCTGCAGGATTCATGGTGTGAATTGCCTCCTGCATACCTTCAGTTATTAGTAGAGTCCATGCCACGTCGTCTTGCGGCACTTCTGCGTGCTCGCGGGGACCCTACACGATATTAGGCATGTGTACCAGTTTTTTTTGGCTGTTCTGTGTATATGCATTCTTCTTTCATATGCAACATAAATCGTACTTTTCTGACAATTGTGTTACGGCTTGTACCACCTTTTAACGAGTTCTGCATGGTGTAGGTACATGGGAAGTCCTATCTTAAGCAAAACAATTATTGTAAGTTTATTATATTCCAAAAGCATAAAAACTTTGTTAGAGCAGGTCTGCTAACATTTCAATGATTTTATGTAAACAATGAGATTACCTTAGTTCAAGTGACGTGCTTTTTGCCAGTTACGATGGCATCAGTTCAATGTTAAGACTACGAAGTTTATTATTTAGCAATTGACACGCGCACTCTACCATTAACCAATCTTCACTTTACGATCAAAACCGCGATGGCAGTTTAACACAAAAGAACGCACAACAACTTCACATTAAAACAATTCTAACATTTTCCACTAGTAATTTCGTCTATACGCAAATATTTGTGAGCAAATCTGTGCTTCCCTCTTGCAGTTTTCATCCCTTTCACGTTGTTAACTAAAAATTCCAGGTAAATTGCTGTAAAGAACAAAGAAGGACGTACATACAAAATCTGAACAAAAGCTGTTTGCGTACAGTCAAAGCCGGAGCCCGGCAAGGTTCATTCGGAGACTTGTGCAACTTAAACAGTAAAGCCGGATTCCCATTACAGCGACGCGTCGAGCAGTAAGCTCTGTCGTCGGCGACGAGATTCAAGTGCGTTGGAACCACAGCATGCGTTGGATTTGTAGACGTCGGACGTCGACAGTGAAGGAAAGTTTTGCACGGCAGGTTAGCGATTAACTATAAGTATTAAATATAAGTGCCCTGTAATTACCAACATCAAAGAAATGTAACATAGTGATGTTTTCTTTCGCAAAATATGAAAAATTAACATTTCTGTTGTTTTCATTTTGTAAATTTTGCTATTAATATATTACTATTATTTCAAAAGGGCAGTTTATGGTGTTTAAATTATAAATGCAGACTTGACGGTAGCATCATTAAAACAAAATGACACAAAAGAGCAGGCACGGTCTGGATCGGAGACTGCCGCCGACATGCTGTCCGCTCAATTGTGAAGAGATTTTATAAACCGCCGTCGGCTGTCGTCGTCAGTTACTCCGCGTCGCTGCTGTATTGTGGATACTGCTTTAGCGGGTCGAGAACGACAGGTTCACTTTTACCGGCGCTGCGCGACCTTCGCTAGCTCCAGCACCGCGCTGTGTTCGGCGAGCATACCCGACGTCACATCTGGGATGTCTGTCAAACAGCGAGACGTGAAGAAAAAAAAACTCTTTCTTGGTTTCCGTCAAGCACGTTCGGAGCGATCCGTCTCGAGGCGATCCTCCTCGCTCGTGAACTTGAGATCAAAGAGGCCGACCCAGCAAACTGTGTTCGGAGTGTGAAGGAACGGACAGTGGAAAACAGCTGCCCACGCATTCTCAAGAGTACCCACGGGCACGCGACGTGCTTTCAGTATTCATTGCTGCCAACTATCACACGTGACCACTATTACTCGTCGGCACTGTCGGGAAAAGCTGGTATAGTCCATTCACTGTTACTTCCAACTGTTCTGAAGCCCTGCTTAGTTCTACTTCCAAGATATTCCTCCGTCTCATGCAAACTAAGCTTAACCTAGTCTAGACCGCATTCGCGCGCACTCAGTATAATAATATTTTGCATAACGACTATTTCTTACTTAGGCGTTACCAACACATCTATTTCTCCCTGGTTTTTTTTTTCGTATTAATTATAAATAAATTATTGTAATTTAAATATAAAATTTAAGTAACACTTCAATTTAATAAAAAAAATATGGTCTTTATGTTAACGGAAGTATAAAACGCTTGTGAAACGTAACTTATTTAAGAAATAATCTAGCACGTCATACATGGGGTGATTTTTCAAAATTTTGATTCAAAAAATGCGAACAAACCGCGAATAAACTATATCAATGAAATACCCGGCCGGTAAAACTCGCACGCATCGGAACGCGGCGCCAGACCGCTGCTACCGCCGTTCTTCAGTTTACGCACCCTTACACCCGCTGACAAGGTGAACAAACTATGTGACATGCAGGGTGAAGTACGCACTTTCGAAACAGGCCTTTGAAAAGCACGCATTGCCAACATACACAATAACACGCGGTCTCCCAATTGAGTTGGCAGCGAATAAAGGAAAAATAGCTCTAAAGGTCGGGTTACGATGAAAATCGTGTACGCGAAGGTGTACGTATAGAAATGAAAGTAGGTATTCTAAATGGCATGGTTCATGTTTATAGCGTACACCAGGGTTGTTAACATTACACGATGACCATGAACAGTGCCATAAGAATACCTACTTTCATTTTGATACTTACAAGTTCGTTACGTTCACGTTTTCCATAGTAACCCAACCTTTTAGACTTCAAATTGTATTGCGAGCGTAAAATTCAAATGTATGGCAAATCAGCCCCCCCCCCCTTTTTTTTTTTCTCCATAGAATACGAATTGGGGTAACAGTAACACATTTAGGTCTCTAACTATTCAGTTGTGTGATACATGAATAAAGGCACGAAAATGTAAAATGTTTCACATATGGTGGAATGGTAAAAACTGACGACAAAATTAGATCTTAGGCATATGGTTATTAAAAGAGCTCTATTAACCGTGAACAGCCTAGCATATACGTGCACGGAAGTACAGTCATACGTTTTCGTATTTAAAGTATTAAAAAAATGTTCGGAACGTAATAATGTGGCACGACAATGCCACTCCAGTACTGACGAAACTGTCCGCGGAATTCTACCGTGTGTCCTTGGCATGGTTTCTTGCTCTACTACAGTGGTTCTCAAACTGTGGTCCGAGGACCACTGATGTTCCGAGGCTACGACGTAAATGGTAAGCGAAATTAGTTTAATAATTATTTACAATATTTGATTTTTTTAACCCTTTTACAATTAAATTCTTACCTGTCAAGTCTATGATGATAGTATAGGCTGTTCACGGGAAACTGAGGACTTTTGAAGGCCCTGCCTAAGATCTACTTGCATGCACATTTATTCTTCCACCATATGTAAAATCAACATTACCATTGAACTTATTACTTTATTCAAACGTCGGTCAAGGGAAAATGTGGTAATATTAGGAAAGTAAAATATTTTTTTTAATTTGCTCCTATTTTCACTTGCATGTATTACAAAAATTACAGAAAGTAAAAGTAGAGCGATTATGGGAACTTTGGCACATCGGGACATGGGACCGGAGCTTCGGAGCGGTCTGTGCTGTCATTCCGGTCGGCCGGTGGCCATAATAGATCCAGGTGACCTTGATATTTGACCTTGACCCCTGTGACCTCTGACCTTGAAACCCAAAAAAATTAAAAAATTACATAAATAAATATTTAAAAATTATTCAAAATTAAATAATTAATTAATTTAATAAAATTAAAATAAATTTAAATTTCCGGGGGCACCCACACCCTCCTGCTCACCATCTTGGTAGGCGTCACAGCCACCACCCACCATCTTGGTAGGTGCAGTCCACCATCCTGGTAGATGTCGCAGCCACTATCTACCATCTTGGTTTTTTTCGTTTGTCATTTGTTTATACATTACTGGAGATTGTCTCCCACCTTCGTACGACTGCCATATTGGATTCCATATGTTTTCATCACCTAGGAGACGCTAGTGTATTGATTTACCCACCAGAATAGTTTTAAATTTAGCCACTAGGCAGCAGCCATATTTGATTATGTTTTTTTTTAATATAGGTGGTGCTGTCGGCATCCTCCATGTTAGATTCTATTTTCAACAAACAGGTGGCATTAATTTCTTGATTTCACTGCCAGGCGAGCTGCCGGTACCCTCTCATTCTGACGATTTAGCCCCAAAGTGAGCTGTCGGCACTCATTAATATAGTCATAGGAAAATATGGAATTTTTCAATCCTATTTAAAATAAAATATTTTCCAATCAGCAGTATACCTACAAGCATAAATTAGTAAATCGATATTTTTTGTATCAAGATATTTAATTAAGACCAACCAAAAACATTTTTCGTTTTAATGCTAATAAAATTACCACAGAAATTGAGTATTTATTCTCCCTCGCCAAACCACTTTCATCCGATTAATTATTCACCATAGCTTAATCTCTTATCACTATCGCTCTTGTTTTCAGCGTCGCCCGTCAGAGCGTGCTAGTGTGGGGAAAGTATTTCATGGGAACAATGTCGACCCTCGGCACAGTTTCTCGTCTGATGCTAGAGGTGATAGATCGCTCTCTCACCCTTCGTCTTTTAGCATTCTGACTTGTAAGTTCAGATATTTATTTCCATCAGGTCGCAGGATATTATCTAACGTGCACGTAGTACGCATATATATTCCCGCGAAATAAAAAATCTGCTAAAATTTGGAGTATCGTTTCGGGCCAGCTAGTCGCTGGAGGAATATGTAACCTCATAAAATACGGTACTAGAACTTAGTTTTTTGTTAATTTATATATTTACCATCGATCTAATTTGCAATGACGTTACCTCAGTATCCATGCCGCTACTGTAACACTTCGTTTGCATTCACCAAATGTGCTCGAAGAAACGTGAAGTATGGATGTTCGAATAATGCAGATAGAGTGGCTTATAAGTGTGGAAACTGTGGCATGGCATTTGCTAGACGCGATAACATGCAGAGGAATGCAAAAAAAACCTGCGTAGCTGTTTGACCTTCACCTGCCAAGATCCGCCGTGTAAAATCTCCTTCACCGCAGCCTACGAGTGTAATTCCCACAAAACCAAGGGTTCAGGATGAATATCCATCATCGCACCAGCAACCATCACGTCCAAGAATCGTGGCAGGGTCTGGGTTGGTTAATGACAATGGTTTCGTGGAGGTCCAAACTGCATTCCAACACAGTTTAAATACCTATGCCTCCACAACAAGAGCGGGTATTCGAAGGATGTTTGCACATTATTAGCTCGAATGGGGCGAAACACCGCTTTTGGCTCTCCGCATAAACACGCCACCAATAAAATTTAATGTGCGACTCGAACGCAGCTTTGCAAAACAGACCCCATTCAACGAAAGGAACGTAATCGAATCGAAAGGAAAGATATCTAAAATACTGTAAAACCTCATACTGTAAATATACGACGCGAGAAAGAAGCATACAAACAGCGTATTTCGGAGTAAATATTAACGAAAGATTAATCACCGAGTGCATCTTGCCCCCTAAACAACATGCTTGCCCCCTCTCAGCAAAACATTTGTTTAAAATTCATGTTGGAAAAAATTATGTGCTGTGTACGGATGCGTTATGCAGCTTTCTATAAAGTAATCATTACTCAAAAAATCCAAAAACAGTTAAAACCACTTCGCTACCCCCGCGGTATGCGATATGCACAGGGAAGTAGCCCATGCATTTCCCCTCATCAAGGCATAGATGCTCATCATTAAAAACATTTCCTCCAAGTTTAAAATCAGTACATTAGGAAATTTAAGCAGCGGGGAAAAAATAGCCATGTGGTTACTCCACGTGCGGCGATCTTCCTAGCAACCCTTGTCAGCATATAAAACTTTTTAATGCATAAATAATGCACGTATAGTAAGTTTTGCAGGGAAAAAATTATATACCGTGAGGAGACGCTAGCGTAAAGGTACACCCACCACAAGAACAAAATCATTAAAAAAAACTGTTGCCTTCGGCAAACAAAATTTTAGTATTTTCATATACTCGTGTGCGCTCGCTCCATTAAGAGATATATCCGATCCGCGGTAAAACACCCCCCCCCCTCCTTTTCCGTTTCTCCCTTCCATCACCGTCCAGAGTCACAAGCACACTGCCACGTGACTTTAGCCGAATGAAAAGTGACATGCGAGCATGTGCATGCATGTGTGTGTGTGCCTTCTTAACCAGCAGTTGTCAATAGTATTCACTCTTTATGAATTACGCCAACTAGAACATAGTTTTATTCCCGAGATGCTAGTCTACCATGCAGATTTATACCACAATACGAATTCCAGCAAAGACACGCGCATACAGCTCTCATTCTCTACCCTTCGACCTCGTCGAGACATATAAGGAAAGACTTCACAAGTGCGAAAAAAAAAAATAGAGCATATTGCAGCCAGTGCATTACGGAGACCATGAAATTTTAGAGTTATGTTAATCTTTTTCGAATGTACAAAATTATTTCTATGTACAAATAATTTTGTAAATAAATTCTGGCTCAAACACCTTTGTTTTTTTTTTTTTGTGTAAAAAAATCAAATGTGAAAATTTTTATTAATTCTGACAAAATCAAAGATACATTATAATTTTGAGAAACTAAGAAATAAGGAGGGAGGAGGTCATTCTCCACGTTCTCATACATCAAACACACACACACACACAGCCCGAAATATCCCAATTGCAGGCGCGACTGATAGACGCTTTAAAAACGATCAAGAGAAAAACGTGACCTGGATACGAGTGCCATTACAGAAATATAAATTAGACACACGTGCAGTCGTAATCTGAGCTCGCGCACAAGTCCAGCCACGCTGCATCAGGTGTTGAATTGGACTTTGCCCTANGCTTGTCGCTCCAGCAGCATGTTTTATTTCTTACACACGCCAACTTCAATTCATACGATAATAAACACAGATTATATAAGCACACACAAGTCAACATCAGGGCAGACCCATGATCAGGGAACCCGGGTTCGATTCTCGACTCGTTCAGCCGAATTTCTTTTTTTAAATATCATTCCAGGTGAATTAGACTACAAATACTTACATTTGTATGGTCTTTATATAAATCTCTTCACGATAATAAAATAAAAAATTTAGCTAGAAATATGGCTTTAACTACACAAATACACGTGTGTAGTCCATTCACGCTTATTTCCAACTTCTCTGAAGCCCTGCGTAAGTTCTACTTCAAAGGATATTGCTCCGCCTCATGCAAACAAAGCTTAACGAAGTCCACAAAATTACACCAAAGCGACAGCGCACCACATTCGTGCGCATTACGTTTAATTACACATTGCATGAGAACTATTTCTTACTGGGTATTATCAACACACCTATTTTCTCCCCGTTTTTATTTATATTTATTATTAACTTGTTTTACAGATAAAACATGAAAAGTGGAATTTTTATGTTAACTACAAAAGTAGAATAAAACAAAATAATGCATTCCAGAATTCGTGTGATGGAATGTAGCAAAAGAGTTAGAATCCGATTTTTATTTTATTATTAAATACATTTCTTATTTTATCTTCCCAACAGACGTATAAAACTGTTGTGATAGGCTACGTGACATAACGGAACACGTCATACATGGGGTTATTTTTCAAAAGGTTTGATTCAAAAAGCGTGTAGAAACCGCGGAACAGACTACAGCAACACAGAGGAAGAAGTTGAAGGAAGGAGTGCGACTCACCCCCAGGAAGATGTTGCAGCCGTTGTCGAAGCCGGCGGCGTAGATGCGCGCCACCCGGGGGTTCTTGCGCTCGGCGATGATGCGGCACGCGAACCTCGAGATGGTGCTCTGCAGCACCTTGTTCTGCATCGCCTTGCTGTCCTTCACCTTGTCGCCGGGCACCGTGTCCATCACCACGAAGTCGATGGGCGCGTCCGACGACCGCCCGATCTGCAACACGCACCACGAGCCCTTCAACTGGCGGCTCTTAACGACCCTCCCCTCCCTTCCTTCCAAGTCGGCAGCCACCAACTTCAAATGGGGAATCAATGTTAAACGAAATTCCTTCTCATTGCGTCAATATTAAAGTTAATTATATGAAACAAAAATTATTATACGTGAAATTTCTTAAGGAATGTTGTTACTTTAAGACATCTTGCCGATTGTTTTGTTTAATACATTTATCTTCTAAAATGTAATACTAAAATTTACCTACAACAAAAAAAAAAAAGATTTTTTTTCTTTGAAAACTATTTTATATAGCAATATTCTCTGAGAAAATCGCGTCAAAATATTTGTTTGAAAAAGTTATATTTTAAAATTGACGCAATCAGAAGGAATTTCGTGTAACATTGATTCCCCATTTGAAGTTCGCGGCTGCCGGCTTGGTAGACTGGGCTCTTAAGGGGTGTGATGTCAATTCCAATTTCCATTTTTCTTTAAGATCTTCGCAATGAAAATTTATGATCATACACAAAAAATCAAAGCTAAACATGACAGAGGACTACTTAACGAAATTTTTTTAATTTGTACGACTTAAATTATACTTGTATTTTCACATGTGGCATCGGCATTACTAAATAATTAGGTAATATTTTATTACAACTACACATGTGAAACTAATCATCTAGGAAAAATAAGTTGGACTTAAATAACTGTTAGATGTTCCCTATGCCTCGACTAGCTTGGTTTTTAAATATTGACTGCGAAAATTAAGTTATGGAGGAAAATACGTAAATCCAAGATGGCAATATTACTTCCCCCTTAACAATGTCGGCTTGAGAGCCGATGAGAATGAAGCGGAGTGAGTATGGAGCAGCGCCGGAATGCAAGGTCGTGGGAAACGGGAGATCCCCGGGAAAACCAACCGACCAGCGGCATCGCCCGGCACGATTCCCACATGCGAGAACCTGGGAGCGATCCCGTCGGGAATAGAACCCGGTTCACCTTGGTGAGAGGCGAGTAGCATGACCACTATACCCCCGCGGCCGTAAGGAGTTCAACAACTGAACATTACGACTCGGCAGTAAACTCAGTTCTTGCATACGGAACCATGTATTCTGGATTTACGATTCACAATTCACACAACTCTTAAGGTGGTAGTATCCTTACCATCTTGTGTTCATTTTTATAAATCTTTATGAACTTAGTATGTAATATTAAGGTAGAAGTAAAGTGGATCTCCTTATAGTGATGCAACCCTCAACACAATAAATGCAGAACACTTTAAAATGTACTGTACAGATTTCCAAAATCGTTAGAAAAATATGGCTCGAGCTTCATGTGAAAGATAAGTGTTTATATTTTCTTTAGTGTAAAATACGTCACAGTAGTTAGTTTCTTTAATAGCTAAATTAATTAATTAAAAACTTAAATTTATATTTTTACTTAAGAATGTGCTTTTTTCTTCTCTGAATGAATTACAAAGTTAGTTTTATTTAAAAAAAACTTAATCTCATCAAATAAGCAGTTTTTTTCTATGCTTGTATCTGAGAAAATATTCGTATAACATGTTATATGTGTGCTAAAAGTTAAATTTATGAAAATAATTTACAATACATATTACACCTGTTGACTAAATTATTAATTTTTAANAAAAGTTAAATTTATGAAAATAATTTACAATACATATTACACCTGTTGACTAAATTATTAATTTTTAAAATTTAAAGTAATGTCAAATACAACTTTTTTTTTGCAAACAGACAAAGATATTAATGTATAATTTCATATAAATAAATCGCAGTAACAATAACATGACAAATAACCGTATAATCTTAGAAATATATAAAAATGCTATAATATACCTAGGAAGCTGCTGCCTTCGTAGCGCAGTGGTAGTAAGTAGAACTACGTGAAGATGTCGAAAGATGAATGAACAGGGAGGGTGAGGTGATGATGTGCCCGATAACAGACCTGGCAATGGGTTGTAAACATTTGGAAAAGTTCTGAGCACCTGTCTAACTGCAGAGGCGGAGGGGACGCGTGTCTACCTGTGTCTTTGGCTATCGCCACGAGCATTTGCTGCTGCCTAGAAAAATTACAGTGATGCAACTAATGCGATCATGAGCAACCAACAATTGCAGGTGTATGTTATTATGCCTGTTGTCATGCGGCCAAAAAAGATATCCTTTTATTAAGTAAATCGCACACATTTCACTTATCAATTTGAAACTAAAATTTGATTATGTAATTACTGAAAACTTACAATTATGAAGGTTGTCATGCGTAAAACACAATAAAATATCGGTACAGCAAACAACAAAAATTGTAATGTATGTACTTGTCTATACAATGACATTTGAAAGGAATGGTTATGATTAAAATCGATAAAAATGTGATTGAAAAACAATAATATTTGTGAACGATTAATAAAATTTTAATCTTATTGTTTACGCAATTTATGAAAAAAATATATATACACATACATATATATATATATATAATTTTCTGTAGTCTTCATCGAACTCACTTTCTTCGTAGAGCTGCAACTAACTGCACAACCAATGCATAGCATACCAAACTATACTAGAGCAGCTGTCATATTTTAAAAGAAAATAAACCGTATTTCTTGTATAGATTGTACACTAAAGAGCCAAAAAAACTGGCATAGGCGTGCGTATGCAAATAACAGAAGAACTGAACCAATCAGAGTAACGCGATGCGGTCGGCAGTGCCTATATAAGACAACAAGCGTCTGGCGAAGATGCCAGATCGGTTACTGCTGCTACAATGGCAGGTTATCAAGATTTAAGTGAGTTTGAACGTGGTNTGTATTTCCAATGCCATATCCGTGTTGCAATTATTTGCGGCATTACGCTCGTACAAACAGGAAATTCGCTAGTTTAGTGTTGCTGTGAACCACAATCACACATTAAAGCGGATTTTTCTAAGTGTTTCGTCGTTGTCGTGGATGNTATTTGCGGCATTACGCTCGTACAAACAGGAAATTCGCTAGTTTATTGTTGCTGTGAACCACAATCACACATTAAAACGGATTTTTCTAAGTGTTTCGTCGTTGTCGTGGATGTGACTGTATAGGCCCACAGATTTTTGTATGTATAATATGAGTATATTTGTTTTCTTAAGCCTGAATAATATTTATCAGTTATCTTCAGCTAATTCCAGGAGGATATTCTGCGGAATGATTTCATGAGCATAAAACGCGATGTTCATCTAACTTTTTCTTGCATAAGCTAATTACGATATTATTTCCATATAAATCTCTTTCGTGACAGTAATATAAATATATCAAAGAAAATAATATGTTTGATATATATTGCAAAACAGTAGATGTACCAATGTGCAAACGAGCATTAGATACAAGTTTTACCCTTTGCAGTCTCGACTGGCCAGTCGCTACGCCATAGTGACGTCAGCGCTCACCACTTAATGTACCGTTACTGAAAGCCTCGCTCGGGCCAACCTCCCTGTGTCATTAGAGTGGCGGGCGGAATACCTGGCCTGCCCGCAGACACTCCGTGGTTCTGTGAATGGAAGAAAAACTGNGCGGGCGGAATACCTGGCCTGCCCGCAGACACTCCGTGGTTCTGTGAATGGAAGAAAAACTGTCTTATAATAAGGGGGGCGGGGGAATACGACTGTGGTGCCATCTAGCGAATGGTTTGGAAGTATTTACAAATCAGTTGTCAGTGCGCTCTGGGCGACAGAGATTCACACTACCTCCCACTTGTCTTAAACCTTAAAGTTAGAATTTTAATACTAACTACTTCACAGAGTTCCTGAAACCAGAATGGATTAATCGTGAGAGACCGAAAACAAATAAATAACGAATGAATATTCATTACGGTTACAGATGCAACAAAAATAACATGGACGAAATATTGCGAACTTAAGTATCTGCTAATATATGTCCAATGCCCCGACAGCCCTCGTTTTTAAGTATCTGTTCTAAAACTAAGCTACGGTGAAAAGAATAAAAAACGTGACAAATGTCATCTTAAGGAAAATCCGTCGAGAAAACTATTAATCGCCCCCAACGTCACCTCTGGTTATCAGGAAGCAAATGAGACGGGCCCTCCCAAGACTGCGATATGCAAATCAGATCTGTAACAGTAGGACATTACTACACGCGATGTAAGCCAATGGATTAAATTACAAATGCCACTTAGTACTTTCCTCATTCCCCTTAAAAAAACAACGCAGGAAAGCCCTAAAAATGTTCTTTTTAAAAACATTTTCACTCATTTATTCACTCTTTCAATATATTTAAGAGGGTAAAAAGTAAAAACGTGGCAGCGGTAGATAATTATCTTCCTTGGAAAAAAAGCAGTATTCTCAGAACATTTATTTACCGAGATAGGCGTACACGCGCTAACACATTTGACAGACAGTATTTTATTAGGGAGACCTCTTAAGTCCAGCCAATGAAAACTTGCGACAAGTCTCTACGACTTTTTACATTTGTTGAAGAGAGGTATGCGAATTCTTTTGGAAGCAGCGACGGCTTCTCTCAGCTCTTCACATTCTCGGACCAAAACTGTGTATTCATTGCTGCTGTCGAATTGAGAAGCTTTCATTTATTAGACTTGGTTGCACGTGATACGGTTGCGACAGTTCTTGTTCATTACTGCCTAAAAAGTCGTAGCGTGAATATGAAGTAGAGCGATATCGCTGGCTGCGCAGAGCCAGTCTGTGCACCAACATTGAACTGCTTTGCTGCCAACTTGACTACCATAAACGATGTGAACAGGATTTGAGGTTAGAACGCTTTTTAGTAAACAAGTGCTTTGAGATGTGTGTATACTGATTCTAACCAACTTGCAATGCAGTTTGATTAAATTCAAATTGGTAAAAGTACTTTGTTCATATAAAAGATTTGTCTTTTGAAAATTAAGATAAAAACAAACAAATTCATCAATGTTGACCCATGCGACAAGAGTTTTGTTGTTTTGGGATGGGTCAACGTTGGATACATGCTCAGAAGACGAAGAACCGGTCCACGTCATCTTCAGTCTATGGTTAAAACAACTGTGGTTACATCATGAAAGTACCACAAGACTATGTTTTTGAAGATTAACCTGCCACCGAACGAATTTGATTGCGCGCGCGCAAGCACACACAGGATGGTCCGCCTAACGTGGGCACCCCCAAAATTTCCGGAACCGTTGCAGATCACGAAATACCGTTTTCGCTAAATGAAATTACGTACGGGGGCAAGTAATTTGCCGCAAAGTGACTATCCGTAACACGCGTATGGACAGAAATAATTAAACCACATGATATTTCCCCTTGAAACATTCATCTATTTCAACTGCATCTGAAAGCAAAGAGGAAATCATTGATATAGCAAATTCAATGTAAAGTAACACAGGCATACCAAGAAATAATGTGCAAATATAATTAAGTTAGGTGGGCCAGTAGCATGGAGCAGTGGACCTGTACTCACAGCTGTAAGCAAGCAACACGCGCCGTGACTCATCCGGGCGGGACCACTTCCTAATAGCAGCGCTGCACCTGTCCCCGTTATCTGTTATGGTAAGTGGTATTGCAATGTGTAGCTGCACTTACCCAAAGAAGTTCACGAATTAAGAAAAGCTGGACGCTCTACTTATTTACGGTGAGTGTGGCAAGCTGTCCAAATGTATGGTAAAAGCTATCCTAATCGGACGCCCATCTCACGGCAAAAGATAAGAAGAATTTGCTTACAGCTGTGAGTACAGGCCCACTTAATTTAAATCATATTTGCACATTATTTCTTGGCGTTTCTGTGTTACTTTCCACTGCATGTGCTATATCGCTGAATTCCTCTTTCCACGTACTTTCAGATGCAGTTGAAATAGATGAATGTTTCCAGGGGAAATATCATGTGGTTTAATTATTTCTGTCCATACGCGTGTTACGGATAGTCACTTTGCGGCAAATTACTTGCGCCCGTGCGTAATTTCATTTCGCGAAAACGGAATTTCGTGATCTGCAACCTGTTACGACTTTACTTTTATAGTAATTCATACTTGAAAGGGGTTATGGGAGTAGCTAAATAACGAGTCATGATTACGTAGAGCAGAGCAGTATAAAATTGAGTTTATTGAACATAAGGATTATACAATAACTATTTACGTGACTATTGATCGGGAGAGCTTAAATTTAATACCAAGATGCTATTTAATTATATTAAGTACTATTGCCTCACGCCATTACTTCTACAGTCTAATTGGAAAGTCCCGCCATGATCATGTTGCAGGAGGCTGATTCCAGCAGGCGGTTAACGACGGCCGGATACACCCATCTTCAGTGGTCTTCTCGTTCCAGTAGTCCGACGACAAAAGACCATTTGTTATGAGACTAACAAGCTGACTTATAGAAAAGAGTTAATAAAGTATTTACTTTCCATCTCCAGCAGTTATGAATCGTTACATATAATTTAAGGCAGTCGGCGAGTGTCATCAGACTGGTCAACTGCGGGTCCTGGAGCGGCGACGTCCGATATCGGGGCAACGAGGTCAGGGTGCGAGCTCCTTCTTTATCATGCTCTCTCTAACCTAAAGAACCTTCCTTATCGTCCCTTTTTCCGTTGGCCTCATGACTTAAATTATATGTAACTATTAATAACTGCTGGAGATGGAAAGTAAATACTTTATTAACTCTTTTCTATAACGCATCATCCTCTTAGCTTATCTTGATACATTGTTCTATCCCTCAATAACCTAATCGTTTATGAGCGTGTTAGACTCATAACAAACCGTTCCTGAAAATTTGGGGGTGTCCACGTTAGACGGACCACCCTGCGTGCGTGCGTGAGTGTGTGTATGTGTGTATGTATATATATGTATATATACACGCACATATATACACACACGTAACCACATATATATATATTTATATGCATACACTGAAGAGCCAAAAAAACTGGTACACCTGCCTAATATCGTGTAGGGGCCCCGCGAGCACGCAGAAGTGCCGCAAGACGACATGGCATGGACTCTACTAATGTCTGAAGGTATGCAGGAGGCAATTCACACCATGAATCCTGCAGGCAAGTCCACAAATCCATAGGGGTGCGAGGTGGTGGAGATCTCTTCTGAACAGCACGTTGCAAGGCATCCCACATATGCTCAATAATGTTCATGTCTGGTGATTTAGGTGGCCAATGGAAGTGTCTAAAGTCAGAAGAGTGTTCCTGGAGCCACTCGGTAGCAACTCACGACGTGTGGGGTGTCGCATTGTCCTGCTGGAATTGTCCACGTCCGTCGGAATGCACGATGGACAAGAATGGGTGCAGGTGATCGGACAGGATGCTTACGTATCTGCCACCTGTCAGTCTTATCTAGACGTATCAGGAGTCCCATTTCTCGCCAACTTCACACGCCCCATACCATGACAGAGCCTTCACCAGCTTGAACAGTCCCCTGTTGACGTGTAGGGTCCATGGATTCATGAGGATGTCTCCATACCCGTACACGTCCATCCACCCGATACAATTGGAAACGATACTCGTCAGATCAGGCAACGTGTTTCCAGGCATCAAGAGTCCAATGGCGGTGTTGGCGGGCCCAGGCGAGGCGTAAAGCTTTATGTCGTGCAGTCAACAACGGTACACGAGTGGGTCTTCGGCTCCGAAAGCCCATATCAATGATAGCCCATTGAATAGTTCGCACACTGGCACTTGTTGATGCCCCAGAATTGAAATCTGCGCCAATTTGAGAAAGGGTTGCACGTCTATCACGTTTAATGATTCTCGTCAGTCGTCGCTTGTCCCGTTCTTTCACAAATCTTTTTCTGGCCGCAGAGATGTCGAAGATGTGATGTTTTACCGGATTCCCGATATTCACGGTACACACGTGAAATGGCCGTACGCGAAAATCCAAATTGTATCGCTAACTCGGAGATGCTATGTCCCATCTTTCGTGCGCCCATTTTAACACCACGTTCAAACTAACTTAAATCTTGATAACCGGCCATTGTAGCAGCAGTAACCGATCTAGTAAGTTTGCCAGACGCTTGTTGTCTGATATAGTCGCTGCCGACAGCATCGCGTTACTCTGATTGGTTCCATACCTCTATTATTTGCATACGGACGCCTATACCAGTTTTTTTTTTCTAGAGTATGTATGCAGAACATTTTTACGTCGTACACTTTCTGGCAAAGTTTATTTTCGTGGAATTTTTTTACAAATATATTCATAAACATGCAAATGCACAAGCCTTTTCAGTATTTTTATTCTTACATTACTGTAAATAACAGTTTCCCGCCAACAACTGCTCTGCAACAGATGTCATTACGCCACACATGCCACACATGTCTCAAACAATTAGCTGCAGCACACTTTAAAATTGTTTTCTATTTCGTTAAAATGATTCACAAAAAAAACTTTGTTTTCCAATTTGAAGATATTGAATGCGACGCGCCAGTGCTCTACAAATTGATTATCCGTCGCTTTCGAATATTCAAGAGAAAGTTTCGCCACCACAACGAGAATTTCCATTCTCGTGTAATTGAAATTTCTTTTGCCACAGAAATCCAAACGAAATTTCTCCTTATACTCAAAATTTAATTAATAGTGTATTTTAAGAGAAATGCACTACAAACCGTGTTGGCACAGTACATTGACGTCAGCACTTTGTCATGTTACGCAATGCACATCACCACTGTTTACATTTTTCTGTTTCAAGTTTGATAAACCTGCTAGATAGGTTGCTTTTCTTCTTGTTTTACTATCTCGGCACTTCATTTCAGACGTACGCTCATTCTACCAAGAGTCGTAAACACAAATGAAAAAGAAACATCGCAATCAGCAGCGACTTTTTTTATTTAGTTTTTGTTTAACAGGTATGTGAGTGTAGTTATGAATCACGGCGTTTCAGTACCAGATAACATCACGGCGACGCTTCCAGTCGGTAGGAGAGACGAGTTAAACCCGTACAACGAAGATAACTTGTTCCGGAATGACCGTGGAATGAGGCACGAACGTCAGTCTGTGATGGCGCCTGTTGAGACAACACGTATTGGAACGTACCGAACACTTGGTGCCCACTTGTACCTCAAAAAGAACAAAGTCAAACACCAAATAACTCTTCGATTGCATTACACGCGTCTCTAGGAGAATTATATACCACCACTGCTGAGAACTACTGCCGTGAAACTGAATCTTCAAAGCAAATGGACGTCAGTAATGCACTAATTTTGATGTCAAAAGTTAAGGAAGGAAACAAAGAACTAATTACTAAAGATAAATTTCAGAAGACTTACTAATATCCATAGCGTCCTTCGGCGCTCTCACTATGTGTCATTGTGTGGCAAGAGTTACTAGATGATCCGTCAGGTTTGTGGAGTTCCACTATTACGTATGGTCACAATTAGGGCTTGGGATAACCACGTTTCGGTGAAAGTTTTCCCGGCAGTCTCGACGTACGCACCTGATGAGTGAATTAGCTCGATAGTTCCCATGCTGAGAAAAGCGAGAAGTAGCGTATTCCTGGAACCCCTAGGTCGTGCAGAGAGAACCTTACAAATCACGGATGCACGCCGATGTGCACCTGGCGTGAAAAATTAAATCACGTCTTCACTAACGTGCATAACGTCAAGTAGTGTCTGACAGAACGGTATCGTGTATCAGATTCTATAAATGATATTAATTTAGTATTATGTAATAGAATATATAATATTATGCAGGGGGAAAAACACAAACAGTAGTAGTTCGCCTTTCAAATCTAGGAGGCCTCGCTACTGTATGGGTGGAGTATATACGCTAGATGCGGCGATGTTAAAATGCCCCTCACAAGTGGGTTGGCCAGTACGATTGTGTTAGCAATTAGCATCGACATTAATTGTGCTGGATAGTGTGTGCAACAGTTTAAGATCGTATGCAGTGAAATGCACTGTACATTTTTTTTTGTACTTTTACAAGAGAACTCCTTGGAAACCAAGTTGCCAAGAAATTCTTTGAAGAACTACAAAAGTTTTCTTGCAAGATCTACAAAACATATATTCGTAATATTACAGATTATAGGCTTGTATTTCAACTTACGTTATTGGGAAGTGAAAATAAAAGTATTATTTTTTTTAGTGTAGAAAACAAATCTGATAAATTAACGAGAAGAGAACAAATATAAAAATTAAGTACCGAAAACATAAAACTGCACCTAGTCGGCACGGGGACTCTAACAAACGTCCCTTTAGTTAATGTCGCAAACCTTTAACCCCACGGCTAAATTGTTTTTGTTTAGAACTATTTTTCTTGAATCGCCTGAACTAAATCCCATCGATTTCTACAAATGGGGTTAAGTAAAAGCATTGGTTAACATCACTCTTGTTGCCAGAGTCGATATCCTTCAGGAATGCACTGTGGGTTCATTAAAACACATCTGTGCCAACATATTTAAAAGGGTGAGATCATCCATTGGAAGACTGTGTTGATACCGAGGGTGTATTCAGGAATTGGTAAAAAAGGGGGNCATTTTGTCACCCCTCCTCTTCATATATTACATACAACACATCTTGTAAGCAGCGCCTATGTTTTTGAAACAACTTGTATAACCAACTATTTGTGTTATGTCAATTTTGTGTATTGCAAATGTGATCATTTAAGCGCATTTTAACAGAGTAGTAAGCAAAAGGATGTCAATACTTAGTTTAATCATGCATAAAGTTTCGAAGGAATGTAACTTCGAAATCCGGCAACGAAAGGAGAGTAATCCCTAACATTTTGGATTCATGAGTCCCCTC
>NQII01000274.1:416854-441249 GCA_002778355.1 Clitarchus hookeri | reverse complement strand
ACGATAAATGTCAACTGACGGGTCGCAACGGACCTGACGTTAGGCGGCTTCTCCTTACGTCCTTTGGTATTTTAAGAAAACCCGCTCGCTCTAGAAAGCCCGTGTACTATTTAACAGTTGGCTGCTAAGTGGTTAAGAGAAAATAATTTTTATCCGGAGGTGGCGTAGTTGGCTCTCTCATTGCGTAAACTATATGAGGGAATAGCAAGGAAGCAACAGTTTTTTCGCCCACGCAAATACATGGTCACAAGCGGAGTTTGCAATAGCACGACTGCAATGTTTTAAGCTGGCGTGATGCCTTGACCGTCGGGTCGGGATAGGGTGGTTCGGGGCCGTCCTTATATACACCTCGCAAAAAGTTTGGAATAAACATACAGAACGCACAAACTTATGGAGTACACGTTACGTTAGCATAGCAAGTAGACGTTACCAACGGTACCGATAAAAGACGTGAAATTAAAAGTGTTTCTAACAATTTTTTTACCAATCACATACAAATAAACACGAAAGAACTAACTTAGAGGTGTCTCTGAATAGAAAGGGTTTTTTCTTCCCACTGCAGTTTAGTAACGTGTATGGCCTCCACGTGCATTATACGGATCCCTAACACGCCGTGGCATGCTTGTAATCAATGTGATATCTTCCGGAAGGCCCTATTCCATCTGGGCAGCTCTTATGAGATCAGGAAGTGTTTCTGAAGGCTGTGGGCGATTAAAAATTGCTGCTTTTAGCTTGTCCCAGGCATGTCCAATGCGTTAGTGCGCTATCTGTTGATCACGGCAGAACTACATAACTCCTACCGCCCAAACTGCTATACCTCGCAATATTCCAAACTTTTTGTGAGGAGTTTATTTAAAATATGAAGACGCAGTCAATATTTACAGCAGTGTTACGTAAACTACAACACATTTTACCTTAAAACACAATAACTACACCAAAATTATTTTTCCCCGGCACTATCCTTATAACACAGTTTCGCAGTGCGAGGAACACGAGGAATTTCTATGCGCGATTTATCTTATTTTACAGAACTGTTCGAGAATTAGAACCAGCGTAGTTTTAAAAATGTATGCACGAGAGAATGTCGGTTGGGAGGCATTTTGAATTTCTCTATTACACTTTTAAATTTATGTACCGGGATTCTCATATGACATTATCACTTTCGTAAAAATGCACTAGAGATAATACACGGAAAATTGTTCTTATGCACACACGTAATGTGAAGTTTCTTAATGCTTTTTGTAAGCAGACAGAACTAAAAACTCACTGCGCAAATTTACGGCGAAACGTGTTTTACACTGATGCCCTTTCAAAAGCACCTCCAAAAGTAACAAAATAACACTCTTTTTTGTGTGTGCAAAGAAAAAAATATTTAAAGTACGTAAGATATACCAAATATCCCCGCATTAAAAAAATTATATAATTCTAAACGAATTCACATACGGGTTAATTGCATAACTTTCCATGAAGAGGGGCGTAGTGGGGGCGGGAACCGGTGGGTTTGAACAACCCCCCTCCCTTTTTTTCTCCCCATAGGTGTCAACAATCTGTGTTTAAATGATTAATAACCCTATACTAATTGTGATAAAAATATGTACTTGTTGTAAACTACGATGCCGCCATTTTATTATATCGTGAAGTAATTTTCGCCACGCCACTATAAATGGAACGCTCCAGAGTTGCTTGTTCCGGCACTACCTTCGTCACGGCTACGATCGAGTCGCAGATGGTCGCGCCACGCCACATCACTGACCTGCCGCAGTAGGAACTTGGGTAAACAATTCACGGGCGTAGGCAGGGGGGTGGGGGAATTCAACCCCTCCCCCTCATATTTTGTTCGCGAAATATGAAGAACACGTTAAAAAAACTAATATAAAAAAGGCCCAGTTTTATCAAATGGAGGAAACCCCCGCCCCCCTTTTCCAACCACCCCAAAAAAAATTCTAATTTTTCCCTGAGCTACTGAAACAAACAATTAACAATTTGAAATACCTCAACATCAATTGTGGTCAGTAGGACGGGCCCTCCAAACGCTGTGATACTCATTCACGGGAAGCTCAATTCCTCGCAAATTAGAGCTGTCAACAGTAGGACATTATTACATGCGATGTAAGCCAATGGATTCAACTACACACGCCACTTTGCACTCCCCTCATTTCCCTCAAGGCTCAGCTTCACCTATTACGCAGAAATGCCTTCATTTCGCGTCATAATTTCTGTTCAAGAGGTAGTATTGGAAATGCTTGATTGCAGAAAATTTAAAAATTAATAGTTGTTTATAAGTTTGTATCTAATGTTCACTGTGTGTTATTTCCTGCTTGTAAAAAGGCACAAACGTACTGATAACATACAAATTATGTTCCTGACTTTTTACAAATAGCAGATAAATAACAAAAATTTTGCACAAAAATATTAAACAACTCAGAAAATGTAAATTTAATATAATCGTACAATGTCAGTAATCAAACTGAATCCGAAATTATGAAACGAAAAAAAAAGAATTTCTGCAAAAGTATGGTAAAACCGAGCCTTAAGGAAACTGACCAGGAAAACCCTAGAAATAGAATTTTTCAAATGTGTTCACTATTTTTCTCTTTGAAAGTAAAGATAAAAGTAAAGAGTGGCGGATGTAGATAATTGTTTTTTTTTTTTTTACCTTTCCTGGGAAAAAGTATTCATGAAGCATTAATTTTCTGTGATACGCCAATATGCGCAAACACTGATTTTACACACAATATTTTGCTAGGGCGTCCTCTACCGCAACGTCATGGTCGACAATTACTGCGCATGAACTATTCAAAATTCGAACACAGCCGCAATTGTTGGTAATCTGGGACGCGGTGTCATTCCCCGCCCCCCGCAAGCCAGTTTTCGCAGACCCGACTGTAAATACTGCAACTGTCAGATACAAAGTATGTAATGTAGGTGTTTACAGAGACTGATTTTAACTAGTTGATTGTTTTAATTTCTGGGAAGTGACCGACTATTAAAGGCTGTTCAGGATAAAGTAAGCACCTTTTTTGAAATCAACCCTTGACAAATATCACTGCCCCTACCTGCATATATATTTTAATGAGCACACTGAGTGGCATAGGTCAGCGAGGTTGGTAACGACGGAAGAAAAGTAGTCCCGTGTCTGAACGCCGAATGAAAAGTGCCAGATGAACATTTGTGAATACTGAAATGATTTATTTGGTTTCCTGCTTTAATACATATAAATGTAATTATAAGCAAATTTGTAAAATATTTACTTTCTTAATTATTTCACACTTTCTCCGACTTGCGCATGAATGCAGTGATGAGGCTCATCATGGTAATGTTGATAATTTGTGCACGAGCTGAAAGAATACACAACGTTCTTACAAGTAGATCTTAAGCAGGGCTTTCATAAGTGTTCAGTTTGTCGTGAATTAGAAAATTGAACAATATTAACTGTTAATTTTTTGTTAATTTGTACAAAAAAGTGTAAACTTAAAACCATCTATACCTTTTTCATTCCTTTTGGAAAGAAATATTTTCCACTGGTCACCCTTCCTTCATTTTATTATTTAATATTACAACGAAAAAATATGTAATACGCTAAAATTGTTAAATATATCAAATAATTTTAGATACTTGAACGCCTTTAAACCCTTTCTGCTAAACTAGCGGATTTCAAGTAGCACAGGAAAAACGATAGTGACTGGACCTTCTCATTACAGTGGGATTAAACTACTTGCACGCCATTTAGTTACTCGAATATTCAGCCGTGATGTTGGCGGGCCTCGAACCATGACAAGTTTTGCCTCTTCCCCATGTGCTGTTGGCACCTTAACGATCACGGCCTTTACACTCTAAATTCGAACCAGTGGAAAACCACTGACTCGCGGTGAAATTCAACTACTCGAATCAGTGAAAATGGCTCCACTTAGAATCAGTGGAGAAAACAGATTGTTTCAGTGAAAACATTTCACTGATTCAATTAGTGAAGTGAAACTATTTCACTGATTGAATAAGTGATGGCCAACTGCAGCGGCGAATTAAATATTGTTTTATTGAATTTAGCCAAATAATTACAATAAATAAACATATTTACGATAGTTTACTATTTATATTGCGGGATCTACCGTAATTTAAAAAAAGTAAACAATTTTCCGTAGGTGGCCGGAATTGAACTCTCACACCCTTCCTAATTCACTTTTGGACCATCACCTTACCATCTGCGCTATCAAAGTCAAGTTGATAAGAAAGAGGAAAATATGTGATCGAAAAAGAGTAGATTTAAATTGTATGCCCTTACTTTTTGTTTTTGTTTTGATTAGTACCGTTAGGATTGTTAAAACGAATAGTACATATGAGTGCACTCTCTTCACCACATTATATGCAGTTTAAACCTTCACACAGAGCGCTGTGATGATTACATGACAACGAAATGAAAGACGTAAAAACGGAATGAAAGACAATGTTCATGTTACCTCATAAAATGGTGTTTTGCAATACCAAACACATTTAAGAAAGTATTTTGTATTGGTTTTATTAGTTTATACGTTGTTATTTCACTTGAGACACGTTGTTTAACGGCCATTTTTACACTCTGTTTAAATAATCCATCAAAAAAAAAATCACTGAAAACTAGTGCAAAAATTACTGATGAATCAGTGGGGAATGTCATTAAACCAACAGGTGAAGGAAAACTACCATTTTTTCACTGATTCATCAGTTAAATTCACTGAAGTGACTGTTGAATCAGCCAGACACTGTTAACTGATTGAAACAGTGAAATTCTCACCGATTCAGATTTAGAGTGCAAAACGCTCGGTCATATGTCAACAGGAAGTAACACATCCCATCAAATATCCGGTATTGGTGGCGGTTAATGCACATCAAAATATTCAAGAATAGAAAACAAAATGTAAAGCTAACACGCCCACATTAATGACTGTTTCTGGTGTTGCTAAGGAGGCATTTAAGAATGCGTGTTGTACTTAAGTATAGACACGACACTTGTATCGTTGTCACGGCCAATGGGCTACAGGCTTTGTGTACGGCCATAGTAATATTAACCAAACATAACCTAGGCCAGTAACATTGTTTAAGAATTAGTTACCCCACACGTAAAGGCTGTTCACGGTAAAGTGAGCACTTTCGAGGCACTAGTTACTTTTCCCTTTCAGCCATCTTTTATCCTTGAACCGCTTTTTCTAAATAAATATTGCCATGTAAGTAATAAAGCACTGTGTATATTCCACCGCACTCTGAAGTCAAGGTCTAAGGTTGAAATAAAATATATATATCGACTATTATTCAAAATGAGAGGGCTTTCAAAAGTGCTCACTTTACCCTGGATAGCCTATATAAAAAATCAGCGGCCGACAGCGCGAGACGACAGTAACACACGAAACACGGAAACGGGATTCGACACTTCCGCGGGAGTAATCAGAGGGCGTTAGGTTGCAGGGGAGTACTTCCACCCCCTCCGACTGACACGTACGGCTTGTACGTATGTCGCCGAGGGTGCTTCCCTGTTCCCCCCATACACTTCGCCCGACGTCTAACGGTGTGAGCGCCTAGCAACCAATAACAGCAGGGGAGCGGGCAGTCATCGATTTTAGCACGACCCCGCAACCCCCTGTTCCTAAAACACAAGACAGGCGACGTCGCGGACTATTTGCCTTACTCTGTAGTACAAACATGAATTCAGAGCTATCGAAGAACAATTTTGTCACAATTAGCGTAACATAAACTTTTAAATATCAACAAGTTTATGTATTTTTACAATTACAGTAAAATTTTAAACACAAAAATATTAAACAGCTCGTTTAAAGGAAGCTTTCTGTAGTCACAAATGCTCAATAATTACAGTACTGCGAAACTGAAAATGATACGGAAAAGGAAGAATTTCTGTGTAAGATGTGAAGCCGAGCTTCAAAATAAGAGAGCAATAGTTCGACAGCGGGAAAAGCGGACTGGTTTCCATCACTCAACCGTAACGTGTTTGGAGAATGTCGGAAGCATTCACAGGATGAAGCCGTGAGATGAACGCGTGAGCGAGATTGAAGTCGCTTGCTCCCAGAAAAGGGAAAAGAATAATTTTTTTTTATAGTCAAATCAGAAAAGTTACACACTTAACTCTAGAGACGGGGAAGTATTTCTGAATCGAGAGATAATTTACCATTTATTGGGCGGGAGTGTGAAGCCCGGAACTTTAGCGGAATGGACTAATGACTTGGTGGACGGAGCATACATCACAAGAGTACCGGCGGTCAGTGTGCAACCAGAAGAATTGGCCGTGTCCAGTTCGTTGTGAAGATCACAGAACTACAGATCGAAAATGATGATCGCAAGTTCACATACACGGTAGTGGTCATGGCGAGATAGCTGTAAAAAAAAAAATCGAAGTACCAGCTCATAGAACTCCATATCTCGTGGATCAGTAATGTAAACGAAGGAATGCAAACTGCATAACGTACGAAACAATAATTACATCTGCAAGATGCATGACGAAATAAACACAGCAGCCGGTTTTCTTCCTTTCCTACAGTAAAATATTCACCGACTCCCCAGCTCATTAAAGAGCATGTTTACAAAAGGGCAAAAATCAGAGCAGATTAATGCGAAAAACACAATACACTACGGCAAAATTATCTGGTAATAGTAAAAATAAAATTAGTTGGATAAAACGTTATAAAGAATCATATTTCATGAAAATTTGTTTAATGATCTCCATTAACTTACGTGCGTTTAAGTGCAAGTTTGGCGCATTTGCATCTCTTCTCTAAGACAGTATGAATATCCCACTTTGTGCCGAGTGGCTAATCTAAGGGATACTTTCTTACTAAAACTACTAGGTTAATAATAAATATTCTGCATGAATACCCAGGATTTATCCGGGATTCGAGCTCATAACGTTACGTACGTGTAAAGTTATGACGACTTTGATAGTTTTCTGACGGGATGCATAATTTTTTCATTACTTC
Organism: Clitarchus hookeri; assembly: GCA_002778355.1. NCBI lineage: Eukaryota > Metazoa > Arthropoda > Insecta > Phasmatodea > Phasmatidae > Clitarchus > Clitarchus hookeri. The sequence goes on along the minus strand of NQII01000274.1, from coordinate 434,293 downwards.
AAACAGAGACTAAACTGATAATTCGTACCCATTGCCCGAAATAATTAATGAACTTTAAAGTTTCTGATAAACTATTGTAATACACACACTATACTTCAGTAAACAAGTTTGCCGAAACTGATTTGTTAAAGGAGTCGACAGATATCACTCAACCGGAAATAAAACAAAATAAAGCAAAAAAAATTGTAATTAAAAACCAATACAGTCCAAAAGAAAGTCTGACACCATAACATCTACCGAGCAACCACACATTACAGACCATCACATTCGACAATCATTCCTACCGTCTGTCAACCTAGCTTTACTGATACCAGACCACCCAACACAACAGACAGACGTTCCATCTCCTATAACACAAGAAAAATTCACCCATACTAATCATCCACACTGCCCAACAACACCAACCATACTATCTACCATAACTCAAATGTACCAAGTAACCATGCATTCTAGGCCAGCCCATGCCACAATCATTCCTACCATCCATCAAACAACTGATACGAGGCCATATAACATCCCATCTTCTGCATATGAGCTGCCTCCTGAATCCTGTGCCAGAACATACCAGATGTTATGATGTGATCAGGCCTTAGCTGAACGGCCTGCCTGATCACACCTTCAAACATTGAACCAGGGCACGAGCGCGATTGCAACAACACCTTGCGAAAGACAGTTGCAGAAATCCCCTCCACCGGCCAGTAAACTGGGCCGAAAATATTTAACAACGTGCCCGATATAGGCCAGCGTAACACCGGGAGCGGGGTCTTTTGTCGTCGACCCGATCAGAGAGAAGACCACGGAAGATGGGTGTGTCCGGCCGTCGTTAACCGCCTCCTAGAATCCGCCTCCGGCAACATGAACAAGGTGGGGACTTTCCAATTAGACTGTACTAGTAATGGCGATAGGTAAAAATACTTAATATAATTAAATAGCATCTTGGTATTCAATTTAAGCTCCCCCGATCAATAGTCACGTAAATAGTTATTGTATAATCTTTACGTTCAATAAACCTCATCGTATACTGTTGTGCCCTACCTAATCATGACTCATTATGAGCTACGCCCAAAGCACCTTTCACGTATGAATGGCTCAAAAGCTCATTCGTAACACAAAGCATACTACTCGTTTACATGTAGTTTTTTCAATATTTCAATACTTTCCGTACACAATTCCGAATAAGTATGATTCACTGTTGCATTAAAAATAACAATGAAAGATAAGTGAAAGTAACTTTATCAACACATTCATTTCTGGGTAGTTTTCAGAGAGTACAATGAGCAAATTTACCCATTTGTTCTTAAAACACAACCATAGGGTACTACACATAACTGTTACTTATGCCATAGAACATCCTGGAATTATCAGGAAATTTCTTTCCGAGTCCCAGTAGACACCCTGTAAAAGATGGAACAGGACTGACGAACAGGCTACAAAAACGTAAAATAGCGTATAAAAAACCTTTAGTCATGAACAGCGACATGAGCTACGATGCGCGCTTACCTGGAACATGTCAGTATTCTCGTCCTTCTGGTACTCCACGATAATGGCCTGATTTCTCGTTAGCGTATACGAGATGGAATGCTGTTTCGAGTCCAATATGGCCTGAAAACACACAATTACAACCTTCAGGTAAAAGGCACGCTGAATGTGCAAAAGCAAATAATTATCTGGAAGAGCATAACACACAAGTTACAACTTGCAATACGTCAAAATGAAAAAAAAAAAAAAAAAAAAAAAAAAAAAAAAATTAGCAAACATTTTTTTCCCGCCCTGAATTAAAGGACGAGGTGTAATTTGCCATACATTAAGCTTTCGCCCCTATCGACACACGTGTATTGATGTAATTTCAAAAATCCTCTGGAGGCGATAAGTTTCGAACTGCCGGACCTTGTGTTCGTAGAGACGTGCACCTGAGCCATCGAGACATGTTTTAATAATGTAAAGGTTTAATTGGAGTATGTAGGAATCAGTGGCGTGTGGTGAACTGTTGCAAGGTAAGCTGGCGCTAGCTCTGTGCTGTACCGTGTTGCTTGCTAGTTTACTCTTCCACCACTAAAACGTAGCCAGGCAGGTGACGCCTGAGCGGTTAGCCTGCTCGCCTCCCACCAAGGCGAACCAGGTTCAAACCGCGGCCGGGTCACTCCCGGATTTTCTCATGTGGGAATCGTGCCGGACGGTGCTGCTGTTCGGCGGGTTTTGTCGGGGGATATCCCGTTTCCCCCGCCCCTTCATTCCGGCAGGACGCGTGTAATGAATCCCTTGCTGTCGCTTGTGAGTGGTCTGAATACATTCAGTTTCCCTAGGCTGTACGGTGGTTGCTGACTTCTGCTGCGTGCACAGAGAATGTACAGTAGTGAGTAAGCACTAGCTTACCTTGCAACAGTTCACCACACGCCACTGATAGGAATTTCAACAATCGTTACTTAATACTATGTTTATAAACCTTATTAAATCACTATTATTAACAAACTTTAAAATCTATTAAATTTAGAATATTTTTCAATAACTAGAAAAATTAAACAATTTCATAATTGTTAATTACCAGTAAGATCGATTGCACAATACAACAGAACCCAATTACACATCCAGTTTTAACACTATGCTTCTAAAAATGTGTTGAATTAATTTTTTTATATTCGTCTGATTTAGCAATTTTTTTTAAATTATGTGTACAGTAGAAATCTTATTACTCCTTCTGTAAAACTTATATTTTTATTAAAAACTTAAAATATATCCTTCTGTAATATTTATATTTTAATACTTAAAATATATTTCATTAAAATTTTTTTATTATCAGTGAAATTGATTGTACACTATGCCAGAACATAAACAAGCATCAAATTTGTAATACTATACTTCCAAAAAAATTTTTAATAGGTATTATTTAAGAAAAAAATTTAATTACCCAATTTGCATTATTTTTTATAATTACGGGCAAATTGTAACAATGCAATTTTGTTCCTTAAAGAGACATGTCTGCGGTGTGTTAAAGCAGAGCCAGACAAGCAGAAAGTGAACTGCACTGAAGCAGGTCCTGTGAGGCCCGGCTCGACCACAGAGTTGTTATATGGGTCTCATTGTAAGTAATTTTGTTTATTCTAATTTAAAACAACTATGGAATATTTTAATGTAAATATTTATTTAGGATAGAAATGAAAGTCGATATTTTATTGCCAATTTATATATTTGGTTATTGAAACATAAATGTGGTCGTTGAAAAGGGTCAAAGTCAACAAACATCGCTGTAAGCAGCCTTCTGTTTAAGACATTTATTCTTTAGTAAAAAAAAGCATTTTAAACTATAGTGACAAAGCTGTATCTTTTCTGGGCAGATTGCGGTATTAAAACCCAACAGTCACAGCTTTAAATTCTGAGGAAACACGATAGGTGCGAAGATTGTATGCGTTTACTGCAGGACGTGACCTTAAGACGTGTAACATTTTTTACTAGGGAGGCTGCTTTAAAAAAAAAACACACGTGAAACAGACGCTTGTACCGCGAACTGCAGCCACACACGCCAGCAAAACGGCGTCACTAGCCAGCAGCATGTTGGAACCATGGACTAAAGATGAGGTAGACCGATCTCGCTGGCTGCGCACAACCAGTCTCCGTGTCCCAACATTGAACTGCTCACCTGCCAACGCGTCTAGCGAAAACAGCATGGTTTGGATTTAAGGTTAGAAAACTGATTTGTAAACAAATGCTTTGAGATGTACGTATACTTCCTCTAACCAAATTTGTAGTGCCGTTTGTTTAAATTGAAATTGGCAAAGGCATTTTACTCATATAATAGTGCTTGCCATTTAAAAATGTGATATACAAACAAACACGTTCATCGCTGTTGACCATGTCACTTCGACAGTTGTGTGTTTGGGGTAGGTCAATGTTGGGGCGCATGCGCTGAAGACGAATAAGCGGTCTACCTCATCTTTAGTCTATGGTTGGAACGATGTTCACCGGTCGGTGAGTGCCACCCTACTTGCCATCAGTAGCGACAGGTGCTTTTCGCAAAAAGGTTTCAAGACCAGTCGTACTCCAAAAAACTTGTTCATATGCACGTTCATGGTTGGATGATGTTAAATGTCACGTGCCTCGATTGTCTGCCCGCGAATCATGGACTTTCAGTATCGGAGTACTTTATTACGATTGGCCCAGTTAAATAAGAACATGTCTCTTCACGTAGACACGCGGCGAATAACTAAAGGAAGTTGTGGTTGTGGACGTTGGATATTGAAGTCTAGCATGGCCATAAATGTTTTCGCGAAAAAACACCTGTCCCTAGCCATCAGGCAGCTCAGCGAATCAGACACAAGATCTGTTCCCGGAGGAGCCCAGTTCATGCTCGCAGAAGGCACTCAGCGATACGATTTTAATGAAAAATATGGGAGCACTCTAAAAAAAAAAACGACATAAAATGTTCGCGCGAGAAGGGGGGTCGGAGATAATCGAGAGTAACACAAATACCGCGAAAGCAGTGTTTTATATATATTTTAAGATAAAACGGAAATGTAAATACAAACATGGGAGCAATCTGAGGAAACCCATTTACCCCGCTCGCAATAGCAGGGACCCCGACTCCATAACTGGCATCGTTGATGTCATTCGACCTCGACCTTTGTCCAATCGTCGATTTCATCTACAGCTTAAAAGAGGAGGGGGACACATATTAGAAAAAGTGTTTACAATCTTTAACTTCGTCGTAGTAACACGCTAATTAGGTGCCGCATTTCCACCACCCGGTGCTCTCACGCGAACCCAGCAAGCGAGTGCGGTGATGCGTAATCTCTCGGTAAACACGGCAGTTGCTCTTTCCACGCCGTCTGTTTCCTTCGCCACCGTTAAGATTTTTTTCCCGCCGTTTAAAAAATGTTCAAACAAAGCAGCGCACACGAGCTCGTTTTGGCACCGCTCGCTGTGAGCTCTGCTCCTCGACACGTAAGTAATGCGTAATACAATGCGGAGTAAACTTCGGCACAAATTACTCCCATCCCGAAAATAAAAGCTGGTACTTCCTTGCAGTTTTATGTGCATTCTTTATGTATGACGCACGTATACCACCCTTCCGCGACCACGTAACTCACGATACCAACAGAAATTATGAACCGAAATTGAGCAGTCGTTTTGCTCATGCTGTACCATCCAGTGCATTAACCCGTGGAAAGTTATGGGAATATCATCAACAACGATGGTGACACGACGATTGTCTACACGCACATTGGTTTCTTCTTCCCGAATAAGGCTTGCCGATTTGAGCTCATCGCGTGTACCAGTCATTTTGTGCTATTTCTGGTTCTCTACTACACCAATTTCAAAACTTCGGCACACAAACCTCCCCCTCATTCACATACAAAAAAAAATAGCTACAACCCCTTAAGGATTTATTTCCTTTAGTGGGGGAGGGGGGTGGGGTCATCTAATGCCAATTTTGAAATTAATATGAGAGGAAATGCTATTCATCCAATGTAAAGTTTATGAAATTGAAAAGACTGGTGACTGCATTCGGCCAGAATTAGCTTGGTGGTTGTGTTCCATTAAGCAAAGCTGCAGCAATTCCAGCCTGTAGTGTTTCTCTATGATGCGTGAGAAGATATCGGAACTGAGCGTACCAAGTACGATAGACCATAACTAGCGTGAATTTCAAATAAATATATTACTCTGCAACACTTCAGCGTATGGAGTTCTCTTTTTTTAAGCAGTTCACAACGATTTCACTAATTTAAGGCTTTAACTCTGCAACTTCTACCACATTATACTTCTCTCCTGTTTTTGCAAAATTGGAATGAAAGAAATTGGAGCTTCCAGTGGTCTCTACATTAACAAATCAATTCCGATGCGAAAAGGACGGACGGATGCCGCCAAGTGATGGATGGTGAAGAGGTTTGTGCCGCTCTTAACATCGAGGTCTTAGCCGATGAGGGTGGAGCGATGTGAGTATGGAGCAACGCCGGAATTCAAGGGCGGGGGAAACTGCAGATCCCAAAAAAAACCCGCAGACCAGCGGCATCGCCCGGCACTATCCCCACATGCGAAAATCCGGGTGACACCGCCCAGAATCGAACCCTGTTCGCCTCGGGGCGGGGGGAGGGGGAGGGAGGCGAGTAGTTTGATTGCTACATCACCGCGGCCCCGCCAAGTGATGGGGCATACGTGTAATATAAGTCATACTGCAATCTGCCTATCCATTAAAGAGTTTATGGAAAAGGGAAGCAAAGTCCTTACAACAATTATTTCAAAAACTATTTTTTTTTCCTAGCACGATTGCGTTTTAGAAATAAAAATTAAAGACTCGCCATCATGGACTCGTTTCCAGAGGTTCCTGAGAGACCAAAAGTAGAAGCTCATCAAACACTGCGTAAATTTACAGTTACTGAAACAATATTTTTAAAAAAATTCACGCACGAAACGCACACTTGTCGAAGCGACTCTCAACAGCTTCCAAGCTTGCAACAGTTGCCATCGACGTAACATAACATTGACTCCGTCCCTTGTTTTTGACCATTACGGAGTTTATGATGTCACTTTCATTGCGATTATTATCCAGAGCATGGTTGGCATTGCGAATATAAAATTCCGATCTCTACCATCTCCAAGCAGTTAATTTCATTACGATATTATTTAACAGTATAATCTTATGAATTATAATTATTAAGCCACGCTCGCCTTTCGGCGATAGAGGCTTGTATGCTGCTGGGTGCGATTTTCAACACACTGACAGCACGAATCCAAACCTGTGTGACCTAATGGCAGAGGAAACCTTTGACTGGGCCAATCCAGGTCAACCCGTGCTGCTCCTCTCTTTCCACGACACTTGTGGGGTTCCCAGGCAGCAGAAGGCCCGCATCGACAGGAGACAAGCCATACAGTACGCACGTCTACTGTGTACAACCTCCTTGGTCAAGCCCAAGTACAGGCCGACCCCCCCAGGGACGCGGACTCGCCCGCTACTCTCGTCCATTGCCATACTTTGGCCTGAGTCAAGGCTATTGAAAATGTAAAAGATCCGAGTATTGGTAGCTTCAGGTAGGAGGAGATTGGCATCCAATGAAGCACCACGCCTGACTGTACAACATGCACAACTCGTTAGTATGCACGCTACCAAAATTGTCAGAAACGTACCGTTTGTGTCGCATATGAAATAAGAATGCATATATTTTGTATAATTGTAAAATGTGTTGCAAGAATTTACTGGTTTGCTTTAAAATCTTGTAATGAGGGTATGCGTGTGATCAAAATTTAAGCGTATTTTCATTCTATAAGCTTTAGAAAGTGCTTTCTTAAAAATATACGAAGTAAGAGTGCCATAATTATTCTTATTGTAATAAAAATGAATAGTAATGTTTAGAATATTTTTATAATTTATTTATGCACATCCGTTTTAGCCACAAAAGTTTTGTAAGTGAACTGGAATGTGCTTTCTTAAGTATCCAAAATGTAAATATGCTTAAATTTATTTAAAATAAACTTTTATTAGTGTATGATTTTTAAAATATTTAAATAATTTAATTCCAGCATAATATTTTACAATGTTACAAAATATATGCATTCATGTGTAATATGTAACAAAAATCACACTTTTCTGAAAATGTTGATAGTGTCTATACTACTTTTTGACGAGCTCTGCATTTCGCAGTCAGGTGCCAGGAAGCCACTCACCTTCTGCCCGAAGGGATTTATTTGGGCAAACTGACTTATTCTTGTTTGGTAAAGATACCACACTTTTGTACGACAGCTACCATTATGGTATGCGATCGTTCCTATGCATGTGTATGGTAAATGTACCATACTTGCATACTACAGCCGTCAACATGGTGTGTGATTATTCCTGCACATGTCTGGTAAAGTTACTATACGCTTGTACCACAGCTGTCAATATGGTACGTGATCGTTCCCATACATGTGTCTAGTAACAGTACCATATTAGTATAGTACATCTGCTAATCTGTTTTGAAATTGATCCTGGAAATGTTGCCATACATTTTTGTATGGTAATGTTTCCATTTTTGGATAATGAAAATCTCCATACATGTATTGGAATGTTGCAAGACTTACGTATGGTACATTTCCAACACGGTGTCTGGGTTAAAAACTTCCAACACATGTTTGGGAATCATAAAAAAAATGTTTTATAGTGCGAGAGTAAAATTTTGAATTTAATAAATCAACAGATATCTCAAAAATATAAAATACACGGCACTAACAATAAATTAGGAAAAATAAAGCAGTCCTATAACCAGCTGACAGCGAAAGAGCAGAGAAATAAATCACGTAAGAGCGAACCTCTAGTTATACACACGCTCTTTACTATATTAAATTGTGGATTTTCCAGATAATACGAAGGAAACTTAAGCAACACAATATTTTGTTTTCGAACTCAGTGTACGAGACAATATTCCTATATATTCATCTTAAGGTCGATCCGTTCTGCCATCTTTTAAGTTCCATTTAAGAATGTTCAACGAAATTTTTCGAATGACGCGACATAAATACAAGATTCTCAAGATTTACCCAATTATTACAGCTCTATTGAGTTTATTACTTTCTGACTAGTGACTGCCGGCAATAAATAAGTAATTTTTTTGTGGGCGGTTACAAAAATTAACACTAGCGACAGTAGACAAAAACTGTGAATTTTAGAACACGTGCGAAGCAATGCCTCACCCCTATCGCCGCATAAAATAAAATACAAAATCTGTAATGCAGGTTGTAGCGAAAATTCCGTAGATCCAAGATGGCGCGTAGAGATCCCACACTGCAATTAAAACGCGCTACTTCACATCTGTACTGGTACCTGCAATTACAGTAAACCGATCGTACTCTAGTACTTGAGAAAATTTTATCAAATACCGCTTGCCTGTTTGTGGTTGCTTGAAAATTCTGAAATTTTTTGGAAAGTTTTTGTGGCTGGCTCGTCACTTCCTGACACAAGACAAATGACAGGCGAATTCAAAACTATCTTACGACCCCACCCCACGGCCAGCCCATTTTTTTTTTCATGACAGAAGCAACATAAATACTCCAAGCCAAAAGTTCCCCAGAGTACGCCCGAGTCTCGGGCACGTAAAATGTTCTCGGACGTAGTTCGTGCACGTCAGACATTGGGGAACGCAGCGCTGCGACTTCCAACCCTCGAACCCCATCCCAAAAAGGCTATCAATTAGGGTGAATGGCATTCGCCGGCATGTAAGAAAATTTCCCCGGGCGGCCGTCACGCGATCAGGTACGGGGGGACAGTCCCAGACGTCGGCCGTAATGACATGAACACAGACGAGGAGGGAGTTGGTTCCCAGTAGGCCGGGACACGAAACGACGCCCAGGCACGCGAGCATGTCCCACCGGCTCTCCGGACGCGGGGCACGGCGAGATACTACGACACTGCATAGTGACCTCTACGTGCAGGCCACCTCGACCCAGTGGCGAAACAACGTCTCAAACTTAGGATGGAGGCACGCCGTAAAGGCTCCCGCCTTATCTGGACATTTTTCCGCGTTTAAGGCCGCGAAACACGGGAGCAATAAGGACGAGACTGCCGCGCGCATCAAGTGCACCATCGCCACTAAGCGCGAGTTTTTGAACCGGCATATAGTGTTCTCGTCGCACTGCATGTACCTATGGGACTTTCAGTGGTGACCCCAGTGGCGGATTTACACATTTGCCGCTAGTAGGCCATTCAAATTTTGCCGACCCTACCGACCTCTACAGTTAGATACCCTAGTTTACAATCATATTAATAAAACATTTTTTGGCACTGAAATTGTAACTTTATGATTTGTGCACTATTGTCCTAATTACACCACCTTTTCCCCGTAATTAGTATGGTTGTGAAGTAGGGGATCAATGTCAGTTTCTAGATTATTTTTACAACCCAACGATTTAGTTAAGATTGCACAAGAAATAGTTTTTGGGTATGTTTCTGAGCTAATAAAAGCTCAATCATGTACTACTAATAAGGCAGGGGAAGGTATGCCTCAATACTACTTACACAATAATGTACATTCGGTAAACGTAATTAAATAATTTTTATTGCTCTTACTTGCAGTTTAAAAACAATATATTCAATTATCCGGTAACAATCCGGCTGATGATGTCGATGAAATTCAATTAATTAAGTTATGAAAGTTTTACAATAGCTTTTTGCGCGATTTTATATTGGAAAAATCATAAATTATATCGTCGTATGAAATCTTGTTCATTAGTTCTGACTTATGCACAAAAGAGCTAAGGCGTTTAGCTTTTCTTGGCTTAAGGTAGATCTTAGATAATTTTTCACCCGTTTTAAGCAAGAAAAGTTTCGCTCACCCGAACAATTTGTCGCTGGTGTACATAGAGCCATGCGAACTGCTATATCCAAGTTTGGATAAACGTTTTGCAAATTCTGTTTTCGCAGGAACGAAGATAGACTTTTCAATGATCCAAAATCTGGTTTTACCAAAATTCTTTCAGAAGAAAGGTGGCATTGAAAATGTATGTATTCTTGAACTAAGTCAGTCTCTAAATCATTAGGATACATTTCTTCCAAGAAAATGGCTTTTTCCGTAAAGGTTGATGATGACAATTCACTCATTTTGTTCAGAAATGAAAACTTTTCATTGAACCTGTTGTAGGCCTCCTGCCATTTTTCTAATTCGGATATGAGTCTATCAATGAGGACGAGAAATGTGTTAACCCTGAAAGTATCACTCGCAGTCATTCTCATTTCTTCATCGGGTGTTTCATCATAATTTTTTTTCATTTACGGTTGTCTTTTTCCCAGGTCTTTTGTATACTGCTTCGACACGCTTAATTCCATCGCCTTTTGTTCGAAATACTTAAAATTTTCTCGTTCAGCTACGAAAAACTTTTAAAGAGATTCGTAAAGATCGGCAACAGTAATCAAATCTACGGTAGAAGCCTGGATTTGAACATTCACTTTGTTTATTCTTTCAAAAAAAAAAATTCCACACAACAACCATTGCCACCATTTCCAGTTTTTCTAAATTAAAAAGTATTCCCGTCGCTTCGTTTCGCGTTACAGGCTTTTCGGTACAATTATCCTTGATTGATTCCAAAGTTTTAAGGACTTCGTGCCAACAATCTCTCAAACTTCTACGTGCGTCCTCTCTAGCTGACCAATGTGTCAGATTTACTCTCTTTAGCGTTTTCCCTTTCCCGATTTCAGTCATTAATTTTTGCCAGTACTGTGTCGAACTTACAACAAAAAAAAAAACTTAGATTTCTTGAAGCAACATGAAGAAGCAACAAGCTTCTGTGCAAGATTCAGTAGCCGCAGTTGCCTTTAAATTTAAAGAGTGGGCAGAGCAAGGAACGAAAAAAGCAAAAGGTGCTTGGCTTTGAATTTGAGCCTGTAAGCCATTGTACACACCAGACATGTTCGCGGCATTATCATATGATTGTCCACGACAGTCTTCAATATTTATGCCCAGTATTTTGAGTTCCGAAATAATAGCAGAAAACATTTCTTCAGCTTTATGTCACACTGACGGCAAAAACTTGAGAAATCTTTCACACGGTTCGCCTGTTTCCAAAACGTATCTACTGACGAGGATAAGTTGGTCCACATGTGCTATATCTGGTGTTGAATCGATGATTAAGGAAAAATATTTCGCACTTCTTATCTCGTCTCCAATGTGTTTTAAGACTTTATAACCCACCAAAAGAATAAACTCATCGCAAACGGTCTTTGATAAGTAACTGGTACTTCCAGATCATTGATTCCCAAATCGTTCATATGACTGGCTAAAAAAGAATCAAATTCAGCTAACAGTCCCAAAATCATACAATAATTTCCGTTATGCGGATCACCGAACTTTTAATTTTTTCCTCTGATAGCGAGGCCTCTTGAACACAGTCGCTTCACTACGGCAACAACCCTCTTCAGAACGTTTCTCCAATAAGTAATTTCTTCATCAATCTGGACATGCAGTAAATTATCTAGTCGGCCATCAATCTCACTTCTAACTTTCAAACTAAGGATACTAGATTTATGACGCGTAGAGTTTTCATGCTGAGATACTCTGTGTTCTGCATTTTTCCAGTCATTAAATCCTTCGTTCTCAAACCGAGTCTTATTCTCCAATGGACCTAATGCCAAACAGGGCCCGCAATATACAGATCTTTTACTTTCAGAATAAACCAGCCAATTTCGGTCATTCACTTCATTATTTTTAATTTTTCTTTGGAAAATACTCACTGGCAAGAAACTACGCTGATCAGGATATATTTTTTCACTTTTAGAGAAGTCACAAGACTTGTTTTGATCGAAGCCGTACCTTGCGATAATCTCCCTTAAGGTATCGTTGATTTCCCATAAAGCTTGATCTTTGTTTAGATGTACTGTTGTTTGCACTTGGTCATTACTTAACGTCTGATTCTGATACGCATCTTCTATTGTTATACTTATTGATGATTCCTCTACCGCCTCTACGTCAAAAACATAAATATCCGTATTTTCAAAAGTAGATGGTTGAACATATGACTGTTGTTGTTGGCCGCAGAGTTCAAATCCGTTTCATCTTTTCCAGATTGTATTGTGTCAGTGCATATTGTTAAATTTCTTGGTCTTAAAACACTACTTCCACTTTCACTTTTAAAAAAAAAATTTTGTTCCTCTTTTTTTCATTTTGGCCTTCTTTTTATACTCAGCTCCACTAAGTAGCTTTCTCCCATCACTCATTCTAACAATTTCTTGGATTCCAAGAACTGAAATAAAAAATAAAAGATTACATTGGGAGTTTTAATTCTCGTACATCCTTTGTTCAGACTCCAGACATTGAATAATTACCTAATATAAGTACAAGAAATTTATTTAAGTATGATATAACAAAAAAAATCGATATTTCTTTCCATAGCTTCCAAAACAGCTATTTATAAAGTTAAATTACGTCTTACTGATTCGTTACGGATGATTTATTGTAATATATTATGATTACTTACCTACTATATGTTTCTACGCACCGGTGATATTATGCTATGAAATTATTCATACAATCCACGAAACACTGAAAAAATACAGCACACAGCCAGAAAAAGTAAATACGGGACGGGACTTGCCCGTTTGTATCGCCGGCCGCCGCTCTATATCTATCTCTCTGGAACTCAATGCCAGCACGCGGCGTATGTCTACAACAGCACGACCCCACTTCGGCTCCCGCTTCCGCTTCGGCTCCCGCGGCGGCCGCGCCGCGCTGCGCTCGTGCAGTCAATTCGGCCAGACACACTTAGCGAACGGTCATGTCACTCGTTCCCGCGCCGCAACCAAATGCGACTTCGCAAATTGTAGAAAAAAGTATCTAAGTGGTGAAACATTACATGTTGAATTTTTTGTGTGGACCTAATAACATTAAGGTATATAAATATGAATCTTTTTAATTTCTGTAAGACATTAAAAAAAATTTGGCCCCAAATTTGCCGCCTCTAAAATCTGCAGCCTACTCAGCCTGCTGGTAAATCCGCCACTGGGTGACCCTATTATTTTATTAATGGGATGTTTATAGGAAGGTTCGATGCAGGGCCCTTGAGTATATCTGTACGTATCTGACGCGTATATTTTGAGATACAGCGCTTTGAAAAAGCTGCTTTTAGCTATGTTGGGGGTACTTCGAAATGGTGTTTCGAGTGCGCGTGATGTCTTGAAAACACTCAACAGCCCTCGTCTTAGGCACGCGTTCTTTTCGTAGGCTATCAAAGCCTAAATTACAAGCATAAAATATTGAGAAAAGCCTATAACACGGAAGCGAAGATGTATAACAATTCAAAAGATATTGTACACTCTATATAAACACATTTCGGTGAACTAAAATTAGTTTGGGTCCCCACTTATTCTTCTAGCGGGGTCGCGGTGGTTTGATTACTCGCATCTCACCAAGGCGAACCGGGTTCTATTCCCGGCGGGGTCGCTCACGGATTTTCGCACGTCGGAATCGTTCCGGACGATTCCGCTGGTCGGCGGGTTTTCTCAGGGATCTCCCGTTTCCCCCCTCTCTTGCTTTCCGACGCTGCTCCGTACTCACCTAGCTTCACCATCATCGGCTCTCAAGACCACGATGTTAAGAGTCACCCAATTCTCTCCACTCACTCATTCACTCACTTCCTTGCCAAGGCGTTATGCCTTGGCAAGCAAGGTCATCGAAAATCGCCTCTTCAATTATCACGGGCGCGAATAAAATAATTTCGACGAGGTCCTACAGGTTCCTGCAATTAAGTAGATTGCGCTACGACGAACAAATTTGGACAACTCCAATCCTAAAACTGCTGGCTATCCACAACCACAAAAACGTATTTTAAAAAAAAACCAATATTCTAAGTAAAGGCCAGATACTGGCCTGTGTGCCATGCATCTTCAATATAAAGCTCTGTTGTTTATAGTATACACAAGTTATGTCAAGAGGAAGAAGAAATTGTTACCAAGGGTTCGGGTTGGACCCTGGATTTAGAAAATCATCTAGAGCTGAGAACAAGTGGGTACTATCCGTTTATCAAATAGGCGCATACTGATTTCCCTGTACCCCACTACAGAGAATTTCAGCATAGTTTCGTCTTCGGCCGGTGGGATGGCGATATAAATTATTGTAACCATAGAAAATTGTCGGGTTGTTAAACAGAACTGCACGGCGCCGGTACTGCATGAAGGCAGCAGCGAGGGGTCAGCAGCTAGAGGTCATCACTGTGAAATAGAGTATGATGTGTACGACTACATGCGAACCTTCACCGATTGATCAACAATTACATAGAAAACAATGACGATACTGTGTCAAGACCTTCAGTAAAGAGTTGCAATGCACGACACCATGAAAGAGTGAATGTTCGAAGAAACCGACGTCCAGAATATTAACATGTGATATGTGCGGTGCAACAATTTGGTATAAGCTATAATTTAAAGAGACATGCTTGTGCGTGTAAAGGTAACGCAACTTCGCTTGACTCGTGACAGAATACATTGAACCTACTGCCGGACTGGCACTCGTCAATTGGAAGAGTGAGCGCAGGGCTTATTTGTTGGTTGCCTGCTTTAAGTGTGGTCTCGAGTTCCAGCTCGGTGAAGAACTTGTCTGGAAGAAACTGTTGAGGATATGACTGTATGGTAATGTGATTGAAGAACTAGACTGGTAAAAAAAAAAGCTTAAATCTCGCTGATGAAATGTATTAGCAACAATATATATAGTGCAAAAGCTAGATCCAGGTATACCAGACTGCTACTGTGGAAATAACTTCACTTTTTTTTTTGCATGAAGAGTGCACTAGCTGATTATTGTACGAAACATGCTGTAGAGTTTACCTCCATGGATGCACCTTCTTCCATGACTGGAAAATTACTAGGAAAACAGTGTTGTTCGTGTGAAAAGATTTTCAGCAAAGCTGCCATCCTCGTAGACATGAGAAAAGCGAATGTTCAAAAGAACCGACCTCCGAATCACCATAATGTACAAACTGTGGGACAGCATTTGGTAAAAGCGATAATCTAAAGAGACATACTGGTGCATGTAAACGTAACACACCATTGCTTAGGACGCGACAGATTGCATTGAACTCATTGCCAAATGACAAGGTTATGGCTAGCCTCCCTGCTAATTCGTCGTGTAAACTAACGACGGTTCGAGCGCCCATAACATCACCCGGGTCTACATCGTGTTCCAAAACAGCGTGCGAAGAAGGAAATACGAGTGTTGCAGACATTTACTATGAAGAGTGCTAGTCATACAGATCGTCAGAATATGTGAACAACAATCATGCACCGCTAACACGTAAAGTGAAAAACGAAGATGCTACAACTATCCAGGACATCGAGAACGAAAGTGTGACCTCCAAATCTGCTAGTGATAATGTGAAATATGCATATTCTACTAATGAAGAGAGAGAGGATAGGGGTGGTGATACAGCAGACGACTGGCGGCAGGCGCGGGAATTAATGATAGAGGGTGTAAAAAGCAAGAGAGAGGATAGAGGTGGGAGACAAGAAGGAATGATAGAAGGCAAGAGAGAAAAAAAAGACCAGAAGGAATGTGAGAAAACCAAGAAATACAGCGGACGTGGGCGGGAATAAAGATGGCCGCCTACAGCAGACGTCTAGCGTCAGATGCGGGAATTAAATATGGAGGGCGTACAAGGCAAAAGAGAGAGGATATGGGTGAGAGACAAGAGGAATGATAGGAGGCAAGAGGGACAATAGGAGACCAGAAAGAATATGAAAAAACCATGGTATAGAACAAGCGTGGGCGGGAATCCATGATGGCGGGGGACGAAGGCAAGATGGCGGGGGACGAAGGCAAGATGGCGGGGTGATTGACGTGTGTACGATTAGCATAAGTGCGATTAGCATATATAAGTGTGTGTGATTCGTATAGGTGTCCTTAGCAATTGCGTACTCTTCATAAGTCGTAGAATATATGCTTGTCCCAAGGTAGTGTATGAAGTTGCATGACGGGACAATAAACTCTTAACATTCTTCAGACAAGGTGGATGGTGCTGGCGTAGAATGACAGAGCGTGAAATGCTTGTGAATGATTGCACAATCCGGCTGGCATTTACTCGATTTCCGTCTAATCCCGCCGCATTGCGTGAATGCCAGCCTCATTGTGCAAAACACATTTTCCGCGGGAAATTCTACTGGTTTTAAGCGAAATTCGGGAAATTTTCAGGGAAATTCTGGCGATTTTAAGCGTTTTA
The DNA here is from genome assembly GCA_002778355.1 of Clitarchus hookeri. Classification (NCBI taxonomy): domain Eukaryota; kingdom Metazoa; phylum Arthropoda; class Insecta; order Phasmatodea; family Phasmatidae; genus Clitarchus; species Clitarchus hookeri. Next base: position 417,634 of record NQII01000274.1, on the reverse strand, counting down.
AGGGGAAAAGGGAAATTTTGAAGGGAAAAAAGACGTCATCCAAAATGGCCACCGTGGTGTCGCGCAACCGTATCCTGCATCCTGGTGGCGGTGAAGGAACATTTTATAACTACTACCGTACTGAGTTCAAGTAAATGAAAACTAACTCCAGTGTAATATCAACACACTGCCCCTTTAACGGGTCCTTGCAATATATCTTGCAAAACGTCTTTTTTTTTATAACAAATATCTACATCTACAACAACGGGTAATTTATACTGGTTATAACTCAATCATGTATTTGTGCTATTAAACATGGTTCGATAACAAAAACTGTTTACGTTTTATAGCAACGCAGTGATGAAGGTGAATGAGATGAAACTTGCAAGCACGTGTGAAGGTGTTAATAGAGTAATAACTTGTTGGTAAATACCGTAATCACTTGCAAACATTAAATTGAATCTTAACTGTTATATAAATAAAGCATATATAAAAAGTTGAGAGTGAGTGAAGTGATTTGGGCGGCTTTTAACATCGATAATAAAACGTATGAATTTCAGTTCACAAGTACACATTACAATTTTTATTTATTTATACCATTGACAATAATAGACAAACAAAGTTCACTATTGACAATCCATAGAGATAGATATATGTACAAAGTTACATTAAATCCCCATTAAATGGCGGTAATATATATTTTGATACCAATTTATAACAATCGAGGTATTGAGAGCCGATGAGGGTGAAGTGAGGTGAGTATGGAGCAGCGCCGGAATGAAATGGTGGGAGAAACGGGAG
>NQII01000274.1:403570-416803 GCA_002778355.1 Clitarchus hookeri | reverse complement strand
GGGGGGGGGGGGAGGCGAGTGGTCTGACCACCACACACCGCGGCAGGGCCGTAGACGTGAGAAAGGAAGACGGCAGTACCTGTGAAGACTGCGGCTGCTCCACGACGTATCTCCTGGAGGGCTTGACGCCGTTCGCCCCCGCCCTCTTGTGCAGCACGAACTTGCTCCTCTTGCGACCTCTGTCTCCCGGCGGCAGGAAACCATTGTACCTGCAACACGAGACACACGACCCGGCTTTAAGGTGGCGCTATTGTCGCCATCTTATCTTTATTTGTACACCGTGCCAAGGTTAATTCTCATGTTGGGAAAATCAATGTTAAAAGTTTGGTAACCAAATATTCGCCACTAAGTAAGCGCTAGTGTCGCATGTGAACCCGATTTTCTTTATTTTCTACGTCAAAAAACAGGATAATTGCAATAATCATAAATTAAATAGAAAATAACTTCGTAACAAAGTAAAATATTTCTCTTTCATCATTTACGTAGATTAAAATGTTAATTAAAAGTTACCTTTTGAAACACTGCGCAACTAGCGGCGGAAATTTTCCCTATGTAAAACTCTCCCATAGTAAATCTAGTTTTGTTCCTAACCTGAGTAGAATAAACAGTAGCTGTGCACAAATAATTACAGATTATAACACTGGAGTTGCGTAGAGAAGTGAATATTGAGAAGAAAATATACAGGCTATTTTTAATAGGACCAGTCAGTAAACAATACGTTGTAAAGTTCCACAGGTAAAACAGTCGAACTAGCGACTCACAATACAAAACTGTCAGACGGGCGGGATTTACATCACATGTTCAATCAAAGTGTCCACCGTACATTTTCTGGCATGCGGCCACACGCCACAGAATATTACCTTGGTCATTATACATTAACTGTAGCTCGCATCATGTTTACGGCTGCTAATTGCATCTCAGTAGGCTGGCAATAATTCCCACACAAACGAGATTGTGAATATTTTAAAAGAATTGTGTGGAGATGGGTAAACATACTACAAAAAAGTCATGTGCGCAAACCGCTGGTAAGCCCCACCGGCCTTACGCGACATAATTACCCCGGCGGAAAGTACTCTTCTTTGGGCCGAGAGGTCTATACCAGACAGACCTAGGTGAAATTACCTGTATGCAACCATTAACAAGGGCTTCATATACGTGTAAACGGTCATAGACTGGTACAGTAAGTACGGGTCTGCTATAACAGTTCGCTCGAAATGTGGCCTCGATGTGAGTAATGCTACGAAGACTGTTTTGCACGGCAAAGGATCGCCTAAAAATTTGCAAATGGATCTTGGCATAAAATTCTACAACCCTGCCTCCTATTAGTTAACGGCTGCGACTAAAATTTATCACTACAGCATGTATAGTGGGATGAAAGCTTCCACTGTGAAACAGTTTAACTGTACTCTGAAGACTGAAATGTGGCGAGAATTTTCGTTTAGGGTAAGTTACAAGTGGCTGGACTTGCAGCATAGCTTGGTGTCGTCCTACAATCAACACATACATAGCACTATGGGCACGCGGCCAGTGAACATCTGGGACGATTCTTTGCTGGAAACTGTGTTCAAAGCTGAGAAGAAATTGGACACTCGCAGGCCCAAGGCGAAAGTTGGAAACTGTCACGATTTCGAGAGTGAATGGGGCCATTTGCAAAATCATACACTGACAACTGGAGCATTGAAGTATACAGAATTGTCAAGATTCGCTAAGGACCTTTTATTTCGCGGACTGGATGGAACTGAGCTCCAGTGTTAGTTTTATGATCAGGAAATACAACTTACTAAATTCCCCGACATTTATTTGGTTGAAAAGTTCATCGGTCGAGCAATCGCCTTTTTGTAAAATGGTTGGGTTTCAATCCTCATTACACCAGCTGGATAAAACATTCTGCACTTAGTGATGGGTAATTTAATGCTGAATTACAAGACAGAGAGAAAGAGGGGTGTGGCTGTGTGCCACTAATTAATGTATTTTTTTTTTAAGTATAAGTAAATTAATTCTTATAAATATATGTACTTATATTGTGTAATTTATTCATACTCTGTATTTCCCTCATTACCTAATGCACCCATCCTCCCTCTCACTGTGTTATATGTCTGCGCCTGTGTATTTATTTCCAGGCTGGTAATACAGTAGACGGGGCTGTGTGTGGACAGAAGTTAATAATGGCCTCGCACCTCCGATTATTTCCGGCTGGCGCTTGTTAGCATTCCTGAAGGTCTGACGACCACAGTTGATAATGACCACCTGCTCCTCCTCCGTTCCCACAGCGAGGGATTTGAGATTGGACTGTATTTCTGACTTTTAATACTGTGCAGTGTGTTTTAATGTGTTATCACGGGCCTTACTTCGTATTCATGCCGGTTATCCCAACATGCCTGCATTCTTCCAGTTTGACTGCTTGTTAAAATTCATGAAGGTCTGATGGTTACAGTGGGTCTGTAGGTCATGGTTAATAGCCTTCCAGGAGTTGTGGATTGGGCCTTATTTCTGATTTGTATTACGTCGAGAAGGGGNGCGTGGCGCTCGTTAATGATCTTGGAGACCAGCTGGGGATACCAACTGTTCTCACGAGCATCGTTTAATATTCAGTGTCACATGTTATTTAAAATGCATGGTTAATAGAGCCGGCAGTCAACCTGCATGCATGTGTGGAATTGAAGATGGAGGACATTAAAAGAAAGAACTTAGCACACACTGATGGCGGGCGCGGGAATCAAAGATGGCCACCAACAGCATACGACGGTGATGGATGCGAAAAGCAAGAGACAGAGGAAAGGGATGGGAGACAAGAGAGAAAATAAACGAGGCTGGAAGGAATATGAGAAAACATCCAAGGCATAGAACGGATGAGAAGGATGGGAGTGGGAGAGGGAGCGACGCGAAGGAATGCCAAAGCGTGATACAAAAGAAGTGGAATGCAACAGCATGAAGAATTTGGAAGGAATGATAGAGCAGGAGGGAAAAAAGGGAAATCCAAGATGGCCACCATTTACGAGCAAAGCTAGAGCATGAGGTTTCAGCGTGACGTAACAGTAATAAATAATTTTTTATTGCAGCCTTTAACATTTGTGTGTAATGGAGCAGTCGGTTGGTGCGCCATCAGGCTGGAGTGCAGGAGGTTCTGGGTTCGAAACCCAGGTAAAGCATGGGTGTTAATTTAAGTTAGATTGTAAGTTAGTTTGTAAGCCGTCCCTGATAAGCCTTCAGGCATAAAACCGGGTGACGTTAATAAGCCCTTTACAATACAATACAAAAATGTTGAGTGTGGTGACATTTATACACTGTGTTTGTAAGTCACATGGCAATGTTTACACTAAAAAGTGTTATAAATATATAAATTGGCTGAAAAGGAAAAAAAAATTGCAGGACCTTAAAAAGTGCTCACTTTACCGTAAATAGCCTATAAGGACGCCTGGCTGGTGAATTCAAACACAGACTCACTTTCCGTCGCCGGACAGTTGGAAACTGTCCATCGGCTTGGCGCTCCAAATACAAATAACACAGCAAGTAGTAGCATCGCGCCGTTACTGCCGGGCTGCGCGAATCCTTCCTCCAGGCGACCAGGAAACAATATCCGTCAGACGAGGCGGCACGCGCGGGGCGCAAGGCCTTGCGGAGACGTGTTCCGGCGCATTGGGCGCTTCCCGAGTGCGCCTGCACATACAGAGCGGCGATCGTGGCTACGTTCCGCCTTAAGCCTGCTTCACATGTACGTCGAACAGACAAGCGCTGAAAACTATTACAGCCAATCGCAAACCGTTCTCGTTTTCCGCGCGATTCACGCATAAAAGTTGAACTGCCGTCGATATTTCTGCTCGCGGAAAGAGCAGACTTCACCGAGACTCACCAGAAGTAAGTTGCTCCACATATTTTATACCACTAATTTCTTGTATACGTGCATTGATGTAATTTTATAGAATAGTTCAATGTATGTATTTACAATGAAATACGTGAACATAAACAATTTTATTCAACAACTGTATAAAATAATTTTAGTTCGAAAATGAACCAACAAGTATAGGCCGTTCACGGTAAAGTGAGCACTTTTGAGACACTATTTACTTTTTTCCTTTCAGCCATATTTTATCCTTTGCCCACCTTTTTAAAATAAATATTGCTATGTAAGTAATAAACACAATAAATACATGTATATTCCATCGCAATCTTTAAAAAAAAAAAGTCTAAGACTAAAATAAAATACATTTATTGACTATTATTCTAAATGCGAGAGCTTTCTAAACTGCTCACTTTGCCGTGAATAACTTACAGCATCTTGAAAATCATTTAGTAAAAAATTCATACTGCAACTGAATTAATGAAACTGAGTAGAAATATGACCGCGTCTAGTTTGTTGTCCATAATATTGTTTTGCAATCGTGGTATAAAAGATTACGAATGCAACAGCGTGGTCTTAGACCGCCGTCAAACAACAAAACTGTAACGCAGAAGAATCTACTTACATGTGAACAACCATAGGTTGTGTCCGCTCCGTCTGTTTGGCGTGATCGGCGCAAACGTGAATGAAGCTTTATGCTGGAGTCGCATAGCTCCAACGAGCGCGACACAAGACACGAAGAAAACGACACGACAAAAACATTTACCGTGTCACTGCTTAAATTTAGCACGGCAGTTTACACGAAGGTTAGGATTGTAAGGCCCTTATAGAATTAACTAGTTTCAAAGGTGGTGAACAGACGAGAATTTTGGAACACATAATGCTAATAAAGAGTGCAGATATATATTACGCTAAAACACTACAATGCATGAATGTTAATTTCACGAGTTTAAACTATAAGTGGCAAATAATTTTTTCCTTTGAAAGATGAAAACTGTTTAATGTAGAGAAAGTTGGCCTAACTATTTCGTACGTTCATTAAATGTACACGTGATTATGCCATAACAATCGATTAATACCCACGCGTAACACACTTCCGATGCTTATAATTTCCTAATGACGGACGATGTTATCATCTGCCAAATATTCAAAGATGGACGATATCAAACCAGAGTAACACTTTCCACGAATTTGTTGTTTCATCTCACATCGTCTGATACCTTTCAAATAACTTACTTTAATTCCCCATTTTCAATGCTGTCTCTCTCCCTCAATAATCACGTTTGGTCACAGATCGTATTTTTCTACCAGTTTCCATAAGGAATCATTTTACAAAGTTTCAAAGTTTGTATCTGGAATTTACGATAACACTGTATGATGTGTTTCTACGACGACTGAAAGAGGAAGGAAACGTATGATGAGGGAGAAGGAGGAGGAGGAGGAGGAGGAGTCTAACTCCCAGTCTTCCTCCGTCGATAGACTTCCGCGAAAACCGACACCCAGCGAATGCCAAAGGAAGTACCACAGAGCTCGTGTCCCCCTTCCTCTCCGGAACCGGTAATGCTAGCAAGGTTTTCCGCTACTTATAGCGCGCACGCTCGATCCACGCGCACGCTGATCAACCCTACAGGACTGGACTAAGCCAACGAGTTTAAACCAATTAAATATTTAAATCACAAGTAAAGACCTAATCGTCAACTTTTTTGGTGCCAAAGAGGGGGGGGGGGTCCTTTACAACCACCAATATCGATGCCGCTGGTCGGCGGGTTTTCTCGNTGATGTTCCATACTTACCTCGCTTCACCCCTATCGCCTCTCAAGACCTCAATGTTAAAAGCCGCCCAAATCACCCCACTATCCACTCCAATCTTCCCCTCCTTTCCCCACATTCGCCTTGCTAGGCCACTGTACTGGTTCAATATCTCGGCGAGGCTTTCGTAGAAAATGAGAAAGTGGCTTCAAGTTCCGTTTTTTACTCGGCGTGATGGGTGTACGCGTGAATCAGGCTTAACACGATACCTTACAGTTGAGTTAGTATGGTGATTTCTCCGGAAAGAAACTTCAGCAGGTAACAGGAAGGCGTAGAGTGAACTATTATAAGAAATGCGAGAACTCAAACATAAAGAGGTAGCACATTTCCTCGGAACGAGATGTTTGGGGCACGTCAGCAGAAGAAACAGAAGAGGGAGCTCGTTAAGAAAAGTGCGTAAATGGCATCCAAAAGAAAAAAAGACGATAACGGCAGAATACATGAAAGGGTGGTGTGAAATATACGGAAACGATGACTACACACGAACAAACGGAGGCAGATGAGTAAGGGCGCTTGTGCACGCACCAGCAAGATGGTCTGAGAAACAAAAAATATCCGACAGAAGCCTCCTGCCTTCACCAAGTATTTTTCTAATATCCTAACTACATATTTTAGGGAAAGTTTATCCTATGCGTATCAACTACGCAATATGTGTAGTTGCCGAATACAGAGAATGAGCTGGGCAATTGCAGGTCTTATTACCAAACAGCAAATTTATGTGCCCTGCCATTAACCACATTAACCCGACATTTAAAAAATGCATTTGAAATATAATTAAAATATATTTTCAAAGAGAATGTGACTTGGTAGAAAGGTGCCCGACCCTCGAGTGCCGCGGGAAATGGCATACTTTAACATACTGAAATTCAGTTATATTTTTATCCGCATAACAAGTGATTCATATCATTTGCATTATTTTCCGAATGTTAAACCACGCGGTTGAAGAAAGGTCCTCGGTGGCTGTTATCACCAAAGCATCTTGCTTTCGTGTGACAGGTATCATCACTTAGGTACAAAATGTTTCGTTTTATTTTTGACAGTTTTTCCTTGACAGCGAAGTTAAATTTTACGCGTGGTTACAATTTTATTCGCATAATTTTTTGAAATCCTGAAAAGCAAATTTGTCTACGTCAAGACGATATACGTATTTGTACTCTATGCAACATCCTACTGCGACAACTACTTTTCCCGACAGAGGACGGGCCCCACAGGAAACAATTGTTTTTTCTTGTGCACATGATCACTAGCCAGATAACCGTTATGCCAATCTAAAACGTTATTGTACCAAACATATAAATTTTGCAAACCAGCAACTGGCCTTTCTTGATTTAACTATGATAGATTTTAAAATACATCAGATATAAAACTCGCACATTGGCGACAGTGAGGAATTAGGACTGCTCTCAACAGCTGAGGTCTTCAACGCAGATGGAGGTGAATCTAAGTGGTGATGGAAAAGCGGCGGAACGATATGGCGGGAGAAACGGGTGTGCCCACAGAAAACCCCAAGGCCAACGCAACGTCGCCACGATTCTACATGCAGGCCGTTAAACACAGCAGGGAATCGAACCCGGTCCGCCGTGGTGGAAGGCGTGTTGGTCCCCTGGTAATTGTAAAGAAGTAAAAACTAGCGCATGTTAATAATTTTAGGTTATATACGACATACTTGTCTACACTTTAAAATCCAGTTGTATTGTATGTACAGCAGGGTAAAATCTCATTATATAAATGTTTTAATTTTCCCCTTAAAAATCTGAACATTAAGTAGAAATTTTAAGAATCCAATACAATGAGTGTGGACCGGCCGTGATACGCGTGGTAGTTCAATCACGCTGAAATACCAGCAGTCGTGTCATATGAGTGGCCATCACACAGTGGAAATAAAATTAAAACTTTTTCAATTCCCGGCCCCTCTTTAAACTACGCTGTAAAAAAAAATGTTCTGGTAAACTCCCAAAACTGTAATGAAAGTTTTTAATAAATACATAGTATGGAAATAATATCAGTCTGCAAATATAGTAATTTTTAGTGTAGCTTGGGGACTTTCATAAGCATTTTACTGTTTCGGGAGAGAAAGTAAGGATGCCACCATGTATGTGTGGGGAACTAATTTACAATTCGCACTTTCTCACTATTCGTATTACACTGGTGTGGTAATTTTGCGAATACTTTATTAGAGTGTATTTTCTGAAGAGGAGTTTGCTATCAGCATGGCAAGATCAGAATTATTTTGGAGACAATGGGACGAAGCCAGAAAAACGTGATATGAACGTAGGTATAACAAAACGAGAATTTGCGAGAGTATAGGCTATTCACGGTAAAGTGAGCACTTTTGGAAACGCTCTCGTTTGGAATAATAGTCAATAATAATGTTTTATTGTAGGCGTAGACGTTAAATTTCGAGTCCAGACAAATATACACTGCATTTATTACTTACAGGGTAATATTTATTTTAAAAAGTAGTCAAAGGAATGACTGATAGGAAAAAGTTACTAGGGCCTCAAAAGTGCTCACTTGACCGTGAACAGCTTATATACGCGTAATCAGCTATTTGATAGTACAGTCAACCACGGCACTTCAGTTATAAAATAGAAGTTGTTGCGGAGGACTTTGAGGCTGTGTCCGCGGGGAAGGGAACTGACGGGGCCACAACTCGTCAACCTCTGGGGAAGGCACCGCGCCATTACCTCCGGCCAGTTCATGTCGCCCGACTCTCCCTGGACGGGCGAACCGACAAATGGCCAGCGGAGGAAAGGAAACTGCTCCTGCGGCGCTCGTAATTTCTTCACTCCGCCAATGAGGTATCGACCCAGCATCTTGGTCGAGGGGCCCGAGGTCGGGCCAGCTCCCGGGACGCCTCGAGAAGGTTCGACTAAGACTTATGGCCAGCATCTTGAGAGAAGTTTCACCCGAAACCATCCTGGACTTGTCAGTTTCCTCTTTCCGACTCAGTTCATAATATACACTAATATTTAACTATAGGCTATTCATGGTAAAGTGAGCACTTTTGAAAGCCCTCTCATTTGGAATAATAGTCAATAAATATATTTCCGAGTGCGGTGGAATATATAGGCCCCCTACACTGTGTTTATTATCTACATTGATATATTTATTGGAAAATGTGATTAAAGGATTATGGCTGAAAGGCAAAAATAACAAGGGCCTCAAAAGTGCTCACTTTATCGTGAACAGTCTATACAAATATTTTACTGGTCCTTGTATTTATTGCCTATGTGTTTTGCAATTTTTTCCCCCCAACTGCCTGATTTTAATGCAAAAAATTTTCGATTTGTTTACAACTCATTGCGGTATACAATGTTCGACATCAATTCCAAGTGCTAATTTGCAGGCATATTTTGGGTTTTTAAATAGATAAGCTATACAAATGGAGCTATGAATTTGTCTTGCAATGGGGGTACTTGACAGTATGGACTGTTATTTCAGACAGATTCCACTGCATATTTCTGGTCTCCGAAGAGGGGAAAAAACAGAAAACCAATACTATGTTCTAAAAGTGTTTTTTACTGCGCCGACATAAGCTTGTTGTATCTTCGCACCGAAACATAAATTCTAAATTTAAGAAGCAGTCCTACATAGCAGCAGCGGATATCATCACAAACCCAAATAAAGAATACAGAGTAATTCCTTAGATTCTCGCGTTTATATATAATGTCAATATTTAGGGAAAAGTGACAGAATATTTGGGTGTAGTAAATTTACCGATAGGCGTCACGCAAATTATAAACAGTCGAATCGCATTATTATGACCACCTGCTAGAAGTACCATATGCAGCGCGTAGCCCATGACGTATGACCCGTGACGTGGGTTGGTGAAGCGGGTATATAAAGCTACCGACAGGCTGGCTGTACACATTGATTTTACAAAACTGTGGCCTTTTTCAGCGAAATACTGAACTAATAATTTTAATAACTGTTTTAAAACATTAAATATGCGCCCTCAGCGCCTATACGCGAAATAAAACCGCTTAAAACTAACTTTTTAACTAACTTTAACCACTCGTCAGAATAGCGCGCACACGCACACACACACACACACACACACACACACAAGGAAAAAACGTAACACAAAACTAACTAACTTCTTAACCAGGTACCACATATGTTACTTTTAAAATTTAAATACAGTTTCTTTACTTTATTTTAGCCAACAGAACCTTCCAGACACGTTTTAAAAATACCGGTTACCCTCAGTAACTTGTTGGGGATCAATTTAATTATTTTATACTGCATTCCTTTTCCCAGACCACGCCTTCACAACGTTTTCGCGTTTTTAACAACTCTTCTGGCAATTAGACTCAAATTACCGTATATTTATATTACGAGTCCACTCGTGGGCTTGTTGGTGGCAATTTAAAAGCCCTGCAATACTATAAATTTCTGTTTTAATCAACAACTAGGTGGGAGTTTGCTACAAGGGGTGGGGGTTCTAATCCCCGTGCTGGTAAAGTTTAAAAAAAAAATTCTGTTATTAATTCATTACATTTCTTTTCGAAAAGAAAAAAAAATATTTTACGTACACTTTTCAATAATGTCAGTTGTATTGCAAGGCTATCATTCGTAATATTAGAAATAAAAGTTTTGCAGATTTTATAAGAAAACTCTTTGTAGTTTTACAAAGGATTTTCTTGGCAACTGGGTTTCCAAAGATTTTTATTGTAATTTCTTGGATTTTTCTTTTCCGCAAGAAAACTGCGTACGAAGCCCCTGAAACTGATCATTTTCACTTCCTTTTAATAGTTAAACAGGATGAAAGTAAATAAGTGCTGGCTGTAGATAACTGTGTTCATTACGTTTCCTGGAAAAAAAAATCTTATTCCCAGAGCATTATTTACGTATTGTGAGATACACATATACGCGCGAACAATGATTCTACATACATTTTGCCTGGGAATCCCCTCCCTCCCGGGAAAGTTCGCCAAAAAAATGCATTATATATATTTGTACGGAATGCCGTTCAACTAGTAAACTTTCCCACTAAGTACTCTTTCCCCGCATAAAAAAATGTTTAGATCGCATATTTTGTGCACCATGGCATGCCGAAATCACAAGTTTAGTGGTTTTGGGAACTACAGATGACATATACAAAACATTAACAGAAACTTTAACAAGTGTGACTGAAAGGTCGTGTCTTATTTCATTGTATAGTATACTTGGCAACTTTTATATTACTAAAAATCATAGAGGCAAAACTAAAACAAAAAAATTGGAAAAATATTTCAAAGCACGATTTTTAACTATTTCTTGAAGTACCTCATGGTATTTATTTTAATGTGAAGTGTCATTTCTGTGAGATAGTTTTTATTTTTTGTGCGTCCAGAAAACACTAAAAAAATGATTTTGACATGCCTTTTTGGCAAAAAATAAGCTGTCTTAAATTTTTTTTTTTAAGTGATGAAATAGTGCCCGCAAGTAATGTAACTAGATGAATAGTATTTCGTGTAAATATAAAACAATGAATTTTGTTTGGTGACCTGCGCCCTGAAGTGTAAGTTAGTGTATGAATGAAGCTGACAATAGTAAAGCTAATCATAAACTGATATTATGCAAAACAACTCAATGAGGGGTGGTGGGCAGAGCCAAATACCAAAGGAGAAAGGAGATTAATATAAAATGAGTGTTCGGCGCAGTGGAGCACGAAACGAGAGAAGGAATAGCATTACAGGCTGTGGCCAACAGGCATTTGTTTAAAGCATGAGAGAAAAGCAGAAGAAACAGTTATGTTTAGCGTGCGCTGTGTGATCTGTGTATTTCACAGTTATTATTAAATTCAAGGATTTCAACACAGTTGCACCAACAAAGTCGATGGATTGTGGGGCGTTGGCGAGCAGTGTAGGCCATGGTGAAAGGAAGAAAATTCTCTGCTTGGTGAGTATGCTTGAGCGAGAATAAGTTTTTAGGTCTTTCGCGAGCACATAAAATTATTTGTACGATAGGCTTAAGGCCCCCGTCTATCTGGAACTTTTTCCCACGTTTAGACCGAGAAGCGCGGGAGCTATAAGGGCGACACTGCCACGTGCATCAAGTACACCATCGCCGCTAAGCGCAAGGCTCTGAACTGCCGTGCAGTGTTCTCGTCGTGTTGCGTGTACCTATGGGACTTTCACCATATTATTTTATTAGTGGGAAGTCTTTAGGAAGGTTCTAATGCAGGCCCCTATAGTAGTTTTGTATGTATCTGATGCGTACATTTTGAGCTACAGCGCCTTGGAAAGGCCGTTTTTAGCGGTTTTGGAGTACTCTGAATTTTGGTTTCTAACGTACGTTATATTTTGAAAGTACTTAACAGCTCTCGTCTGAAGTGTGTGTTCTTTTCGTAGATCAGCACGTTGGACGCACGCTTAATAGTTTCGTTGAAAAACGTGTATTTCGAACACTCTGCAACGCAGTTCAAGCGCCAGGTAGACGGACGCCTTAAAAACGTTTATCATAAGAGGACAAACGTATTTTGAAAACGATATAAAAAGAAATCACGAATTGATGAGAGTGCTTATTTAAAAATACGAAACAACAAATTTACAAAAAAGATAACTAACGGGAAACGTTCACACACTCAAGGCCAAAAAAGAATTTTTCCCATCCTAAATATTGTAGCATACTCTCTGCTCTTCGTCCCGGTCCCGGCTGTGCGAGCGAAGGTGTGTGAAGGTCACGCAGGTAACCTGAGAGCACGCGGTGATTTTCAAAGGCATGGCGCCACGCGTACCACTGCGTGCCTCCGCGATAAGCCTACCGCAACTCGCGCGCTCCTAACCTCAAGCGGATTGAATTTCTGCGATTGTCTTGGAAGAACGTTCTGGTCCATTGTCCTTGCCTCTCGCAGTGAAACTCAGGGTGCGGGGAACCTTCCAGATCGGGCCAAGACTATTCAAACTGCGATGGGCCTCCGAGCCGACAGAGTTGAGAGCTGGAGGATTGTGCGATCTTAAGAGACAGGTGTGGGACGACGTGGCAGCAGAGCGTCGCGTTGTATCAAGAGGCGGGAACGAAGTCTGCGAACTGCGGGCATCGGTACAGTGGAGAGAGACTGACGGGCGGGACTACTGAACTGGACGCGTGAGTGTAAGGCATTTGGAATAATGACAATATACAGATTGAATATGTGTAAATAATGAGTGTGAATAGGGTGACTAACCAAACAGACATTCAGGACTAATTAGAGTCGAGATATGCATTGAATATTGCGCTAAGTGAGAAATAAAGAGAGCTGTAGTGGAGATAGATAATTTAATGTGGTAAATAATAGTTGTATGAATAAATTAAAATCAAATTTAGTTCTATTATTTTTATAAATACCTCCATCCCTCACGAACTCTGATACGCCCCTCTCACGTTTTGTAACAATATAAAAGGGCGTCTCTTGCATCCCACACAGGGCGCGGCGAAAATCTAAATGGAAGGTATTTCGAAATATTTACAACTTACAACTTTTTGAAGGACCTCTAAGCTCCTTAAATTCCAAAGTATGCAATTGTCACGAATTTTAGCAACGTTAGATAATCGCTAAATTGGTTTCCGAGAAACTGAATTTAAAAAAACTTTCCTTTTCCCCGTCTAGTGCTGTTTCT
>NQII01000274.1:366989-394197 GCA_002778355.1 Clitarchus hookeri | reverse complement strand
TTTCTTTTAAAATACGGAAGCAACAGGTTACGTCCGTTCGCGCCCATCGATAACCACAGGGGCGGGTAAGTGTCGCGAATGCTGGCAAAGGAGCCCAGCATCAGCCGCCGCGCCGTAAAACCGCAATGAAAAACAAAAAAACGGCGGCGCGTGTAAACCTTGGTTCACAACTGTAAACGTACCAGTAACCAACGGGTCTCGCGTGCACAAGAATTGACCGCCATGTTTTTTGAACCTATCCATTCTCAACTGCGTATAACAGGTCGTGTGCATGAAAGGTCCTGACATTGTGCAACGAAGGAAATGGTTAAATTTCACTCAGAACTCGTGGAGCAACTGCCAATCAGAGCAGAGTATACAATTATTTACAACGGAGTTGCTTATTCAAAAATGTCAGAACAGTTATGCTGCACAAACGACGAAATGGGGAAATATATAAATTCTGAGAAAAGAAAAAGTGTCAGTTTACTAATAATTTTTTTTTTTTATGGTTATCCACATGTTTACTATCGCAAAAGCAAAGATATAAAAAAAAAAATCAAAAATTTTTATATCGTTGTCTATTTTTAACATAATACTGCAATCAGTTACGAAAATCCATTATATACTAACACTGCCAACTGACGCCAGACTAGTCGCACAATCACATTGGCTAAACATAATACATAAATAATCAATTGTGAATCAATTTCGCGCAATAATTCTGGTCGTGTGAATGTATATTCTCTCTCTGCGTATGTATTTTGATTGTGAACCCAGCTTTGCATTACACGGCTGACGCACCCAACGCTCGCTGTTCTCATATTCACTCGCGAGCCATGAAAGTTACACATTTTTGACAAATGGCTGTACATACAAATCAACTATTGTAAATACTTGTAAACCTTAGTACTAATATTTTACTACACACAACCATAGTAATTATGATCGCTCAGCTTGACGAAGATTTTATTGCAAAATGTGCATTCAAGCATCCATACTGAAAATACACTTAAAATTTTGATAAAAATTATACGTTGTTATTAAAGAAACTTAACAACGTACGTTTAAGCTAGACATTTTAAATCTTAAACGGTATGCATTCTTTCATTTATAGCCGTTTGGGGTAGCTTTACACCAGCTTGGGCAACTTTGAAGTACGTGCGTAATTTGACGAAGTCCCGAAGATTCCATGCACTTCGCTGTGTTATTTATAAATATAGACTGTTCACGGTAAAGTGAGCGCTTTTGAGGGCCAAATTACTTTTTCTTTTCAGCCATATTTTATCTGTTAACCACCTTTGTAATTAAATAGTAAGTAATAAACACAGTGTAAGTATTCCACTGAACTCGGAAGTTAACGTCTAAGGCTACAATAAAATATATGTATTGACTATTATTCCAAATGAGAGGGCTTTGTGAAGTGCTCACTTTCCCGTGAATAGCCCATATAACTGTTTACTACGAAGTTAAACATCAAGATGAAGACTAAAAAACTTAAAGGAAAAGGACTTTAAAGGAAAAAAGTTACCCTGAATTGGCACACAGTTACCCCAACATTACTGTACTACATTAACCTTTCTGACAATTTTGGCAGTGTCTGTACGGCTTTTTATCGAGTTATGCATGTTGGTCAGGTGCAGTGCTGAACCGACAGCCACTCTTCTTCAACCTCGAAACACAACGCGACACATCTGCTTTGCTTGTTCGTGAGGATTTCCTACAATTAACGGCTTGTCGCATGTCGGCAGGGTTATCTACAGACTGCATTTGGTGTCCATGGTACAATAGGTTACGCGCTTGTTCACAATGTCAAGGTTTCCTGCTGTGCTCGATTCCTGGATAATGACCGGACATATGTTCCGTTTATTTGAAGTCACTGAAACGTGACGCCACAGACCCTCCATTTACAACTACATACAGCATAATAAAAGACAAAAGTTTCGCAAGAACATGCACAGCCATTTTGCCACAAAGCTCACACTTTGATACAAGAGTAGAAAAAAACTAGCCATACAGAAATTGTTTGAGACCTGAACTTGTTTAATACGTTGACAGTTTGAAGGAAACAATAGCGATTTAGATTGCATCATGCCCGAAAACTAGAACAGCCGATTAAAACGATAACCACTAATTGTTTCATATCACCAAGGAGCTTAGATAAGAAAACTAAGTTCACTTAGTGTATTTTTTGCAAAGATACACTGCTTACAACACAGCTACAGTTAGTGAATGCATCATGCAACGAAGTGCATACAGGTGATATTCTGTATATGAAGTGAAGACATTTTTGTAATTTTTCTTCTTCCCATATTATTGATTTCGGGTTCGGAAAGAGATCGTCTCGAAATATCCTTCGGTGGAAGTTAAAACTATGTTCGGGTTAAAATACGTGTGAAAATATTCGCAGGAAAGGGTGATTTCAAGTCTACGGCACGCTAGCAGAGTCAAAAGTACATCACAGAGATTCAAGGACTGGAAATGTGCAGAAGATACAGAATGCACTCAACACTGAATAAGGCGATGGTACAGCTTCCGGTATTACGTCAAAGATATCAAATAAATAATAATGGCGCTCTAGTACGTGGCCAGCTGGCTTCGTCCCTGAAAAGTTGCATCACGCCTTCTAAATGTTGAAAAACAAAAAATTCTTCCCTAGATTTTGATATTTTGTGGTTTTGTGATGAGATACTGACGGTAACTTAAACATACCAAAACATCAAAAGAAACAAAAAAATATTTCATAGTTTTATAATAAATATAACCATTTCTACTTAAAATATTAATTCATACAATTAAAAAAAAAATACTCAAAATTTGAGTTTAGCTGAAGTGTTTGATGAAGTCACACGAAGTGGCATATTGCAATTTCTCCGAACTCTGACAGATAGTTTTGCTGCGGTGAGGGTTCAACTTGTGGCTATTTGACTTTAAATTTTTATGTCGCAAGTTCACATTTAAATGCAGGCGATCAGCATAAAAATGTTCTTCCTAATATTATAACAACATAAACAATTATTTTGAGCTGTATATAAACGCACGGGAAAAAAACATCAATTTTAAATTCCTATAGCTAGTTAAATTCATTTTTGACAAACTATTTTCGTCCACTATTTTGCTTCATCAGACTGCTATTTCATATCGCATTTGAACGCCTTTCAGGGAGAGAGTACGGAAATAGTGGTAGGGGTAGTAATCGGGAGTACCCTTGTTAAGCCCAACGGCCATCGGCAACGTCTGTCACATTTCGTGCACACATACGGAAAATTGAGCCCGAGTAGCAATTTGTCAGTGACGAAACGTTTCCAACTTAGGAGGGGGCATACCTTTAACCCCCTCCCCATGGGAGGGAGAAAGTCTTTACGGCGCCCCTATTAAGACATTTTGGCTTCTCCAAAAATTGCATTTTGAGGCGATTAAAATCTACAATATAGCTACATAAAAATGGAAAAAAATCTATAACCTAGAACCGAAGATACATATAGGTATCAGAAATAAACTAACATTTTATTACAGTGGAGTGGATACGTTTGGGCGGCTCTTAAAGTGGTCTTGAGAGACGATGAGGGTGAAGCGAGGTGAGTATGAAGAATCTCCGGAATGCATGGGTGGGGGAAACTGGAGATCTCCGAGAAAACCAGCCGACCAGCGGCATCGTCCGGCACGAATCGAACCCTGTTCGCCTTGGTGGGAGGCGAGCGCTCTGGTCACCACGCCATCGCGGCCCCCCATTTCATTAAGATATTGTGCAAGGGGCCGTGGTGGCTGAGCGGTTAGACAGCCCCCCTCCCACCACGGCGAAACAGGTTCTCAATCCCCGGCCGGGTCACAGGATTTTCGCATGTGGGAATAGTGCCGGACGATGCCGCTGATCGGCGGGTTTTCTCAGGGATCTCCGGTTTCCCCCGCCCCTTCAGACCAGCGCTGCCCCCCATACTCACCTCCGTCACCCTCGTCGGCTCTCGAGACCTCGCTGTTAAGAGCCGCCTAAATCTCTTCACTCACTCTTGTGTACAAGAACAGTTTGGGTGACCATTTACTAAATTTTGGGAGGAAATGTATGCCCCCCCCCCCCCCNNCCCCCTTTTGTCGTAATGTTAGAAGTGGAGGGGGACCGCAGGACCAGAGTGGCCCGACCGGGAAAAGCACAACACGCTACGCCTTCCGGCCGACTCCGGGCGGTACGGTTAATTGGCGTCGCGAGCAGCACAGCGGCAACCTTCGCCGCACAAGACAGCGCGCCGAGGCACGTGCTGGCGTGTTATGCATCACGTACGCAGACGCGTGAGGACAAACGTGCCAGGCCCGCGACGTACCTGGCACTGCGCAACACGGGAGAAGAAGCGACGCCGGCTACAGTCAACACGTACGCCGATAACAAGACCGCGCCGCGCCATTTAGCACCGCCTTCGCGGAACTGTCCCGGCACTGATCTTCACAGCAACAGTTTCACCAACCGCTGCGCTGTAGTATATTCGCAGCATCTTCACGCCTTTTCAATAAACATCCTACACGTGACGTGTTTGGCTGTTTCTTACATATGTCGTGTATCACAAGCGTTTTATACTTTTGAACATAAAACTATCTTATTTCTGGTTAAATTGAACTTTCATTGATGTTTTATCTAAAAACTGTAACATTTAATTTGTCATTAAAATAAATAATAACTGGGATAACACTATTTCTGAGCCAATTACTAACCGCGCTGATCCCAGGACGCCCTCAAACTAAAGAAGCTACTTGAAATATGGACACGGAGTAGCGACATATCTTATTGAAACACTTTTTTTTTTTTCGATACCATGCACCGGCTTAATTTTAATTACATTACCGAGTATACTAGAAATGTATCACGTCAACACCATGGCGGATTGAAGTAATTCCTGCAGAAAAACAAACGTCCAAATTTAAAACAAAATTGGACCCCTTTGCTTAAATCCTGCATGAGACATGAGTTGTAGTAGTAAGCTTTTCTCCCACAACCGCTATGAATCTTATTTTATTTAGAATTCTATGTAGCCTAACCAACCAAACCTTACTAAGACAAAACCAAAGTATGATCTTATTGCAGGAGGAAAAAAAAGCAGAATGACTACAACGATAATACCAACACTTCGGATACTACGAAGAATATTCCTCAATTTATTATTGGATTGTGTGTGTATGTATGTATGTATGTATGTATGTGTGTGATATATATATATATATATATATATATATATATATATAATTTGGGGATCTTATCTACTTCAATATACATTCTGTGGCGATGTATTAATTTTCTGGTAAAAAAAATCAACAAACAGTCACGAAAACAGACTCCACGCCAATTATTATATTTCCATTGCTTCGTTGGAAATGTTAACTAATGAAGCAACGAAACAACTATACGCTGTTTATTGTCAACTGAGCACTTTTGAAAGCCCTGTTTAAGATCTATTTTTACTTCGAATTTTTTTATCCTTCTGCCATTTCTAAGTTTAACTTTGCCACGGGCCTGGGCGCTTTGTTCATGCGCCATCAACGTAAAACCGTGGATTTGTTACGAATAAGCAAAATTCATATTCTCTTAATAAATTCAGTGTTCATAAATTTAAACATTGCGCTCGCAATACTTCAAATATCAATAACTATTTTTATTTATTGGCTGCCAACTAGGGGCCTATATGTCGTCGTGCAACGTAGTATACATGCAATTGTGTTTATAGTCAATTTGCCGGTTTCTTCACACTTATTGACGCAAACCTTTGAATAATCACCCCATGCATGACGTGAGGGTTCTATCCCAAATGTCATGTATCACAAACGTTTTGTACTTCTCAAAGGTATCTTATTTTCGGTTAAATTGAACTATTTATTACTTATATTTAAATCAGGTAAATTATGGTATTTCGTTTATAATCGATATAAATAAAAGCAGATGGAGAGAAAAAAAAAAGGTGAGTTGGTAATACCAAGTAAGAAACAGTTGACATGCAAATTATTGTTAGACCGAGCGCGCGCGAATGCGGTGCATTGTCCCTTTGGTGTTAATTTTCTAAGACTTCGCTGAGCTATGTTTGCACGAGCGAGCGGATAGCAGGGCTTCAGGAAAGTTGGAAGTAACTGTGAATTGACTACGGCGATTTATTTTCCAAAGGTTTATTTCAAAAGTGCTCACTTGATCGTGAAAAGCCTACTGTATTAACTGCAAAACAAGCGTGGGTTGCTCCGACTTGCTCGCGTGTTGTGTCGTACGTGGGCGGAACCGAGATACCGGAAGCAGTTATTGGCGTCTTTCACACCCGCTCCCCCGCGGCCTTCCGCTACTGCACGACGCTGCCACTCGACGTATTTTTTTGTGGCAGTTATTTTCATAACCAAACCTTCAACGGTTGTTTTTATCCGTACAAAGCTTGCCGGTTATGGCGCTCGCCTTCCTGCCACTCGAAATGCGCTGCGGCACGTTTCAAAAATGCGCTTTTTGACGAAACTATTAAACGCGCCCCCATGTGTTTACCTGCGAAAAGAAAGTACATTCCGGACGACGAATGACACTTTGAAGACATCGCGCATAAGGGAAGCATTATTTTCATGCCCTCCGACATGGCTAAAAAGGTTTTTTGTTTTTTTCAGACTGCAATATCTAAAAAAATATACGAACCGGATACGTGCGAAACTACGACAGAGGCGTGCACTGAACTTTGCAACGGAGTCGCGTCCGAAATAAAATTGACAGGGAGTCACGTCGAGGCGAGTCGCAGACTGCACGCCAGTTGAGCGCCTTGCGCACAGAGGCGAGGAGGCAAGTGGTTGAGTGAGCAAGAGTCGCCCTTAAGAGCTCACGCGGTCCGACGCCTCGTACGGGCAACGAAGCTGCAGACAGGCTGAACCCTTAAAGCTTGATTCACATTCACGCCGATCACACAAAACAGAGCGGACAGAACCAATGTTGCTTACATGCAAGCAGATATTTCTGCGTTAACATTTTGCTGTTTGGTTGCAAGCTATCTACGACCACACTGCTTAGTTCGTTATTCCTTTCATAATACCAAAATTCTTAAATAAGTGCTGGATAACAACCTAGACGATGTCTTACTTGAACTCTATTTTAATTCCACTGTAGTACGAATTTTTATTAAATAATTTTCTAGATACTGTAAGTTTATCTTATACTTCCAAAAATACTTTACACTTTAGTGCTACCTATTGGTTAATTTCCAAACTTAATTTATTCAATAAGAGTTTTTAATAAAATTAACGTTTATGATCGCGTATCTCATTATAAAATGCATGCAATGAACCATTCTGTATTACATAAAACATAAATAAAAGTAGATTTTGCAAGAAATTAGTAGTATGAAATACGCAAACTGACTGACTTCTGGGAAATATCTGCTCTTTCGGCGCAGTTCGTGCGGGAAACGAACACCGTTTCTAATTGTCTGTTCTAGTGAGTGAAGAGATTTGGGTGGCTCTTGAGAGCCGATGGGGGTGATTGAGGCGAGTATGGAGCAGCGCCGGAATGAAAGGGCGGGGAAACGGGAGATCCCCGAGAAAACCCACCGACCAGCGGCATCGTCCGACACGATTCCCACGTGCGAAAATACGGGAGCGAACCCGCTGGGAATCTAACCCGGTTCGCCTAGGTGGGAGGCGAGGAGTCTAACCACTACACAACCGAGGCCCCTAATTGTCTGTTATAGTTTTCCACTCTTTCTGTTCGGCGTAATCGGCATAGATCTGAACCGGACATAGCAGTACATGGGTCCCGAAAGTTTTTTATCCCCCTGCGTTCCAGGCACAGCGATACGGGCGACAATAAACACGCACGACCAAGCGCCCCATCGCTCATACGCGCAAGGTGCTGAACCGTCGTGCAAGGTACATCGTTTGAATTACTCAACTAGTTCTTCCGCAGAAACTAAGTGGAGAAGGGAGTGCTGGTGAATTACCAGCAGGCATTTATTTTTAGGTTTGCTTTATTACCCCGGTAGAAGGGGGGGGGGGGCCTTGTCCCACATGCGGCACGACAAGGAAGCTGGCAGACGCACGCCTCAGCAGGTAGTTGCGTATGCAGTGCGCTGGCCGACACGCCTGGAGGCTCGATGACGGGACGAAATCGTGGTCCCCCCTCAAACCCTTTCAAAAGTGGGCGGAAGCACGTCACGTCTGCCGGGCGTTGGCGCGCTCCCATGAGCCCTGCCCTTCCTAGTGATGGATTGCCCCGGCGAGATCCATCGGCCCCGCGGCAGCCCACATTCCTCGCGGTCTGTAGGGAAACACGCGCGCCAATACTCCTGCCCCGCCCCTTCCACTTCCCTCGCGACCGAGAACAAATTTTAAGGCCCCTCCCGCCCGCCGCGAGCTTTTATCCGCGTTTCGGGCTGAGAAGCGCGGGAGCGATAAGGACGACACTGACACGCGCATCAAGTGTGTCATCGCCACTAAGCGATGCAGTGCAGTGTTCTAGTCGCACCGAGTGTACCTATGGGACTTTCAGCGGTGACCCTATTATTTTATTGGTGGAAATTCTGTAGGAAGGTTTGATGCAGGGCCCTTGAGTAGTTTTGTATGTATCGGACGTGTATATTCTAAGATACAGCGCTTGGAAAAATAAGTTTTTTTTTAAAGCCTTTCTCGAGTACTCTGAAATGGTGTTTCTAATGTGCGTGACTTTTTGAAAGCACTCAACAGCCATCATCTGAAGCGTGTGTTATTTTCGTAGATAAGCACACTTGGACACACGTTTAATAGTTTCGTTGAAAAAAATGTGTATTTCAAACACACCGCAACGCAGATGAAGCGCCAAGGTAGGCGGGGGTCTTAAGGCTCGGCTTCGCCTATTATGCAGAAATTCATCGTTTTCGTGTCATCGTTTCAGTTTCAGAGGTATATTGGGAAATGTTTGATCGTAGAAAATTTACAATATTCTACTTGTTTAATACTTCTGTATCTAATATTCAGTGTGTGTTATTTCCTGCTTGCAAAAAAGCAGGAACTTATAAAATACAAACGTGTTATTGACTTTTTAGAACAAGCTGATAACACAAAATTAAAATTACACACAAAAATATTATTTAACTCGTAAAATTTAAATTTTCTATAACCGTTCATTATCAGTAATTACTATGAATTCGAAATTATGACGCGAAAACGGAAGAATTTTTGCAAAAGTATGGTAAAGCCGAGCCTCAAGGCTCGTTCTACAATACACGGATGCTTTAGAAAACTGACAAGGAGCACGTAAAAGGAACGAGGGGACGAATCAGGATGAATTTGAGCTACTTTACGTAAGGTCCTGCAACTTATGAAATCAAAAACACTCAGCTGTTGCAAATTACTCGTTTCAGTTTTATATTGCACTCGCCAAGTTATTTTACGTTTTTACAGTGTTTAACACTGCGTGAACACTACTACTAAGCCATGTGCGCGCGTGTTTATACACGAAAACGAATATCAAGAGTAGTCATAAAACGAGAGTTCACCCCCAGGGGATTGGGGATGCGAACCAGCAAACGAGCCGACCGCTATCTTGGATGACGTCACGCGGAAACCACCTGCTCTGTCACTCCTCGACAGCAGCGACCATCATGGATTTCCTTTTTTTTTCCCTCTTGCTCTATCATTCCACTTCGGCACTTCACGCTCTTGCATTAAGTTTCTTTTTTCTCCCGCTCTATCATTCCGATGTTATTTTACTCTCGTGCTCTGCCATTCCTTACTGCCTCTCTCACTCTCGTCCCCCAGAGTCCGTTGTTTAACGAACACTCCAACTGTGATGTCAAGTATGACGTCGTGCTCGTCTAACACGAAGCAGTGGAAAGGCCGCTTCACGAAAACATGGCTTTGCGTAAGAAGTGCCTCATCGGTACACAAACGTACCCACTCGTGAAATTTTCAAACTCCATAACAATCCCCTATTAGTGTTTCATAACTAATGAAGTTCACATGTTCAAATACACTAATAACATACGTTACGCTTGCGGCAAACCATTAGAATCAGTGAGAAGTAATGAAGGCTATAATTTTTAATTGGATTATCAGCTTTAACGACGTTTTCAACTCTGAGTCATTACAACGAGACGAAAAGGCCCAGCGACCTACTGTAGTAGAAAATGAAGGTAAAGAAAAATTAGCAATCGACAGTCAATTTATTATTTGTTACTACAGTATTAGCAAACACGGAGTACAATACGCCGGATGACAAATAACCAAGAAGTCGTTCTCATAAAATGTATAACCGGAGATCAAAACTTGCACCTAATACATTTGATGTTTTTTCTGTTACAGTACCGATTTCAGGTTTTATATTAAAATTTTCGGATGGACATGTTATACTTCACGTCAAAATGTATGTTTTTTTCAAAGAATCTATGGCGGGGTACTTAAACTGACCAACAAGTTAGTTCCGAGACGACGGAGTTGTAGAAACTATTAAAGACATACCGAGTGGCTAAGGCGGAGAAGGTACGCGACATATGGAACCCATCAACCCTTGCCTGGGACGTGCTGATACACAGTCATTACAGATGCAGCAACAATTTTTTGCCTCAAACTACTCTAAGAAGTCGTACGCTGAGCGAGCATTCTCCCGGCTAGCGAAGCATGCAAGCGAAATTCTTCACAACACGCTAATAATCTCAATAGCATACGCAGCGACATTTCTAAAAACGTTCGAAAGGAGGAAGGAAAAGGAAAAAAAAAAAAAAAGGACATTGAATTTTTTTATTATTTAGTGTTTATTAATACCTGGTTTTTGTGCTTTCCAGCAAAGCGGCACGCTGTTTACAATAAACTTTAATTTGTTCCTAAATACCATACACAGTTACAGTGAGCCGGCTGATAAATATTAAAGGTAAAACGCACGAAGATGCCATACTGAGTACAAGGAAAGTCTTCATGAAATATTTATGTAAAACAGATGACTACACGAGCAAAAAAGCAAAATCTACAAGAACTATTACCTACATTTCCTATACAATAATGTAAAATTACTCTAGCCACCTGAAGATACTAAACTCGCAAAAGCCACAAAATATTAAACCATTTTTTTTAGACTACTATTACTACGAAATAGCTATTATCATCATCGTACATTTGGTTAACTGGTTGACATAATAAACCATTAAGATTAAGAAAATTATTTCCAAATACGAAAGGATCAGACTAAAACAATTCCGGACAGCCATAAAAAAAAAAAAAATCCTTCGGTGCACCGTGAAAAACTAGACATGATGAAGAGCTCCAAAGCAAAATAATTACATACTACTGGGAAACGTCTAACATTGATTTTTTATCAGCCAATATTATCCTGTACTATTAATTATTATAATATTATCCTGTACTAAGATTAAACGGATTTTTTTTAGTGGAAGGGGGGCACCATGGTTCTCAAGGTATAACAGCAGTAAGATAACAAAGTTGCAAGTTGTTACTCAGTGCGATATCACTTCCAGCAAGAACAAACCACGTAAGCCGCAAGGATTACATGAATTTACGAAATATCTGACTGACTATTTAAAAGCTGGTTCAGTGGGCAATATAAGAACATTTGCACGTGCTCCTAACCTGTAATAGTGAGTAGTATGGCAGGAAGACTATGCGAGACAAACGTTACACATATTGATTGTTAACCTCATGACTGTTTCTATTTTTTTTGCAAGATTAAGTATGGTGTCTTAATAATAATTACAACACCACAGTTGACATTCAATCGCCGTTCATTTTACTGTACCCTGAAATTTATGTAAAATGAAAATTTTGCATAAAATAACAATAAATTGTTTTTTTTTTTAATACAATATAACTTTAACAAGTAACTGTCTATACGATTTGCTTTAAAAATCCTGTATGACAAGTTAACTACCCGAATGTAGTACTGGAAAGATTATATAACTACCACAACCTTTATTCTGTGGGTAAGCCGCAATAATTTCGTTAGTTTAAATTTACAAAAGTGTGAAAACTAATTAACTTGATCCTCGCACATATTAGAAATAACTGTACCGTAAAAAGATTTCTCTCTCACTCCCCGAGATGAATTTAAATCATCAGTCACCTACAACCACGAAGTTATCATCTCTGAAATAAAATATTAAAACTAGGAATTTAGATCGATTATGTACGTAGTAATAAATTATGACGTATAAATGTGTGTCACATTACAACACTTGTATTACACGAACAAGTAGAGACTTTTCATAAGTTTTAAAAATAAACGGAAATGCTGCGTATCCTCATAACAAGATACCCATCTAAAAAAAAGACACGATTCAAAATTACTACAATGTGTCACGATCGCCTCATAGTCACAATACCTACTATTCTTGTCAATGTAGGATTCCAGGACTAGGTAAGAATAGGTGGTGCGTAAACTCGTGCGGCATGCTGTACGTTTTCCCTCCACACACAGGCATGTGCAGGAAGGGTGCATGGGGTGTATCTGCAGCCCCCCCACCAAATTGCATCTTTTCAACAGGAAAATAAAAAAATTATCTTGTCAACAACATAATTTTACTTGAAAGTTTACGTGTTTAAAAAAGATCACTAAATAAAAATAGGTTTAACATAATGTAGGCTATACGTGACGACTGCAATTAAATATATTCTTACTTCGTATTTTTAATGTAGCAAAAGTAGGTCTTCATTTTGCGGTTTGCACCTCCCATTACTTAATGCTGCTGCACACACCTATGTGGAAAGGCCTTTGCTGTCTGCTGGTGTTTCATTCTTCACTTCTCTGGGGAATGCAAGCTTCCTGTAGTGTTAGTCTGCAACAGAATGAGGAGTTCAGTGTTGTAGATCCCAAGTGTCTGCATCATCTTATTNTAAGTAGATCCTTTACAGCACCAGTCAATTCTTACTATATCGCCGGGACCCCCAACATTTATACTATGGCGGTTCAATTTTCCAAGTGTTATGCATGTTAAAATTCGTGTTTACATATTCAATCAATCAATCATTCCCTCTTTTCCTTTGACAGCTTATTCACAACAACGTGATGGAACAGCACTGCCTTTCCTTGAGACGTCCACGAAATATTTCATGTGTTCTGACGAATGGTCCACTTCCAAGCAACATTATCAAAAACCTCGCATACACGCATGCCCAGTGTATCTATTAATATAAAGCGCAGAGATAATTAGCAGGCAAGTAAGAGAGAGTGCTTGGCAGTTGAATTCTTTAGCGTCGATGGGACGTGAAGCAGGGGGTGACGATGGAGCAATGACCGAATGCAAACGTGAGAAAACTGGAGTACCCCGAAAAGAATCCACGTTCTGTCGCGTCGGGCATCGAACCCAATTCATCATGGTGGGAGACGAGTGGTTCGACCACTACACCGCAGCGACTCGTGATTAAAGGAGTCTTCTCTTGTGCTAACTCAATAAACATCTGCAAGTTCCTATTTGACAGCCAATTAACGGTAGATGATTATGAGGAGGTTGGCGCCCTGCGGAGCAACATAATATGTGAAATGGGACTAGTGCCCCCAACGAAAACCCCTGACACTAAGGTATAGGCTGTCCACGGTAAACTAAGCACTTTTGAGGCCCTAGTTACTTTTTTCCTATCAGCAATTTTTTATCCTTCCGCCACTTTTTAAAATAAAAATTTCCATGGAAGTAATAAACAGTGTCCGTATTTCACCCGACTCTAAAGTTAACGTCTAAGGCTACAATAAAAAATATATATTAACTATTATTCGAAATGAGAGGTCTTCAAAAAGTGCTCACTTTACCATGAATGACATATAGCATCGACATGCTATCCGCATGAGAACCCCAATCACAAAACACCTGGACCATGGAGACCCGAGACTGAACTGGGGACCACAAGAAAAGAGGGAAGAAGGGGGAGTTAACAGTGGGTTTAGCCAAGGGAATACTACTAAATATAGCTAAGCCATAAAAATGACCCTACTACTGTAAATAGCACCCAGTGGCGATAAACTTCCAGCCAGACTGGGTGCATCTGTTCTATAACCACACTGAAAAAAAGTCAATTTTGGAACTTAACCGCAGCACTGCTTCCAACAATTAAAGCTGTTTTAAATTTTTTAATTTAATGATGCACAAATTACATTGCCTATACAATCCATTGAAGTTTCATTCCATGAGGTAAGTCATGTTTCACGGCACCATCAATCACCAATATTGCTAAAAAAATATATCGTCTTGACAGTTTTGCATCATACATCCCGTGCGAACGTTAATTCGCCCAAGTCCAGGCATACCACAATCAATCCGGCTCTCATCGTCAAGTGTGGCATAATGCGACACGCAGGTGCTACGAATGGACAACCATACATCTTACAGCATTCCGCTAACTCAGCTCGTCGTTAGTTTGCGCCAGACAATATCATGTTTACGAGCCTCTTCGCTAATTGCATCACGATAATTACTACAAGATGGTTAACACATTTTTCTCTAATTGTCCTCGAGTTGCGGCTGCGCTACCGTCCCCCAAGTGTATTCACAATTTTAAACAGGTCATTGTTTTGTCGACATGCGACTTTTCTATTTCCCTCAAAACCAGAAAAAATTTCCCGCAGAAATTTTCCTTAACAAAATTCATACGAGTTACTCAGTCCGAAAATAGCATGACCCCACAATGTGTGTAAGTGACTCCATTTTGGTGAATGAGGAGTTGAGGGGTTACCCTGACATTCAGGCTCTGTCATTCCACCTTGGTTTACTCATATTCCTTCTGATCTCTTTTTACCTGGCGTCCTGGTGGAGACAAGTTTAATGCTCTATCATTCCTACTTGGTTTACTCATATTCCTTCTGGGATCCTTTTACCTGGCGTCCTGGTGGATACAAGTTTAATGCTCTATCATTCCACCTTGGTTTACTCATATTCCTTCTGATCTCTATTTACCTGGCATCCTGGTGGAGACAAGTTTCATGCTCTATCATTCCACCTTGGTTTACTCATATTCCTTCTGATCTCCTTTTACCTGGCATCCTGGCGGGGTCAAGTCTCATGCGCTGTCATTCCACCAGCGCGACACGGAGCGAGGCATGCCCACGCATGCTAGCATAGTCGCACCGCGCACGCGCCAAGTACGTCCTAAACTCACCTATTAGCATTGTTGGCTGTAATTTCCAAATCGTTTAAGATACAGCCGCCAAATTCATAACATAGGCATCACCCCCGACAACGAAAAGGGCCGTAGGGCCAAGTAGTCAGAAATCGGGAACCACCGAACCTACTACAGGGACGTTTAGTTTTGTTTTGTTTTGTTTTGAAGTGTGGTGTACTCTCCGCGCCCCGTTACTTCCACATAAATCGACATTTTCCTGTATATATTTGCGTAGATGAGTATTCTGCAGTTTTGTTTCCTAATTTAATTAGATATTTTACTGAAGAATACTTAAAGGATAGCAGCAAAAGACTGGTTGACCACCACTACATTAGTATAAGATACGGTACTGGAAAGAATGGACGGCCTAGTAATGTAAAACAAACGCCGCCAACAACTTTAGTGGACTAACTGTCTTTACGGGCTGGCTTCGGCGTGGCTGTAGAAACTGATCCGTCACAAGAGGCGACCACAGAAATAGAGCAGATAACATGTTTTCCAAACAACAACTGTCTCCGGGACAGTTTTCGTTACGATAACACTGCACACAAGGTTTAAGAACACGGAACAAAGACGCACCGAGCGTGCTAATAACATAACTGAACAGCAGTGATAAAGGGTAGACAACACGCCGATTAGACGAAATCGCTTATAGCAATTATGACCGAACGTAAGCAAATGGAAGCATACATGCTGAATATGCAAGTGTTGAATTGATGCAACATCCGCATAGGAACAACACACTAATGTTTCATAATCGTGAAAACTACATTTTAGTGTTCGAATTTGTTTGACATTTACCAAGTAAGATAACTAACAGCATGTTTGTTGATAACTGTCGTAAGCATTACGATAAACATTGTTCGCAACTGGCATGGGCATTAAGATAAACATTTGAAACCGCGCAGTGTGTTTGTTTAGTACGGAAATGCTTATCCATCGGTTGATTATGTAGAAATGCGAACCATCAAAGGCAATCAAAATTATTTCACACAAAAAAAATTCACTGTCAATTTACGAAGTTTTCTGAATGCCGTTCAAAGTTAACTTTTGAGGTTCTCTATTGAACTCACTTGCTACAAAAAAATTAGGGCCCTTCCGGATAGCGCTTAAATTTAACAGGATATATCCCCACGTTACATTATATTACACGATCTTCCCGGAAATACATCCAAGTATGAAGTTTTTACAGCGTCTAACAGCACAACAAATTTCTGTCAACGCTTTTCTTATGCTTCACTTTATGATTTTGAAAAGTAAACGAATCTGGCGACAATGGTACCATATCACCAATTTAAAATAAATTCTGCAGGCTACTCAGTCGATGACAAGATATTTCCGCCGTGTTACAATTCACGTTAGCCTTTCATTATTCACAATTCCCCACATCTCTTCGAACCCTTCGAGATGAAGTACGACAGTTTTTAATTCGAGCACCCTTCTTAGGTTTGCTCTAGTTGTAACCTCTAACATACGTACGAAAAAAAAACACTAAGCGCAGTTTTCTCATGTTTTATTGCTTTGTATATACACAACTAGCGAACCGACCCTGCTTCGCCCGGATACAATTGAGTTTTACAGTGATACACTAATAAATAAATTGGGAACAGACAATTCATTTATGTGAAAACAGAATTATAAAATTATACTATGTTGACCTAGGTTTTTAACTGATTACGGCAACCCAAACGGAACGAAATATTTTTTTACCCGATAGTCAAGAAGTAGGGTATTGTTTTTGGAGTGTATCTGTGCAAATATCGCGCAGTTGCCACATTTCCGCTCTCCAGCGTCGATGTATGAAAATAAAAACGTGAGTTTCATCAAGTCGTAGCTTTAGAAATAAGTGTACCTAGGTACTACTTCTGGCGCTTGGCTGAGGGATCTTAATCGATCACAAAGTTAAACAACGTTCCCAGCGGCACACATTTGGATGGGTGACCGCTTAGTGGCATAACATCTGAGCGCTTCCGGGCTTCGGAGGACACCTTAAATATTCGGTCCCGGTTGTTATCGATTGATAGCAGTCATTACGCCATTTCAGAGATCCTTGGGCGGCCTGATAAACTCGGACACCAGAGGGAAAAAATAAATTTCGGTCACGTTCCCAGCCGTTGCAGAATTGCGTTTTGTTGTTATTCCACAGGAACCGTACAATTTTCCGGGATGAAAAGTACCATATGTCCTATTCCGGGACCTAAAGTGCCTGCATACCAAATTTTATCAAAATCCGTTCAACCGTTATGGAGCTGAGTGGTAACAAACATACATATACACACACAGACGGAGACTTTCGCATATATAATATTAGTAGGATAATGCCCAGCAAATGTAGGAAGAAGCGAATGACGTAGTAAAGGTTTCATGAGCAATTGACTAATGAAACGTACAGCAAAGGGCAAGTGCTATTTTGCCCGACGCTGAATGGTTTGTTCAAGGGTGTATGACACATGTCGTGTAAAGTTGTCCTTCCCCGCTTCCAAGAATTCGTAGCCCCGGCTGCATTCGTCACACGTGTCAAAAATCGGCTCATGGTTAACTAGAAGCCCGAATGAGAATACACTAAACTACTACCGCAACGTAAACAATACCCAAATAAAATTTCACGTGCGGTATCACCAAGTTTCTGCGCTTTTACACTCATACAAGCAGTAGTTATGCGCGTCACATAAGGCATGGGGTATGTCTTCACACACCACTTGGACAGCAAACCAGCAGCCTATTAACAAGACGTGTCTCAACTACAATGGTTTCCAAACTACACGTTCGCATCCTCTCCCGCCCCTTGCTAAAATTTGTACAAGTTGGTATTTTTTTTTATCTTATGTTGAAGTATGTATTGGCCACTACTTTTATTTTATGAACACGTTCATTTTATTCTTAGCCACGACGGACAACGGCTGTTGTTATTCAGAATGTTTCTGTAAAAACGCGTAAAAATGTAACTTGGAATCGGGGACGCGCCACGGAACGGATCGAGAACGCGTAGTCCGCGAGGCCAGCGAAAGGAGATACGATCGTAAACGTGTCTAACACGAAGACAGGTGTTCGAATTTGGTTGCACCTATTACCGACGTTCCTTGGGTGCACACTGACAGGACCACTCCACTGACGGGGCCGACGTTAACGTATCGGTTCGTAACCTCACAAGAGTTGCTCAAAGCGACGGCCAGCAAACTTCAGCAAAAGCACAACAACAGCGTACGAGATTCTGGCGCACCAGTTCAAAATATACGACTCGTATCGCGTCTGTAGCCGACACACGCACGTACTGCGTGCGACAATGCAGGGACGATAGGTCACCCACTTGTGTACGTCCACATCTCCTTTAGCAAGCCTCGCGGACCATACCTTCCCTATCTCAACACGTTCCGTGGTGCGGCCCCTATTCCCAGCTTCATTTTTGCACGTTTTTACTGAAACATTCTGTATTTATCAGATATGCTATTAACAACAAATACTAGCAAGTAATCTAGGCACCTCTTGCTCCCCCTCGCTTTTCTGCACGGGTCTACAAAACTTGGACACCTCGCGACTGCGCTCTACGCGGGACTAGAGCCCAGGCTGGTGCGTTGATGGCCCGCAGCGGGCCTGATCCTAGCTTGTGCGACACTATGCCAACGTCTGGCACAATACATGATAATGGCACTGTGTAGCGCAGAAAATGTGCGTGCCAAAAAAAAAGGGGGACATGGTGTGGCGGTTCCTTTGAAGAACAACGTGCTCAGGTCATCGACTAGCTGCCTGTTGCTCTGGCAGGAGCTGTTTACACGTGGCGTGAACGAAGGTTAGGACAATGTTCACACAAGTAAGTGTTGTTTATTAGGGTTGAGAGGTGAAATGAGAGTGTGATGGAGCAGCGGTGGGATACAAGGGCGGGGAACCGGGAGTACACCGGGAAAACACGCCGGGCCAACGGTCAACGTCCGCCACGTTTCCCACATGCAAAAACCCGGGTGACTACGCAGGGGAATCGATCCCGGCTCGCCTTGGATGAGAGTATTCTGGCTACTACACCACCACGGCCCCAGCACTAAAGTAAGTGTTGCTAAGTGTTTGCACACAGCATCTGACGAAGTTTTAACTCGCCTGGTACATATCTAAGTTATACTACTGTATACGAGTCGGTTGGGAAACCAAATGTAAACAAACGTCTACGTCACAGATGGGCAATTCTCTCACTAAATGTTGGAACCACACGGAGCCGTGTGTGACTGGCAGGGTGAGGGCGGTCCTGTGCAGAACGTCCTGAGGGACGGACGTCGTCACGCCGTGTCGCCGAAGTGGTTACTCCGCTGCCGTGTAGGGAGGGGGTCCTGCGACCACGCACAGCTGCGATGCCAATATCTGGCCGGAGCGCGCGACCCCCCCCCCTCCCCCGCCTACGTGGNTGCCGGCCGCGCGCCTCTCGCAATCAATAACCGGGCGGGCACACCCCGCCCCCACCATCCTACCACTTCCGGGAGTGTCGCGGCCGTCGCCGGGGTGCCCCGCTTCCGCTGCCCAGCGTCCGAGCGTCCGAGCGTCCGAGCGTCCGGAGTACCGCGGAGGTACGGCGACCTGGACGGCCACTCACTACCCCGTGATTTAGATACGTATCTAGTCCATTCATTCTCGCTTCCAACTTCCCTGAAGCTTTGCTAAAGATCTAGTACTCCCACGATATTCCTCCGCCTCACGCAAACAAAGTTTAACCGAGTCTAGAAAATTACATCAAAGGGACAACGCACCGCGTTCGTGCAATTCAGTGTAATAATATTTTGCATAAGGACTACTACTTACCAGCACCTATTTTTTCGCCTTTTATAATTCATAATAATTATAAATTATACAGTATAACTTTTAGAAAAAATTTATATAAAAGATTAATTTAACCAA
The DNA here is from genome assembly GCA_002778355.1 of Clitarchus hookeri. Taxonomy (NCBI): domain Eukaryota; kingdom Metazoa; phylum Arthropoda; class Insecta; order Phasmatodea; family Phasmatidae; genus Clitarchus; species Clitarchus hookeri. The sequence goes on along the minus strand of NQII01000274.1, from coordinate 374,274 downwards.
AAATAAGGTACTTTCATGCTAACAGGAAGTATAAAACGCTTGTGATACATGGCATATTTAGGAAACACCCAAAAACGTCTCAACGTGTGGTAATTTTTTCAAAGGTCTGATTCAAAAGTGTGAAGAAACCGCGAATAGACTATAAGATGTTCACTGTCAATTGAGCACTTTTGAAATCTGCCTCTGAAAAATGCCACTACCCCAAACTGCGTGTATTTCAACGGACAACTGGTCGACGCGCGCCCCAGTTAAGTTGCTAACGACGGAGGGAAAGAGAAAGTCGTTCCATGTCTTAACGTTGAATTAAAATATTTTAGGTAAACATCAATAAATACTGGAATGTTTTTTTTTTCTTTCTGTCATTTTTCAATACATATAAATGTAAGAACAAGCAAATTTGTAAAATATTTACTTTTATAATATTTTACTGTTTCACTTGGAAGGTTCACCAATTAGATGGCCAGGCACATCCATAACAATGTTAGTTTTGCATGTTTTGGAAGAACGCACACTGTGCCTACAAGTATATCTTGAGCAGGGCGTTCAAAGGTGTTCAGTTTACTGCAAACAGCCTTTACATTGTGTTACCTAAAATAAATAACAAATTAAGGTGTTAGGGGCAGTAAATGAGAACCGTCGATGTAGCATTGAAATTAAAAGTATTAAATAAAAAATAATTTAAAATTAATATGATTGAAACCGGGCAAAACAAAAGTAAAAATTTACGTGTGCAGACAAAGTCTTAAGCCGAAACAAAGCAAGGCAAAAAAAAGTTAGGAATATGAGTATTATAATTACCCCTCCTTCTCTTTTTCCACTTCGACACAATATTAAACTAGTGGCGATTTCGAGATATCGTAAGAATATTTACCGTACTTGACTACAAAGAAGTACCGTCACAATGCCGATGCATGCTGTGGTGTATATTTAGTATGTCACATTTTAATTCATACAAAGCCTCAGCCGTTTCAAAACAATCGGTTTTTCCATTAAGTTATCAAAATTACATTGCAGATAAGTAAAATGAACAAACCTAGTGCACTAAATATTTACTTTGTAACGCAGTTCTTGAGAAGAAAAGGAAAAGTTAACCCGAAACGAAGGTCGCCGTTATCCATGCATCAGTACACACTGACTATTTTGATGCCTAGCGTAAACTTCTGAGGGACACGTGTGCGTATAGTTCATGGTGGCTAAGCGGTTAGACTGCTCGCCTCCCACCAAAGCGAACCGGGCTCGGTCCCCGGCCGGGTCACTCCCGCATTTTCGCAAGTGGGTATCGTGCCGGACGATGCCGCTGGTCGACGGGTTTTCTCGAGGATCTCCCGTTGTTTCTCCCGTCCTTGCATTCCGGCGCTGCTCCACCATCACCTCATTTCGCCCTTTCGCCCTCATCGGCTCTCAACTCAACTCCACAGCAGAAAAAAATCTGAAACCAGAAAAAGTCAATTCCCAGGTCTCAAGTTCAGCCAATCACAGAGGAGAATATATTTAAATAAATATTAGTTTTTTTTTTTAACTTTACAAATATTTTTTTTTTGCTGGTCTGCTTCTAAAAACAACCGAGGACTGCAAAAATATTAAAAACCTGCTTTTATTTCGATTTCAAATACCATACTGTACAATAAATTTCTTTCTATTGGTCGAACTTGGGTAATAGGGTCGTTATTGTGTTACTTCTTAGTACAGGTTAATGCTTATATTTTCATTGTGCAAACCCCTTTAGTTGCCGAGTAGCAGAGATTTACGTTAAATTTTTTGATTAGGAGGGTTGCTCACTACAATGGAGTAGCCTTAACATAATGTAACGGTTACATTGTCGCAAACTCCACGGTTTTACTTTCAAGACATCCCGTAGCTGTTAACAGAAACAATTACGACCTCACGGACCACAAGTCCAGAAAAAAGAGAAGCTCGAAAGGTGCTAGCAATTGACGTCTAATCATCTGCTGATGGACTGGCAAACGCGAGATGAGACCAGTTGTGTCAAGGCCTCAATGCTGCCCAACCGTTAACATGTACAGTTAGAACAGTTACTTTTTTTTTTTTTTACGCGGGAGCAGAAGGAATAAAAGACGACTAGAAGAAGCGACGCACAAAAGGTCAAGAAACGCTTTATCTTTAGCTGCACGCGGTTGAACTGGTGTGCGTACCCACCTTTAGGCTGTTTGCGGTAAACTGAGCACTGCGGTAAATTGAGCACTTTTGAAAGCACTGCTTAAGATCTAATTGTGTGCACATAGTGTATTCTCGTGAGAAAAACTTCCCCCGAATTGACTTCTTCTTATCTTCCGGTCGGCACTCACTTCTTCGAAGTCTGTAGTTGCGCTATGTGCATGCTGTGTCCAAAACAGCATTACCTCATTATCCCGATGTACTCCATAGGACTTAAAAACGCTTTTATCCATTGGTCGGAGTTCATGCGTCGTATTACTAGGAAGGCAAAACAATGTGATATCATAAGCGTCTTTGCGCAATATTTGCATCCACGTGTGAAGATGCACCATCAAAAATTAAAAGTGCAAGCCCAGGGGTTTTTGTATTCTCCAAAATGAGAAAGCCACTTCACAAAGGTCTGTGCATTCATAGAGCTTTTTGGGGTCATAAGACTTTACTCCCAAGTGGTAAATTGTCGAACCATTCTGGTCTTAAACGATCACCTTTGGAGAGGATTACTAGAAGGACACCATGCCCCACAGCATTACCACATGAGACTATGGTAACATTCTCGCCATGTTCTGAAGCTATGTTATGCACACGTCTTGTCCCTTTTCGAGCCAAAACAACTTGAGGTTTGTGAAAACAAAGTATATTTACTTTTTCGTCGACATTGTATCTACATTTTTAGGGTTTTCAGGTGCTAAATGGTGCTCGACGCACTAAGTAATCTTTGCCTGCAAACAAGAAACAAGCTTTCGAAGCAATGCTAAGGTGGATCCCTGAACAGAATAAACTTTTCTTCAAAGTTCTCTTCGACATGCATACACAGACTACTACAGTAACTTACAGCATCATTCCGAACATTTTCCTTCAGTTTTTTTTTTTTTTACCGATAACGGACATATACTTTGTTTGTCAAAATCTTATAGTGAAACTACTTGAAATTATTTTCCCCCGCTAACCTCACTGTTTTCAGTTTTCTGTAATATTTTAATTATCAATAGCATGTTTTAAACTATGGTGACAATGTTTATCTTAGGACTTGTTTTGCCATGTTGTTATAATAAATTCTTGTGAAAACATTACTTTTGCAAACAAACTTATGTTAATTGGCTCTGGTTACAAGGTTCTATGTGACACTTACAACCTTGCACTAACTGTACATCACATGTATCGGTTCTGTGTGTAATAAACATACTTTTTATATGGAATAAAATACAATGGTGGTGTGGGTGCTGTAGGATCATGATCCTCTTACTTATTTACACCTGAATTACAGTCGTGCCCAATGCTCATTTGTGCAGATGTGTTCAACTGCCTCCCGCAATGTTTAGGAGCTTGCCCCGGAAAATTAACTGCACGTCACATACGACCTTATAATTCTCACCCAGCGAATTCGCACAGTGGGCCAGCTTGCGGACACGGGCCACCATTGAGACACTCACCTTGGAAACAGTGTGGAAATAAGATGTGTTGGTAATACGCAGTAAGAAATAGTTATTATGCAAAATGTTATTACACTGAATGCGGTGCGTTGTCCGTTTGGTTTAATTTTCTAGACACGGTTAAGCTTTGTTTGCATGAGGCGGAGGAATATCCTGGAAGTAGAACTTTAGCAGGGCTTCAGAAAAGTTGGAAGTAACCGTGAATGGACTATAACGATGTAATAATAAAAATAAAGGTGTGATGTGCGACTTTATACAATTTCAAAGATTCTGGACTGCAATGTTCATACCTAAAAATGATCACGAAAACACCATGTTTAGCCGTTTTCGCTCTAATAAAAACATGTTTCAGAGAAAGGTGGAGCCACTGAAAACTGTATACACACGTGTAACGTTTCTTACGTGCTAATCGTAAGCAGACATACCCGAGGCACCTTATACAAACATTTTCTGCTGAAGCTTTGTACACCACATTTGGCAGCCTAGACAGACAACTACCGCGCGGTTTTGCACATTTCGAAAAATTATGCAAATTCTGCGAGACTGTGTCAGATTTCTGACTGTTGATCTAGAAGACATAGGGAAATCGGCGGTGTGCCGTAAGTTTCGTTTCTAATTGGACAAAACCTGTTCCATAACTTATCGGGCTTTTACGTGACCGAAAGCTTAACTTAATTTTACCATCTGCCTCAAGTACGATATTCCAATCGAGACTCGGGTCGTGTTTCAATTGGACCAGAGCTCGCTCACTCGCTCTCGCGGACACGTCACGATGACGTTAAGGCGCCCGTCTACCTGGCGCTTGAACTGCGTTGCAGAGTGTTCCAAATACACGTTTTTCAACGAAACTATTAAGCGTGCGTCCAACGTGCTGATCTACGAAAAGAACACACATTTCAGACGAGAGCTGTTAAGTACTTTCAAAATATCACGTACGTTAGAAACATCAATTCAGAGTACTCCAAAACTGCTAAAAAAAAACGGCCTTTCCAAGGCGCTGTAGCTCAAAATGCACGCATCAGATACATACAAAACTGCTATAGGCGCCTGCACTGAACCTTCCTAAAGACTTCCCACTAATAAAATAATATGGTCACCGCTGAAAGTCCCATAGGTACACGCAGCGCGACGAGAACACTGCACGCCACTTCAGAGCCTTGCGCTTAGCGGCGATGGCGTACTTGATACGCGTGGCAGTGTCGCCCTTATCGCTCCCGCGCTTCTCGGCCTAAACGTGGGAAAAAGTTCCAGGTAGACGGCGGCCTTAAGAGAGATCGCTCTGGTCGTCTTTATTCGCGCGTGGAGAGCGAGAGCACAGAGAGAACACGCCAAGTTGTGCTCTCGCCGGCGCTCTCTCGCACTCTGGCCTCTCGCCATATATGTCTACAGTATTTCTGCGTTTGAATTAAGTTATAGTAGCTTTCCAGGCCAAAACTGTGTCGTCAAAACCTGTACGTGAATAACTGCAACTGTTTTAGCCATCGAAATAGCTTACAATTCTTATTAGAAATATATTGATAAGAATTTATGGTAAGTGTATTTGGTTTTAACATAACGTTTTTTTTGTCGCTTTTGCTTAGTGAGTTCGTACAATTGCTACAACACGACGGATATGTATAAACAAAAATAATAGTATTTTATGCCCTAATAGTTATACCGGTATTGCAAACATTATTTGTGATTGTGAAACTTCTTGATTATATTTCAAGTATCTCCCATAACTACGGCCGTGATTTTAGCTTAGCACGACTTCGCGCCTCTTGGCATCAGTTGCCTGCATGACGTCGGAGAGAGTGGTCGTCTCAATTCCGCGCAGAGAGAACGCAAGACAGCGCGAAGCAGTGCTCTCGCCAGGTTGTGCGAAAGAGTGCTCCTTCGAAAGAGTATTCTTTAAATTGAAACGAGGCCTTTGTTGTGAGGGTTTGGCTCGCGCTTATGAGCGCCTGTGAAGATGAAGCATCGGCAGAATGCAAGGGCAGGGGGAAATGGGAGTGCCCCGAAAAAAAAACCCTCCGGCCAACGGCAACGTCCGCCACGTTTCCCACACGCAAGAATATGGGTGACCCCGCCGGGAATCGGACCAGACTAGCCTTGGCGGTAGGAGTGTATAGCCTGTCCACGCTTCCTTCACAGTTTTGTAATCAAACCTTTGAAAAATTACACCATTTGTAACGTGTTTGGTTGTTTCTTAGTTATGTCATGTGTCAAAAGCATGTTGTACTTGCATTAAGATAAACTTATCTTATTATTTGTTAAATTGAACTTATAATCATAATTTACCGATAAAATATTATTAAAATATTTAATTTATAATTAATATGAATAAAACCAGAGAGAAAATAAGTGCGCACAAAAGCGGCGCGTTGTCCATTTGGTGTAATTTTCTATACTTTACTAAGCTTAGTTTGCACAAGGCGGAGGAATATCCTGAAAGTAGAACATTAGTAGGGCTACAGAAAATTCGAAGTAAACATGAATGGACTGTAGTTTTGACTACTACAGCCACCGCGGCCGCTTTAGAGATGCGGTGAAAACTTGCACCGAGCTGCACCGTCACTTGTTCTCAGTGTGTGCGCCTCGTCTCTCCCGAATGTTCTCAGGCGTGTCCCGGGGTGGTGTTAGAGTGGTAGGGGGTAGGTCTGCCTCAGAGAAGCCGACGCGATCCGCTCCCGTGACCCACTTGCAGGGTGGCGCGATCGATGCAGCACTCGCCAGCCCCCACCTCTCGCTACTGACTGACGTTTCAACAACACCCCCTCCCTCCCAAACGTTTACTCGCGTCAACACGCGCTCTCCTCTACAGATGGGTTGTTGCAGCTGTTTTCTGTACACGCTCCAAACTGCTACAGTTACAAAGTTACAGACATATATCCGATACGAAGTATCTGATACTTTCTGTATCAGATACAGGAATTCCCGAGTTTCCAGAGTGCGGCGTGTATCAGATACGCGCGTTATCGAGTACGTATGTTATCGAATACGTGCGTTATCGAGTGCGTATGTTATCGAATACGTGCGTTATCGAGTGCGTATGTTATCGAATACGTGCGTTATCGAATACGTGCGTTATCGAGTACGGGAGTTATCGAGTACGGGAGTTATCGAGTACGGGAGTTATCGAGTACGGGAGTTATCGAGTACGGGAGTTATCGAGTACGGACGTTATCGAGTACGTGTTTTGAGTCTGTGTACTGCGTGTGATTTTTTACAGTAAAATAAAGTATGGATTAGGACAAGATCATAATAAAAGACTTAATTTGTGCGAAAATATTTCGTAGAAGATAATGAACTTGCTATATGTAAATTATGTAAACGAACACTTAGTTACAAATTACATTTTTTTAAAACTAAATCACTTAACCATGCCGTCTCAAAATCTAAATCAAGAGATTGGGTTTCGTAACAGCACATTTTAATTGCAATTAAAACTGTATTGTATCAGAATTACATGGAACGGCAGACGCAACATACTGGCGACGAATGTTAAACTGATAGTAAATGTATCTGATACTTCAGCAGTGTACTCGTTTACAGTACTTGATACGAGTGTGTATCAGATACAAAGTAGCAGGTTGATACTCTGTGACCCACCTCTACTCACAACCTCGCTTTATTAGAGCGGCGCCGAGGGCGGAGATAAGGTCACAGAGCCCTCGCAGCTTCTTTGTAACCCCACACAC
>NQII01000274.1:351204-366943 GCA_002778355.1 Clitarchus hookeri | reverse complement strand
GCATCCGCCTTCGTACAGCCACAGAGGTGAAACAACCGCTCAAGCCTCTCGCACACTGTCAAATTTTAGCCATCAAAAATTATTTGAAGATAAAATTAAAATATTTCGGTACCCTCATAACAAAACCTCGTAACTACATATTTGTTATTTAAGTTTTTACGCCATTATAAAACAAAAAATCTACGAAAAGCTTGTGTCTCCAGGAATGTTTAGAAATATCCTTATAAAAAAAAACCAGGAATCTAAACAATTCCAATATGAGGTATCAAACAGCAAAATACTCTTGCATCTACTTCATATTTTTAATATAAATTTATTTCAAAGTCTGGGTTAAAGAGCATACGTATGTAAATCATTAATAACAATTGTGTTTCAAACAGAAAAAAAAATTGCCTTCTAAATAAAAGTAATTATGTTTTATTTCTCCTGTAAAATGCCAGTGAGATTTTCTAATGAGTGGCGATTAATAATATTCAACACGGTTCCTGCAGGTCTGTGTGCCATAGGAATAACTTTTCACGGTAGGAATTTTGGTGCGAAAATACGAGAAAAACAGTGCGCTTCTGCCAACAAGTATGAGATATATAGCAGGTAGATAAAGCACGTTGCCTCGATGAGCAAATATGCTGCAAGGCACGCCTAAACCAACAGCGCTGGTATCATTCTAGGTCACGGATAACAATGATAGTCGAGCGAACCAAGAAATGTGTAAAGTTCAAGTAACTTGAAAGACATTAGATCCTTTAACGACGGGGCACGAAAATAATTACGAGCATGATATAGCCGACGTCTGTGTGTCACTGGTCGTTAACAACTGTTTTTGCTAAAGCGTTTCCTGTGCGTCGGTAGACAACTGCCTAAAGGCAGAAATTTCGAGTCTTACGACACTAATCTTGAATATATTTCGAGCATTCCTCCATTTTCACTTCACTCGAATTCCTCTCTAAACATCCAATCAAACATAATATTATCTACAAATCAGACTTTCCATGATCTTGATTGGCGTGTATAGCTTTTCCATTGTGAGCCTATAAATTATTGATTTCTATTCTTCTGGGTATTTACGCGTCAACATTTTGTACAGACCCCGGATTTAGTTATGGTATGTTTAGTGGTAATCAAGGAAAAAATTTTTTTACGTTTGTAGAAGTTTAACGACCCGCTAATTTTCTTATGCGTAAATTCAAAACCTTTCAAGAAGCAACTATCGATTGGAACGTCAGTGATAAGGGCTGAATATACAGGCTGATACGCCTAACGTGGACAACCCCCAACATTTCCGGAATGGTTGCAGATCACAAAATGTGGTTTTCGCTACATGAAATTACGTACGGAGGATAGTAATTTACCGCAAAGTGACTATTCGTAACACTTATTATGGACAGAAATAATAAATTAAACATGATTTTCCCCCGGGAAACGTAAATTTATTTCAACAGCATCTCAAAGTACGTGCAAAAAGGAATTCAGTGATATAGCATTTGCAATAGAAAGTAACACAGAAACGCCAAGAAATAATGTGTAAATATGATTAAGTTTGGGCCGGTAGCGTGGGGCAGTCAGTAACTGAACGTGTTTTGAAAGGCATGTAGGATGACGAGGATGAACTGGTAAAATCTACTCCCACGTCCTAAAATCTCGCCCCCTCCCCACCTTTTCTTTTGCTTTTTTTTTTTACCGGTTTGGTATCACCATACCCTGGTCGACAAGTCATCACAACTCCTGGCGACAACAGGCTGTTCGTTGTAAATTAAGCACTTCTGATTGTTTTTTTAACTCTTACTTTTATCCTATTAAATACAGTATTTGTCATTGAAACTGCAACACCATGGAGGATGCGCCTGAAGGACCACACATTGGATAATGACGTGATTAGTTGTTTTAGCCGAGTGGCGCGGCACTTGCGCCAATGGCGACACTAATAAGCAGTGTATAAGCGGAGGTGGTCGGGGATGTTTGCACTGTGGCGCACACCTGGCCGAGTCCTACATTATACACAGTCATACCACCTGGAGTTGTGGTACGGGGTTCCACCGGCTTCCAGTCCCGCTCGAGCCTAGTTCGCATCGCTTGTAAACACTGATCAGCAACCACTACGTCGTGGAGGTATTGGAGACCGTTGTTTCCTATCTTTAAGGCAAAAGCCTACAATCCTGTACCAACAGGACAATGCGCGACCGCATGTAGCATACATCGTCCGACGGCTCCTACACGACCGCTATATAACACTGCTTCCTTGGCATGTGCGTTCACCGGATCTCTCGCCCATCGAAAACGCGTGGCCTTACGGTCGGACGACGACTTGCCTGCCTCGGGAGACCCGCGGCCACGACGGAGATGCCTCGGACGGACATCCAGTCTTTTCCTCTCAATGCCGCGTCGTGTGGTAGCGCGATTGTCGCCACCCGTGGTGGAGCCACACGGCACTGATTTCCCCATGTTCTGCAAGTCATACCGAGTTGCAAGAGTAATCATGTCACCTGTGTATTATCGATATTCCGTCCAATAAATCTGGTTGTAATAGCTCACGTCCTTCTTGGTGTTGCAATTTTAATGGCCAGCAGTGTATATAAAAAAAAATTTCTAATAAAAATCTTATGGCTTTCCTGCGCAGTTTGCTGAAGGAAATGTGTGAAAAGAACAAAGTAGCATCCTACAGTTAAAACCATTGGCAGACGTAACCTTCAGAATGTAAAAAAGTTTTTACTGCGGATTCCCCTTGTAAGTAAAAAACAATTATCGAGAATTATGCAATTATTTCCTGTGGAAAACAAGGTAAATGTCCCCAGCCAGCGTGATTCTGCACGGCGGACGGGAAAGTGCGCAGCGCGATGAAAAATTGCAACTGACGACGGGAGGCAGCCGGGCCAGTATCTGGGGTGGCCCCCATCCGCCATTACATCGGCAGCCAGCCGTGAAGCGGAAGACACGGGGGGTGGCGAGAGAGGGTGAAGCAGAAGCCAGCACAGAATGCCGACTCCGAATTTACTACACTTGGAAAAAATACTACGCACTACGTCAAGGCAGGCGAGTTCCATCGCGGCTTCCTTCGCCACCTCCTCTTCCAGTTCAGCTTCTTTCCCCAAAAAAAATACTTCCTTGACCCGTCCATTCCCAAAAATTTATGGTTTCTAGTGTTGCAAGTACGAACACTTTTTAGCGCGCGCTGTACATAAATTAGCAAAAAAATTAATTTAGTTTTCACAACCAATAAGCTACAGGCTTTGTGTTCGGCGGTGGCGATACGAATAATTCATGAAGTAGAGCAGTAGCAAGGTGTAGGAATCAGTTAGTCCCAGGAAGGGTCACTGGGCACCGAGTCTCGCAGTAGCAGTCAAAAATAACCTTCCCGTGCAACATGCACAGTAAAACATTTCTGTACTTATTACAGTTCTTTGGCAACTAGTTGCCAAAGACGACCTTGTAACTCTACAGCGCTGAAGTATTGTATATTTGCAACACATTATTTTGGAAAACAAGTCTACACTTGGCTTGTTAAAATTCAACATTAGTTTTTACACCTTCAACATAAAATTTTTGTGAATTTTAAATGTATTTGTGGCGTTTCAAAAATATCCACGGAAACTATTTCCAAATAAATTCCTGTACAAGTACAAAAACCTTTTTACGAAGTGTAGGCACGTGTCCACACTGGGTATTAAAGAGGGGAAGGGGGGAGCATTATTATAGCTCTCTCCCCGGCCAAGCTTCACTTCACGTTGGAAAATCTGAGAGTATTAAAAATGCATTACATACACATGTATTACACAAACACACACACACACACACATGGATGCGATATGCTGATTTTATTTCAATAAGTGGTTTAATTTTATTTAGGATTTTTCCGATTTGTGAGAGCTTTGGAGAAGACTAATTGCTTTCAGACAGCAATATTAAGTTAGAGCACAATTTTGCTAGTTAACGCGTGTTAAAGACTATACTAATTAAAATGCATGTAACTACATACATACTACAACTGTGAATTTGAGAAAAACATTTCCATGTACAAACTTTGCACCTGCCATTAAAAATCTTATCTGCGTCGAGATCTGTGCAAATATAGGTTATGAAGAATCACGTTTATGTAGCGTGCATTTAAATGTAAAGTTAACTGTAGGGATGGAGTTAGCAGTTACCACTTACTGTGCAAGTGGTCGCGGGAAGAACAGGAGTAGCGGACACGCCACTCTCCGTACCTACCGAAATATATTTACGGTGTACCATAAATCCTCTGCGCACAATGGCGGGGGCAGAATATGAGATGAGCGTTCCGCCACAGCACCAACCCCAACAGCTCAATACCACTGCAGCTCGTAAAATGAAATGAACCCACCCTCCGTAGCCGACGAGCACGAAGTCGTATCCCACACTAGTCCTAAACATTCTACGCGCTCATCACTGTCTCCGTAAATCTCGCCGTGCACGGAGGGTGGAAACCACAAGGGGTCTGCGAGGGAGCCTGCAATAATAAAGAGACGGGATCGATGATCGCGCCACCCTTACGAATAGCGACGCGATAGGGCCGGGGACAGCCTACTAGCGTGATGAGAGAAGCCAACACTTGACGTGAACTGAAACCTTTCCACGAAGTGGCTTGACTGACTCAGACATCACTATAGACCACTGCACGTAAAATAACTAATCCCTTTGCGAAAAGTCAGATGTTCGAAGTCGCACCGGAACAATTCCATGTATAACATCAAGCTGTAATTTAAGGTGAGTGAATATATGATCTTGGGGTATGTAAGGCCCACCAGAAACTTACAAAAAAATAAAAATATAAATATAAATTACAAACGTGCAAACGAAAATATGAAGGACTTTTTTGTTTGCACTTTTGCTATAAAAAACCAACAACACTACGTAATGGAAATAAATATTTGTTCCGACGAGCTGACTTCACATGTGACAATGCCTGGCCGTTTAGTATTTATTTCTTGACGTGTAAAATGGAACGCACCTTTCTGAAACCGACCAAGAAAATTATGAAACAATATCATGGCGCCTTTCATTTACCGTATTACATGTACAGTAAATAGCTAGTTGCAGCGCTGCTAGATTACGTCGTTTTGCTACGGTGCGATAATTCAAACATGACTTCCGTGTGTTTCGGTGTAAATTATCACGTTTCTCCAGGTGAATGAGTTTGTATTATTTACGTATTCCCAAAACAGTGAAAATTTGATTTGAGACGTGGCAAATTTAATTTTCGTTCCAGTTGTGCGAACGAAGCCTTCATCCCAACAAAATGTTCTCACACGCTTACGCCAGCGCATCCGGGAGAGATGATTACACGTCACCCGGTGTCATTATCGCAGAGGCGAACAGCCTGCGATGTGTCATCAGGAAGTGAAGGGTCTGTGTGGGAACTGGGAGAAATTTGCAGCACTGCAGGACGCCAAACTGCCTCTCTCTGTTTTACACACGCAGGAAAGTGTTCTGGATTCCCAGATGGTGCAACAAACAACGTCGCAAAGCCAAAATATATTTATTTTGTGTTTGTTAAACATTCCGTATAATAAAAAAACCCAATTTTATAAACGGACGGACGGACAAACATACTTCAAATACGTAAGACATGCATGTGTAGGTACATACGTACACACACGCACAAACCTAACATTATCATTTTTGTAATATGCAGATTTGTTTATAAAAATTTCATTACATTTTGGTACGTTCCAGATTCGTAATAGTTTTAGAAAAGACCGAAAAAAAATTGCCTCATCTGATTTTTAAAATACGCGAGGGATTATGGTCCCGTGTCTTCTCCCATCTGGCAGTTTTTCGCAACATAATTATGCCCGACGTGATTTCTTCTTTTATATACAACGCTCAAAAAACAAATGCAACACAAGACAATGGCGAGTTGACAACGGAAATGCGGGCCGAGAAGTGTGTACCTACCCGCACCAAGTGAAGTGATAAGCCTGCATGCAAACCGAAAGTGAAACTACCGCGAGCGTGCAACGGTCCTTGGCAAGCGCTCGACTCGCTACTCTGCATCCATTCCACGTTACAGAATCCCGTCCGCGGCAGTCGAAAAACGCATGCGTACATGTAAGAGTTTGCCATTTTCATGTGAGTACATGTATCCGTTACTTACATTCATGCCTAGTTACAATAATCAATTTCAGAAAAATGAATTTTTTCAAAGGCCTGACATCGGAATTAAAAAAACATTTGCAAACCCCAAGTCAATTAAAAATTGTTACAAAAAGAACCTTCCTTATTCTAGTAGTCAGCTTTTCAACGAACTTCCTCAACATTTACAAGAAATTTGTTTCTCGAAGAAATTTTTACAGAACATACTTTTAATTCAGCAGTTGAATACGAATCATTAACAAAAAAAATTATATTATTACAATTTACACATTTCTTGCCTTCCTTTTCTTCTCTTTTTATTTTTATATTTCAATGTAATGTAGACGTGTTCCTGGATCACTGGTAGCTTATCACGGACAAGAAAATAAAACGAGTAACAAAAATGTTTTTACTTTGCTTTGTGGATAGTATAACCGGATATAATCGTTGTGTATGTATAACCATACATCATGTAATTTATATCACTTCTCCAATATACTTGTACCATTACGTCTGGAAAAGAGATAGTATGGAAGCCATAAAACAAGCAATACCGCCCATGCCGGCGAGGGCAGCTTCTCTTCCGCATGCACGAGACCTAACTTCAACACAATACGCGATGGTAGATGCTTAACCCGAAGAAGACGATGACGCATCTAATTACCATACAAAGCAGCGCGGTAAAGGTTGTACCTGGAGGCTGACCTCTTCCCTTCGCGGAGCAGTACCAACGGCTTGAAATAATTACCAATTACATCAGACCCGACCTGAGCGCTGAGCATACATCACCTCGGTACATTACCGTTCAGTAGGTATGAACGTGTAATTTCCCTCTATTGGCCATCTCCCAATCCCCAAAAAAAAAAATAGGGAGCTAAAGTACGCTGTTAAATAATGAATAAAGAACATAACCAGTTACCATTAAAAAAAAGGAGATATAGCCAAATCTGCTAGAGTGCCCTATAAAAAACACTACAAAGAAGCTATAGTCTATTCGCGGTTTCCTAACATTTTTTAAAAATAGAATCTTTAAAAATTCACCCCATGCATGACTTGTTAATTTCTTTCCTAAATAAGTCATGTATTTTATACCTATGTTAACATACGTATAAAATATATAGTCATACGTATGTTAACATATAGTTACACCTATGTTAATATATAGCTATACCTATGTTAACATAGGTATAACAGCGTTTTATACCTATGCTAACATAGAAGTACCTTATTTTCGGCTAAACTGAACTTTATTTATATTTAATCTACAAATAATATTTCGTTTATAATTAATATCAATACAAATAGAGAGAAAATAGGTATTTTGGTAATGCCTAGTAAGAAATAGTTCTTACGAAAAAATATTATTAGACTGAGTGCGCACGAATGCTGCGGTGCGTTGTCCCTTTGATGTAATTTTCCAAGACTCGTTTAAGCTTTGTTGGCATGAGGTGGACGAACATCCTGGAAGAACTTCAGCAGGGCTTCAGAAAAGTTGGAAGTAACTGAGAATAGACTATAATTACCATACACCAAGACAGAAGACTGTTTCCTGCATCTCGTTTGCTCGATACAATCGGTTATGACACCCGCACGCTAAACATAGCGTGGAATCTTAAGTGTGTTGTCTACTAACCTTGCATCCACAGAGCTTAAATGGGGAATCGATGCTTAAGAGGGCGTGGTACATTTTGAACACGTTAATTGCAGTTAACAGGTTTGAAAAATTAAGAATAAGCTACCTTAAATAACAGTTTCTGGATACTTTGTGAGCAATATTTTGACAGACAGATACATTCATTTATCGGTATATCTTAAGCCGCACTGAAACGTGCGAATTTACGGCGTAAGAAACAGCTCGACAGTAATGCAAGAAAAATATTTGCTCTCAAAGTTAAGAGTAAGTTAATATCTAGGGTTGCCGTTTCGTAGTTTTCCTATACTCGCTTCCAAAAACCTGTAAATATTTATGTTTGTTTGGTGTTGATTTATGTACCCTGTAAAAAATTCTGGTAAACTTCCGAAACTGTAATGGAAGTTTTTAACCTATACGGTGTATGGAAATAATACTACATGCCAGTCTGAAAATATGGGAAAGTTTAGCATTGCTACTATACAAAGTTGGGAACTTCCCTATGCATTTGACTCTTTCCTGAGCAACTGTAGGAAAGTTACCATGCATATATTGGAAAATAATTTACCGTTCACGCTTGGTCACTGTACATTTACACTGATATGGTAAATTTACAAATAATTTCTTAGAGTGTACTGCCACGTCCCCTTGAGAAATTTCTTCTGAATGCATCAATTTAAAAAATTAAGTTAAAAAAATGATACTACTACTTCTTTTTTCAAGAATACTGGTTCGTTAATAAATATTGCCAATTTTTATATTTATTACTTATTTTATAATTAACAAAAAAATTAATTTATAAATTTATAAATAAACAAGAATTTTTTGAAATTTCTTAACGTGGCAGTATATTCTGAGATAGAAGCGTTGAATATTTTTTGTTCGAAACAATTATCTTTAAAATCAATGCATCGTGAAGCAATTTATTTGAAAATGATTCGTGGCTGCAGGCAAAATCCTTAACTGCCGTAAGAAGAATGCATATTTAACTAGACTCCATAGACACTGCATATTACATATACATGTTCGATGAACTACAGAAACGGAACCACAACCACCAAAAGTGAGTCATCAAACCAGCTTTACGTATATTTATGACCACAAAATTTATTTACAGCAAGTTTGAAGGAAACCACTGCCCTTTCTCTTTGAGCAAACGGGTGAAAAACAGTTCTTATATAAAAAAAAAGTCAATGCTTTACAAATTAGTCATATTTATCCACCCTTCCCTTAACTAGAGTACCGAGTGAAACCCCTTTCCAGGACGGCGATGCCTAAGGGATTATGCATATATTCTACAGAATGTACACACGTGGCGCAGGCTGCGTTTTTCTTAGCTGTTTTGCCTCTTAGCTTTTCTCTAAGGTTGTTACCACCCAGTGTCATCTGAAACGCTGTGCTAAGATATATCACGAAAATTTTGACACTTCAAATAAAAGTTTAAAACTTTTTTGCAAAATATTCAATAGTAGTTTAAATATATGTTTTAAAAAGGTGCTTACACAGTTTTGGTTTTGTTTCTTTATTGGTGGAACCTGAACTGTGTTAAGACTACCACTGAAAGCATGTTAGTAATTATAAATTGTATGTTCTGGCAAACCTGGCGTCCTGGAGAGGGAGCCGGGATCCACGGCAGCCATATTGGATGACGTCACGACGAAACCTCTTGCTCTATCATTCCTCGCCAATGGCGGTCATCTTGGATTTCCCTTTTTTCCCTTCGGAATTTCTCTTTTTCCCTCCAGCTCTATCATTCCACTTCAACTCTTCATGCTCTTGCATTCCAAATAGTTTTCTCATGCTCTGTCGCTCCGATGTTATTTGTTCTCATGCTCTGTCATTCCTGACTGCCTCTCTCTCATCTGTTCAATCCCTTAGAGAGAGAGGGGGGGTTCACTCGTATTCCTTCCTGTCTCCTTTATTTTCTCTCTTGTCATTCTTTCCTCTCTCATTGCATGTTCAGCCCAGCATACGATTCGTTCCACTGTGATAACTGTGATGCTGTGTTTACCCACAGTGATGGTCTGTATATACATAAGAAGTGCAAAGGCAATGTTTGTTCTTCATCGGGAAGCGAGTGCAAGTATTGCGGCAAGACATTCGCTAACCGCTTCAGTGTCAAATGTCATGAAGATAGTAACGACCCATTTGCCATCGTCTACAAGACCTACTCATGTGATAACTGCTGTGCAGTATATGCGAATACGTGTGTTTTGAAAACGCACAGCAGGAATTGTTCTGCAAAAACAGACACCATAATTGTTTTGCTCGAATGAAGAATAAGTTCAGCATGTATCAAATATTATTATATATTCTTATTATTTAAAGTCTGCAAAATACAGGTAGGGTGTATAAATTACTTCCATGTTATTCATTTATCTTAACCCATGCTAATATTAGGTTCACCTCCATCACTAGGAAAAAAATTACCCGGTTTTGTCTAAGTCTGAAAGAGAATTAATATTTTTGTATAATGTCAAGTCTCGAACTCAGGTCCCTATACATACCTCACCATAGGAAATTGTTTACTTCTTTATATCAGTCACATTTTAAGCACATACACAGACAGAAAATCACATGCAAAACTAATCAGTCATATGCAAAATATGCGTGCATAAATTACACACACGCACATGTCAACCACCATTATCCATCACCTTACCTTCACCATCGTCATCTGCTAGCGTACACCTCAGGGGACTGACATTTTGATTACTAGTAATTTATATTGGGTGGTAATCGTAAGCCTGCGTCCAGTACAAGCCACGTTATTCTCTTCCCGTAAACCCATTGTTGTTGTTTTCCTGTCGTTACTGTACGTTATTAATAAAGCGAAGAATGTGGGACGCGCGTGAGTAGTTTTTAAGCAATTCTTACGTTATCCCATGACACATATTTCCAACTCTAGCTGTTAGTCTCAGTAATAGCAGAATAACTGCTTTGCAAAAGTCGTTGGTGGGTTGTTGGCGGAAGAAAGTACGTTGTGAAGCAAGTTCCCCGAATTACTTTAATTTCCAGTCTTAGCATATTAGCTGTAACGTCCAAAGTTTGATAAGTACTACAATTACAGTCTCACAAATGTTAACCCAAATTCGCTATATCCAATAAATTAAAAAACTGTCAACAAATTTAATTTTTTTGCAAGGTTTTCTATTTTTACTTTTATAACCTACGAATTTTCTAGACAGGTGTCAGTCTGTAAATTCCTTAGAATTTGTTTGGCATCACAATGACAAGTGGATTAGCTGAGATCGTGTTAGTAAAATATACAGCCGCCACTTTACGCACCAGCTGATGACGAAAGGATACATAAATGAAAGGTAAACATTGGCGCTACTTTCGTCGAACTATAAAAATCTTGCCAAGTTACACGAGGCACAGAATATTTTGATACACAATGAATCATTCAGCAACGGCAACGTGATGGCGGCTTAGAAGTTTGCGTGACGTCACGGGCGGCACATAAACAGCGTTGGAGATCACTTTCGAAGTAAACGCATAGCTAAATTCAACTCGGAGAAATGTGATGAACTTTCCTCCACTGCCGAAGCTGGTTAAGGGGAAAAACAACCAAAGGTAAAATAATTACCACATAAAAAATTCAAGTACAGAAACAGCCTAAAAAAAAATTAATAAACACAGCATTTATGTAAAAAAAAAAAATTAAGTTACAAAAAATTTTGACCAAAAATAACACTGACAAAAAATTATATTATAGCAATAATAATTTTTGGTTAACATGTATTTAAACCATTACTTACATAAATATCGCATTTTCGTTTGTTTTGTAANAATTAAGTTACAAAAAATTTTGACCAAAAATAACACTGACAAAAAATTATATTCTAGCAATAATAATTTTTGGTTAACATGTATTTAAACCATTACTTACATAAATATCGCATTTTCGTTTGTTTTGTAATTAAATTTCCTGGCTGGATCTGTTTAAGTAACTAGCTTTGGCAATGGAAAAAGTCCAACAAATTTCTGAGTTTAATTCATCCACACAATTTCCACAAAAAAAAAAATATGTTGGCTTAGTCACCGACACAACTCTTGAGGTCCACAGCTAGATCCAGGGCCTCAACTTGATTGGGAGGGGGGAGGCGGGGCGAGATGGACAGTGGGGCGGACACCGCAGTGTTGCGCGGGTTTTCTCGGTGTTCGCCCGTTCCTCCCCCGTCTTCATTCCACTTTCTCCACCACCATCTCGTCCCACATCACACATTCTTCGGGTTGTCCAGAGCGACAGGTCTGTCCCTCGGGCAGGGCAATCCTCCTCTCAACCACACGTGACCCATCCTCAGGTCGTAGGCGCGCGACAATAAATTATATACATACGCAGCCTCGCGCGCGTACTTCTTATGCAACTTATCTACCACGCATGAACACACCCGCCTTCTTCTCCTGGCGTCGGACGCCGCAACTTTGAACACAAATGACATAAAACCACATGGGGATTTTGTGTTACTATTGGTTCAAAGAAACCGTGTCTAGGGTATGGGCAGCGAGTTTCCGAACAACCTGTGTATAAAGTCAGTTGGTACAAGAACATGCTGCTGCCATCAAACGCAACGTCTATCCGTCTGGAGCTGCGCCATGTTCCTCCCCTCCTCCTAGGGCAACACGTCGCGACGTGCTGCGTAGGCAAGCACCGCGGTACCGGGAAGCCGTGCTTTGTTTTACTGATGATGCTGCTGCGCGAAACGCGAGGTACTCACCCGAGAATGACGAGTTCCCCGTACTTGGTGAGCGGCTGCTTCGACTTCTCAGCGGGGCTAGAAGCGTCGTCGTGGTCATCCAGCATAGGCGATTCGGTACCATCCGACCTGGAACACAGCGCCACTTCACATGGAATACCTTCCCACGTTATCAACACGATAACTGTTATAGCTACATGTGTGTACAGAGACTATTCACAGTAAAGTGGGCACTGTCGAAGGCCCTGCTAAATTTTTCCCTTTCAACTAATTTCCGTCTTGCCATGCGACTAATAAACACAGTGTATACCCACATTTCACCACTCTCAAAAGTTAATATCCGAGGCTGCAGTGAAATATATTTATTTAAGGTTAATGTCTTTGAGGGGGGGGGGGGCGCTTAAAAAGTGCTTACTTTACCGTGAATAGCCTATAATATAACAGCCTATTCCTTAAAACCAGTTCAAAAGCTAAATTTTTTCTAGATTCCGATACTTTGTCATGGTTTCGTGAGATATCGATAGTAACTTGATAAAAAAAACAAATCATTAAAGAAATTACATCAATAGTGTTTTTTTTTGTGTACTGTATATATGAGAAGTAGAACTAAAACATTGATTTGTACAAATGTAAAAAAGCTATTTTAGCACAAAGTTACAGGAATAAAATGTTAGAGTTTGTTTGAAAAACCCCGCAAGTTGGTTCACCCGCGGTAGGGGTTTAACTTTGGGTTATTTTGACTTTTAATTTTATATCAAAAGTTAAAATTGAAATAGAGGCGAACCACACAACAAATTTCCAATAAATTTTTTTTTCAGACTGCTAATAGTAAGACTAATCAATAAATCGTTTGATTCTTCTGTGAAAAGTAATTTTATTTATCATAATTTTCCAGACTATTATTTTATATCACAACGAAAAAGGCTGTAATATGCTAAAAATGTAAACATTTTTCTTTCTCAAACGCTTTTAGGTAGGGGGAGAGTAACTTCGAATGCAATGCAACACTGCGTCTGACTGTACAACATATGTACATATAACTCAAGTAGTACACACACTACCAATATTGTCAGAAAAGTAAGATTTATATAGCATACTAAAAAGGAATGCACATATTTTGTAACACTGTAAAATATTTTGCTAAAATGTTAATATTTAAACGTCAAAAGATTAAATTGATAAGAGTACATTTTTAACAAAAATTTAAGCGTATTTCCATTTTGGATGCTTCAGAAGTACATCCAGCAAGAGTATCATTATAATTACTCTAGTTGTATGTAATAAAAATTAGTAATAAATGTTACGAATATTTTAATAATTGTTTTATTGCACATCCCCTTCAGCGACGAAAGTTACCACGTTTATAATTGAAATGGATGTCCTTGATGGGCAACACACGTGAGAAAACTGGAGTGCCCAGACGTCTGCCGGGAACTGTACCTTCAGCTGCCTTACACGCTTCGTCTAGCGGTGAAATGGGACGCAGCAGACCATGAATCGCTTAATTCTGTGTCTGCTTTCACCCTTATCACTTTGTCGGTGTTGCTCTCAATCATCCTGTGGAATGCATTCGTAGCTGCAAGGGTTATACCAAGTTTGAAGTCGACGATGTGTGTTCTGCGAGAGAGAGATTTGCGCGGCTCCTAACAACGAGGTCTTGAGAGCCGATGAAGGTGAAATGAGGTGAGAACGGAGCAGCGCCGGAATGCAAGGGCGGAGGAAACGGGAGATCCCTGAGAAAACCCGCCGACCAGCGGCATCGTATGGTACGATTCCCAATTGCGAAAATCCGGTAGCGACCAGGTCGGGGATATAATCCGGTTCGCCTTGTGGGAGGCGAGCAGTCTAACCACTCAGTCACCGCGGCCCCTTTGTGTTCTGTGGTTAAGGACATAACTAAGTAGCTAAAGACGAGAGACCGACCAAATTAAAGTAATATTCGCATCACGTGGCAACGACTTGGCATTCATGAGTTGCCCGCATGATTGATCTCCTAGCCATACGAGCCACAGGG
The DNA here is from genome assembly GCA_002778355.1 of Clitarchus hookeri. Classification (NCBI taxonomy): domain Eukaryota; kingdom Metazoa; phylum Arthropoda; class Insecta; order Phasmatodea; family Phasmatidae; genus Clitarchus; species Clitarchus hookeri. The sequence continues at coordinate 352,512 of NQII01000274.1, read as the reverse complement.
CCATCACGAGCGAACAGTAATTACTACTTGCAATTACAAGGCAAAATACTCTTAACAGAAAAACAAACAAAATCCAGTAGCTTTAGAAGTGTGTTACTGCTATGGAAGGACAACACAACTTTTCCCGTTACACGATATCGTCATCGTAAACAACTTTGGAGAGGTTACGTGTTTTCCAGTTCCACCCAATTTGTACTGTACACTAAAAAAAACTAACGGTTTTCAGAGCAACGTCAGTTATTTTTTCCCCTCGTTCTAATAGGAATAACCTCTACCCACTCGAACTAAGCCATAAGCCAATAAAAAAAAAAAATCATCGAAGCAGTTTCTACCACCGGCGACATCAGATTAGGAGCTGTACGGGGAAGCTATCTTGAGCATGAGTCGATACTTTAATTGCATTAAATATTAATTACACANATCCAGAGTCGATACTTTAATTGCATTAAATATTAATTACACACACACCACGCTTCACAATCCCGTACACAGTCAGGTAGAGTCAAAGCAAATATAATTTCATATGCAATAGTTCCAACTTGTCAGTTAAAATTTTTTTTTGTGGCCGATAATGAATTTGATTAGTTTGCGCTAAAATTTTGGACGGGCGAGTAAATAAAACAACACGGTATTTTAATACCGCATACAGAACAGATAAGTGCAGCGGTAAATATCAAAGAAAGAAAAAACACTTCTAAAACTGCTTCCTAGTGAACCTACCTATACTGGCGACAAAAAATACTCAAACCACAATCTCGTTTTCTATAAATGCATTTTAAGCAAAAAAGGTAGCGTTATTTTGTGTTTCCTGAAAACAATAAAACAGTGGGCTTCCATAAAGAATTACATTTTTTTTTTTTTTGGCAATCCCCAATATTCATTGCAACGTCACATCTAAAGAGGAAAACCATTATTGGACACGGCGAGGCAAGTACGGCTTACGCACATTTATTCGGTCCGGGTGTTGCGGGGAAGAGTGTGAGAGGGTTTGGAGGGGAGTGGGAAATACAAAATATTAAATCACAAATTTAATGTTTGTGTGTTTAGAAGGTAATAAAAAAAACTAAAAACTGCACTCTTTTCCTGTAATTATTGACAAGTTATCCTTTAAAATGAATATATGAATGGGATGTGAAAGAACAGAAAGACCTGATTTTTTGCTTAGACCTGCTTAGTCAATTTTGAGACTGGTACCTTTGCTACGTTTTTACATGTGGTTTTTAACTACTTTCATGCAAGTCAGTGTAGCTGTGTAGCAGGGCCGTGCAATCGGAAGGGGTTATGGGGGGGGGGAGGTTTAAGTTAATT
>NQII01000274.1:338399-351176 GCA_002778355.1 Clitarchus hookeri | reverse complement strand
GGGGGGGGGAGGTTTAAGTTAATTATCCTCTAAAAAGTGATGTTATTTCTGGTTGTCCCTTTAATATTTGTATAAGTGGGCTTCGCCAGAAAATTATGTTCATTGTGAAACCGAAGGCAAAGTAGACATAACTTTGTCGCTACCAGAACACCACCTGTCATTTTAAAATCCTGTGCACGGGCGGGAATTTTAGATAAAATAGCTGAAGGATGATTTGTCAACACCTCTGAAATGCCCAAACGATATTCATCGAATATTTGAAAGCTCATTGGCGCCCAATAATGCATCTGCAGCTAATAATATTGATTTTTTTTTAGATAGAAAGCAAGGTGGCAAATTATGTGTGAATGTTGCCAAAAAAAAAATACACGCATGTAACGTCTGCAAGTTAGACAATGTTTGTGCAAATAAAATAACTTTTTTTGCCATCACATCCCTTTAGGCTTAGATCAAGGTCATGAGCCGTTCGTGAATAAGAACATGCACCTATAGGTATCATTCACGGATTGCAGTTTGAAGGCATGGGATGCTGCTTCCCCGTGTCAAAGGGGCAGGCCTCACAAAGGCGACAGCTGGCGGCTGTGGGCTGGTGTTATCGCATAACCGCCAGCTGTCTGGCGAGACACGCCTACCACGCCAGCGGTCGGCGTCGCCTTACGCAGGGCAGGGCCTGCTGGTACACCGCGGGACGAGGAAACTGAGCCGCCCTCTCGAGCCGGACATCCCAACTAGTGTTACCAGGCGTCCGCCGCAAAGCATGTCATGTCTGCCTTTATGATCAGACAAACACAAGGGGTACCAGGACGGAAAATGGAGTGGAGTTCGTAATCCATTCCTTTATTTTCATTTCACCCCCGTATCGCAAAGAGAAAAATAACCGCTAACGCATAAAGTCACGTAAAATACACGGACGTATCCCTGGCAGAGCTACATCCCAATTTTTATAAAGCACTATTTTGCGCCCGGGCGGACTTTTGGAAGATCTAATATTTCCGTCTTTTTGACCTGGTGAAATAAAACGTTTGCGCACTAATTATTTTGATATTCATTTTTGTGAAACTTGTTATACAGTCTATTCATGGTAACTTCCGACTTTTATGAAGCCCTGTTAAAGTTCTACTTTCAGGCTATTCCTCCGCATCATGCAAACAAAGCTTAACCAAGAATAGGAAAGTTCGCCAAAGTGAAAACGTATCGCATTTTTGCGCACTCAGTTAAAAATATTCTGCAAAAAGAACTATTTCTTACTAGGTATTGCCAACACACCCATCTTTTGTTTTTAATCGTATTAATTTAACATATACTTAAAATGTCAGTAAAACTTAAATTAACAAAAAAAAAAACATTTTATGGAAATTGTTGAAGGTTATCCCCAAAAATTTACAGTCGCAAAATTAATGATTTTAAGACAAGAAAACACGTCATCGCTTTTAAATTATTGTCCATTTTCAACCACAATATGTGAAGACAGCCAAAACATCAAAATATTATTAACCGACACTGCCAAATGAGGCCATACTCATACCAAAATTTCGTTCACTTAAAAATAATACTTAAGTATGCAATTGTGAATCAATTCGTCACAATGTTTCTGGTCGTGCGCAATGTTCCGCTGTTACGTCATCTGCTCTTTGCCTGCGTTTTCGTTTGGGAACCCATCAGCGGTCTACGCGAGCATCTGTGCACAGAATCGTCAAGCAAAAACCCGGGAATACGCATTGGCCTTCCGTAGTTCACATATTTCCCGGACGCGCACTTGTCTTGGTCTAGAAGTGCACGTGGGCACTCTAGCTGTAACAGTCTTTGCAAGACGTTTACATCAGACGTGCCTGGCACTGGAAACTCTTAGTTCAGGAGTGAAGGCGACGTGGCAAGACTGGTCTTCCGCGATCCGCTGAAACGTGTTCGCACGTGGGGTTCCGCTTTTTTGTTGCACGACCATTTCCGGGACAAAAAAACGCTTTAGTCTACGGTACAACGTAGTGTTTAAAAAAAATTGTTCTCGCGCGTCAGTTCGTGTTGCAGATTTATCTAATCTCCAATGGAGACATTTGAAAGTTACGCACTTTATCTTCCAAACAATATCAAGTGTAAGAAAGTTTCTACATCATATACCTCAAAAGTTACGTAATATATACGATCATCGTAAACTTTGGATACCAACTTTATTTACGAGATGATTCGTTATGGAGAACGGGATAAAAAACAATACGACCTGTGACCAAAACGTGATTATTATGGGAGTTGCGTTTGAACTGTTTTTCATATCTGCTATCTGTGGACATTTGGTACGCGATAATCGATAAACATCCACGGGTAACACGTCTGTGTCAGTTAATAACATGGCACTTATTTTCCTAATGATGGGCGATGCTATCCCCTGCAAAATGTTAACAGATGGTATATATGAATAAAATTAAATTAGGCTAACGTTTTTCACAAATCTGCTTCATCTCATCCAGTTTGTGACATTTTGCGAATAACTAATTTGAATTCCCAATTTTCAAGAGTATCTCTCCCCCTTACTAATCGCGTCAGGTCCCCTGTCGTTTAATGTTTTAAACCCCATTTTCCATTACAAATCATCTAACAAAGCTTGTACCAGGAGTTCAGGATCATTCTGTATTTATGTACTTTAATTACATAATCAAAAACATGGGTATAACAATGTTTATTTTCCATTTGTAAGGTTTAATATGCGACATCTTGATGCCGTTTCCGCAGGCATTCTGTCACGAAAATGTGAAATTCAAAATAAATCTTCATAAGGAGTTCATCTTACATTTCCCTATCTGTAATACAAATCCGCAGATGTATTGACTAAGAGAACTTTCTTTCACAATAGCTATCACTCACACAACAATTTATTTATCTTCAGATAATAGATAGTGTATTTGCACTTTCAGCGGAGGCCCTACCATTTTATAACGGAATAATTAAAAAAAGGCTTGATGCACGTCCCTGTTCCTTTTTTTTATGTTTTGTACCGGAATGTTCATACTTAAAAATGACCGTGAAAATACCCGTTTGAGCCATTTTCGCTATCACAAAAACATGCTTTAGAGAGAACTGGAGGAACTGAAAAACGGACAGAGATGCGTAACGTTTTAACTGCTATTCGTAAGCTGACCTCACTCAGACACGTTGGACGGTGTATTTGCACAAATTAAGGAATCCTTACGAAGATGCTGAAAGTCTCATAGAGGCGCGTTACAGACGGCAAAACTGCACGCCAGTTCAGTGCTTTGCGCGTAGAGGCGATGAGAAGAGTTGATGCGCATGTCTCGGTCGCCCCTAGCGCTCCCACGCTTTTAGGCCTCAGACGTGCAAAATTCTTCAACCAGGCGGTCACCTTAACAGCACGAGGCAACGGCGAGACCAGGGCAAACCTCGTTCCTCCGTAGCGTGCTTGTCGTCGGAATTAACAACCTTGTTCTGGGGTGCGTGTGGCCAACAGTCTCGAACCACGAAGGTGGAGTTACATTTCCCCTTCGCATTCAGCACGCCGTGAAACTGCCGTGCTTACTTTCATCGCCGCTGCTAAGGCACGCGCCGAACACACCGTGACCGCATGCTTACCCTCGATTCCACAGCGCGGACACGCGTCGAGTCTCGCACTCCACCTGACTGAGATGAATTATTCTCGTTGCGAGTAACGGTCCGCTAATGCTACTTGCCGCGAAAAGTTTCACCATTATTTTGCAGAATTCATCCGCGTATCTCTACACAACATCGCTCAATTAAGACGTAGAGTACAAAGACAGATTTCTGTAGCTGAATGGCGTTGGCCACTGAAAAATGTGTTATTTTATATTTGTATCACATATTGTTCAACTTTTAGACATTATCTGTAACTACTTTTTTTCTCTGATATTTTTTATATCGCAAGCTGTTTGCAAAATGACACGTTTAAGTAAAAATTGTACTGTTTTTGTAATGTAAAAATAAAATGCAGAAAATTTAACAAGGACAACTGAAAGGTATTGTATAGTTTCATTTTAAAATGCTTAGCAAAAGAAATTTTACAAAAATTCAGGGTCCGCTACTTATTAACATTAAGCAAATATTTTTTAATTTTCAGCCATTTTTGTGAACTGCAGGGACATTTTCTTGTGCAATTTTATAGACTTCTTGAAGTAGCTTTTGGCAGCTTCTTACAGAGTGAATTATCTCATTTCTCTACGTAAGTTAGTTTTCATTATTTGTACATTTCTAAAACAGGAAAATTGGGAGTTTGACATGTACTTATGACGAAACTATGTGCTCAAAATCTTCGTTTTTCCTACGAAAGAGTAATTACTAATAATGTCTATAAGTTGAACAGTATGGGGTAAAAATACAAAATAACACTTTTTTTTGTGGCTAACGGCTTTAACACAGGAGAGTGACGGAGAATTAATTTCCCTGTCTACGCTAGTCCCTGACCAAGGACTGCTGTCACAGAAAANACAACACTTTTTTTTGTGGCTAACGGCCTTAACACAGGAGAGTGACGGAGAATTAATTTCCCTGTCTACGCTAGTCCCTGACCAAGGACTGCTGTCACAGAAAATTATGTAGAGCACTACAAAGTTATGACACGAATACGCAATTTCGTGAATAAAAGTAAATGTAATTAATTTATATCCAAGCATTTTTCAAAAATAATGTAGCTCAACCAAAATTACACGATACTACGGCAAAGCCGCTTCCCAGGTCGCCAGACGGCTGTGCCCGACCTCCGTAGGAGTATAAAAGCAACAACGCCAGCGAACCATATATACAAGGGTTGAGATGCACTCGGGAGCCTCACGCCCAGAGGACCCCGTGGTCCGGCCGAGGCACTACCCGACCTCTACTGTCTCTCCAGGACAGCCCCGGAGCCGTGTCGCCGCTCACTGCGTCCACTTTCCTCAGTTCGACCAACAGCTTGGTTTAAGTTAACAAAGCAACTACACTATACACAGTAACTGACATCGCCCCCTATCAAGACGACTGCCCTTCCTTGCTTTGGCGGAGTGCGTGCTCTTATATCTGGTTGGCATATCGGGGTAGTCAAGTTAGTCGCGATAACTCAGTCTGCCNGCTCAACCAAAATTACACGATACTACGGCAAAGCCGCTTCCCAGGTCGCCAGACGGCTGTGCCCGACCTCCGTAGGAGTATAAAAGCAACAACGCCAGCGAACCATATATACAAGGGTTGAGATGCACTCGGGAGCCTCACGCCCAGAGGACCCCGTGGTCCGGCCGAGGCACTACCCGACCTCTACTGTATCTCCAGGACAGCCCCGGAGCCGTGTCGCCGCTCACTGCGTCCACTTTCCTCAGTTCGACCAACAGCTTGGTTTAAGTTAACAAAGCAACTACACTATACACAGTAACTGACATCGCCCCCTATCAAGACGACTGCCCTTCCTTGCTTTGGCGGAGTGCGTGCTCTTATATCTGGTTGGCATATCGGGGTAGTCAAGTTAGTCGCGATAACTCAGTCTGCCGTGTACTGTGAATGGGGCTTGGTACGACCTGTCAATTAGTCGCAGAGAGGCGCCCGGAGTCTGCAGATTACTCTGGGACCCATGGAGGCCCCGAGCTCAGGCGACTNCCCCCGGCGGGTGACCCCCAGAATTTTTTGCATGTGGGAATTGTGTCGGACGATGCCGCTGGTTGGCGGGTTTTATCGGGGATCTCCAGTTTTCCCCGCCCTTGCATTCCGGCGCTGCCCCATTCTCACCTCATTTCACCCCCATTGGCTCTCAAGACCTCGATGTTAAGAGTCGCCCGCCAAATCTCTCAACTTATTATTTTATTATTAGCATTGCGTTTTCATAACTCGGCGCCACCTAATTTCTTGCTCTTACTAAAACAATTCAACTTGCAAATAAAGCCTGTCATCGCATACATGTCCCCAAAGCAACACTAACGAAGTAGACAAACAGTTTAACTCGCGACAACGAAATAAAACATTTGACACGTCATGACTCGCTGCCCTGTACGCGACAAGGCGGACGAGATAATTGCTGCTTTTGTCGTTAGTTTATACATTTGCCTATTACTTGTGTAGAGGCAGTAATGAATGTTCCAGTAAATGAATAAGTTAATAAAAACAATTTTTAAAAACCTTCTCTTTTTGCACTATACACACCGCCCCCACCCGCCTAGCGCCTTGTGCCCACTCCGCCCAGTTAAAATACGGGCCTTGGACACATGATTAATCGGAAAACTCCACCTAGAGACCTGGGGTGATTCTGATTTAGTCATATTCGGTTAGTTACACTGAACGCAAATATATTGCTCTGTTCCCAGCGGCACCGTGTGCCCCTGTGAACTACGCGTAGGCAGTATGTACGAACGCGGTGGGTTACTAAACGCCTTCTATTAAAAACCGTCCCGGTTAGCCTCTGTGTACAAAAGTTTTGTTTTAAAATTCGACGGTAGTTTACAGTTCTGTAACGCCCACGTGCTGAACTTTGGGTGGCCGTTCCTTTAAAACGTTTCGTTAAGGACGTAAACGTTTCGTACATTTCGTATAACTTTAAGGAGGCTTCGCATGCATTTTATTTTACAGAAATCTTTGAGCACTCTGCTGTGTGTTCGAACGGCCTCGCTATTCGCGGGAGGTAACCACCAAAGCCGTAACCATTTTTTTCTTATTTTTTAAATGAAAATGCGTAAAAAAACATTTAAGTTTTACAACAGACATACCAACCTGTTATATGATCGTTGCACTACGCCAGCATGTTAGCGATTACCTGGACCGGTTGGACGTATAATCTGCATCTAATTATTCTCGTTTAACTCGCCGAGTACACAACCTCGATCCTTGAGCCGCAATTGAGGTNCACGTGCTGAACTTTGGGTGGCCGTTCCTTTAAAACGTTTCGTTAAGGACGTAAACGTTTCGTACATTTCGTATAATTCTAAGGAGGCTTCGCATGCATTTTATTTTACAGAAATCTTGGAGCATTCTGCTGTGTGCTCGAACGGCCTCGCTATTCGCGGGAGGTAACCACTAAAGCCGTAACCATTTTTTTCTTATTTTTAAAATGAAAATGCGTAAAAAAACATTTAAGTTTTATAACACACATACCAACCTGTTATATGATCGTTGCACTACGCCAGCATGTTAGTGATTACCTGGACCGGTTGGGCGTATAATCTGCATCTAATTATTCTCGTTTAACTCGCCGAGTACACAACCTCGATCCTTGAGCCGCATTTGAGGTTTTTATCGCACTGAAGCGCGTATGTACCTTGGAAGACTTTACTTTTGCCTTTGTTTTGTTAGTAAACCTTACTGGCCAAATTTTAGTCATTATTTTAATAGCTTTAGTGTAGGTGAATAATGACGTTGATTACATCACTTCAGGGGAAGTTGGCTATGCCGCTTCTAGTTGTTTAAACGGTGAACCACGTGCACAGTTGTCTCCTACTAGTGTCAGAGACATTCTGTACGTACGCCTTTAGACAATTAATGCAGTAACAATTATGCTTGTAATTAATGCACAACACTTTTCTTATGGGAGAATTAATTAATTTTTCTCATCATTATATACAGCTACTTTTCCCAAGGTTGTAACAAACTTGAAGCGTGCCACGACACTTCTTTCTTACATTTTTTTTCTTTTGCTACACTTGAGCTGTTCAGTGTGAAAATTACTTTTTAGTTAACCAATTTACTTTTAGGACGGCATTAAGCCTGTCGAGCAGCTCTCGTGGGAAAGTACGAAAGGCTCTACAAGATCAACGGGGTACGCAAGCGGACAACCCAATTTCCGACGAGACGATGGAAACACTAAAGTAATCTTTCCCACGGTCCTCAAGAGACATGCTTCACTCGAACTACAATTACTGAAATCTTGCGTTGCAAAAGTTGTTGCATAACCGATTGGAGTTCCACGCCTACGCGGTACAAATTGTTCAAGCTGAAAGACTGAGACACGCAAAGTTTGCTAATACAATTTTGTAGGTAAAAGGGTGTCTAATAATAGACCAGAGAACAGTCGAGCGTATTAGTACATTAGGATGATCGCCTCACGTGGGCTGAATGAGTGCATTTTTAGGAACTCAACAATAATGCCACTGAACCACACTGGAAAACTGAAGTTTGTCACATTTTCATATATATGGACTTCTAAAACTGGCTATTAAAAAAAAACCCCCATAAGACAGCCTGGCGTTACTCAATTGGGGGTTCTTCCTGCAGGGTCATGCCAAAGATTTTGCTTACACAACAGATATTCCGAATTTGACAGATTAGAATTATGAATTGCGGATTTGTGACAGTTAACACAAACATACCTAACTGGAAAAAAAATGTGTGACGTGATCGTAAATATAATTACGATTTACACTTTATACGCGTTACTAGAGCTGCAAATGGATGTTATTAATTGCGTATCAACATACTGAGCTCAATTTTAAATTTACTTACATGTTCTCCAATAAGCCGAGACAAGATACAATCAGGAAAATTATTTAGGGTAAACTAAGCAATTAGCGTGTCTTCCTCAAGGACCAAAATGGGTTCTTTTGCCGTGAATCATAAAATATTATAAGACCTTTCTCATAAGACGCCTGCGCGGCGTTTACATAATCTCTACGTCCCGGTGAAAATATGAGGTGATATGCCGTACAAAACCTCTAGGGTACGAATATGAAATTTTTAGCGTCAATAACAGAATGTTGACAAACGCCTGCCATCTAGCCTTCTTAAAGAAATTTACAAATAAGTCAAACATATCCGAACACACGTAAGAGTTTGTCTATTTAATTCATGGGTAAATTGTTTATTTTACCTCTGCGAACACCTAATCCGGTTTCATAAATACAGCCACATTTTAAAAATTATAATATTAATTATATTGGATAACCGACATATTTTCAAGGTACTTCGAATACCCAGCACCAGCACATACAACGAACAAGGTGGAAAAAGTACTTTTAAAGTAATTTTACGCCCATTCCCAAATTACACTATTTTGCACAATTTTAAGCAAAGGTGTCAAATCACAAGTAACCATTATTTTTAGAGAACACAAATATAAGCTCCAATTAAAGAATAGACATTTTTTTTAGTCATTCGAAAAAATGATGCAGAATAGATCAAACAGGTGAACAACAATTTTGGCCGATACAATTTAGTGGATAGTGACGGTATTCTAGCGGAGAAATTTTTGAAACCGGTGATTAAATGCAGAAAAACGTCAAAGAATGACTACAATTATATCTAAAAAAATGTGGACCGTTGAACTCATCACATAAAATACTTCTGGGCATCAAGACGTTTAATTAAACTGGTACCATTCGCAAATAAGTTAGCCTAATGCGTCACTCTAGAGCGTTATCCCACAGGCTGATGCAATCTGTTCTGGAAAATTTGACGAATACCGTAGCTAATTCCCGAATCACTACCGAAGATCTTACAATCTCTACGGGAAAGCACAATAGTAATATACGCCAACAAAATCATGCACACCAACGTAATTTGATAAAAAACTAATCAAAAGACTGCTTACAAAAATAAAATGTGACAGAAGCATGCAGATTCATACATCCACCCGAGATTCGAATCCATGACACCTCGCAATATTAGCTGGCGTTCTAACCGTTCCACTAATTTTGACCCATCACCGAAAAGAGGCTCTTGCAAGCGGATAAATATAAGATGAAGACTTAGCTGTACCACCGATTTGTGAATGCACGACTTTGTTCCTAACGGATAATTTAAACCCAAATTTTGTAAATTAGATTTTTTTTTTCTTTCGTAGCTGCACTTCTGCACTACACCCAGAAATTTATTGTCTAAAGCTGGGTTTACAATAGAAATATTAAGCGTTTAATTACGCGCTATGACGTGTGCAGAAGAAAGAAAGTGTGTTATCATTGGTTTCCAACGGAACTTAGCAGGTCGTGTGCGGTGTTGGATTTCCTGAAGCGTTTAAAGAAATAGCTATATTTTATATCTTAAGGGAAACTTGTGATGCGACGACCAATCAGAACAGAGCAGTCTGTTGTTGTTGGCGGGAAACTGTTATTTACAGTAATGTAAGTACAGAAATATTTAAAAGGCGTGTGCGTGTGCAAATGTTTACGATTATATTTGTTCACAAAAATATGCTTCTCTGATAGAAAATGTCGGCTTTTAAATATAATCTGCTTAAATATGGTTGTGTTATACGAGGTTAGGTTAGGAACAAAAGTAAACATTACATGTTTGTCTCCTGTCTAGTGGCTGGAATTAAGAATTAAAACATTAGAAACTGAAAATACAGAACACGTGTTTCCGTATGCCCGAACGCCGCTTACTGCATAATTCTTAACTAATAATTTCTTTATTGTAAACCCAGCTTAACATTGTGGGCCGACGTTACACACACTTACTGTACACCAACATGTAAGCGCACAACTGAAGTTTCATATACTGTAAGTATTATTCCAGAGGTCGGGCTTTAACAGGTATAAAGAAAATGTATAAACGATTGAGTTAGAAAACTACTACGCAACACTAAAAAATACAGGGTAGGCATTCGTATTACATGGGCGGTGACGAAACTGGCAATGTAAATAAACAAGAACTTATGAGTTTGGTAAGAACGCATTGTGTTCCCGGAAAACAACCGCAAGCCTACCTCCGCCCTGCGAGACATTTCAAGGGAGCCTCATAATAACGGGGATAAATGTCACGGTAAGTCGTTAGTCGATATTGGCAACCAAATCAGGAAAGGCTAACTTTCGTGGAATTTTAACACTCGTCATTTGAAAGAAAATAGGATGAAACAGGTGTCGCGACGACGTTCAGCCGAATCCATTCCTCAAGTTACAGTTGGTCCAACAGGACTGCACACACAGCTATTCCTATTGTTCATGCATGCCGCACGAATACCGCTTTCGCCACTGTCTGTGCGGACACACACTGTTAGGAAGGATTTAGACTGTAACCCCTCTTCTTATAATACTGACCGTTTGAAGAACCGTGCGTTTATGATAATACTTCAAAATCCACAGGATAATACAATTGAGAAGCGACAGGATGAATGAAAACGAATGAATAATTGGGAGCACCAAGCAAAAACCCACACAACAATACACCACCTTGCCCACCGAGGTCTTGCATGAAATGAAGGACTGTAAAAAAAGGGGGAGGCTCGAAGCTAAAGACTAACTACTGACCAGTCTATATAACCTACAGTGATTTGCACACGGGCGTAGTAGTGTGTGTGTTACTACGAGCCTGAAATGTAGATATATGCGACTAAAAATCGCAATATCATCCAACGGATCTCGGCGAAAAGGGAAAACTTTTGTTGGTGCTAACCCAAACCCTTGCGAAACCAATGAGCATCCAATCGGTATCTAAAGAGTGTGGAGCAGACTATAATAAACGACTTCGTCGTCTTCAGCCTATCTTTGCATGGCCGTGAGGCTTTAGAGGAATCCTCTGTAAAAGAAAAATGTTTACCACAACTCCTTAAAGTCGCGTCTTGCTATAAGAATACATTGCGACGGGCTTTTTTGCAGTCCCCGGTAGTTGAATTTCTCGCAAATTAGATCTGGAACAGTAGAATATTATTACATGCGATGAAAGCCAATAGATTAAACTACAGATGCCACATAGTATTTTTTTTCCTTTCCTTTAAGGCCATACTACACGATACCAGATTCTGTAAAAGCTTGTGCAAGGTCCTCCACAGCGGCCGTTATACCGGCTAGAACGGCACCCGTCATGGCATTTCCCGCCTTGTACGGCCAGATTTCATACCAGGTACGGTAATAGGACACGTCCTATTTTTCGTGGCAGGGTCGCATACCGGCTTTCGTACCTGGCCAATCACATCGCAGTTTCAGAGCGTAGGGCGCTCTCCGTGGCTACTACGTGAAACAAGTTGATGGAGAATCCAAAAGGACTCCTCCATCTTGATTATACGTCGGTAAGGTTGAAAATGTTCGAACTAGATAGAACATTCGACACAAAAGAATAATATTGTCGATGACAACTTTTGAGTACCGTTTAAAATTCTTTCAAATACTTGAGACATTACCTACACTATGAAAATATAAATTCGAGCGGTTATGCATATATATATCGTATTGAACATATTCAAATTGTTTGTGAACTAGTGGTACAACGGTAGTCGCGGGTGTTCATAATACCGTGCAACTTCCGGGCGGCGTTAGTTCGAAACTTCGTCGGACACTTTTCTTTTCCTTTCAATTTTCGCAAAAAAAAATTAAAAACAACAGTCTGGTACTTTCGTGACTTCACCATCACTTTCAAGAAAATAAATGCAGTAAACAATGAATTCACGTAAAGGCCAGCAGTAATACAGCAATACTAAGAGGTGCTGGCTAGTACTGTATGGCCATACGCAGGTTACTGACTGGTAGTGCTACGAACTGGGTTCAGGTTTACTGTTCGAACCACACGCTGGGCCCCCGGAAAGTGTGTCGCAGAGCTCTGTATATAGAATACGTCTTGTCCTCGTCCAGACTCGCGGAGCGAACGCAACTCGTCACTCAACTCGCTCCTTCTCGAATGTTATTTTTAAAAATTATCATCAACATTTCTCCACTTGTCCTACACATCGTGGGGATTCATATAGAATTGTCATATTTCATCCACGCGTTACGGTTGACCTGTAAAAAAAAAAAAAGTTTCTGGAACATGAAATGTTAAAAAACTACCCTCGTGAGTTTCGTGGAAAATTCGATATTTACAATACCGAAGTTGTAAAAATATTTTAAAAAATTGTAATGTTATGCAAACAAATATTTTGTAAGTTCAATAGTTTTTACGAGG
>NQII01000274.1:298918-327295 GCA_002778355.1 Clitarchus hookeri | reverse complement strand
AAAAAAAAAAAAAAAAAAAAACTTCCCATGCGCAAAAGCTGATGACAAGACCTTCTCAAGAAAATTCTCCACGATTACTGAAATCTGTGTTTTTTTTCCATGACTCGCAACATTTAGGTTGTCGGCACCATGGTGTAGCACATTTTTATCAGGACCGCTGTGAAATGATTTTTGTGAGTCGAATTGTTCAAGGGTTCAAACTAGCTAAAAAAAAAGTTTGAAAAAAAAAATAGGCATATAAAGCACGGTATTTTCATGATATACTCAATTGACCCCAAGCGTATTTAGCTATATACTACCCATCACACAATATAAGGCATACATGCCTTCATCTGGTTATCCTTAAGGGGAAAAAGTACTTGTCGATAACAAAAAAAAAATAAAAAGGAGCTAGGTTTACAATAATTCTTACAGTTAAGATCCTTGCGTAATTAATTGCTCACAATGTCCATTTTCACCATACCCTACAATTCCTAAATAAAATTAACTTCGCTCACTAACACTGTCGAGCGATTATTGATTTGTTATTTAAGAAAGAGTAGAATAGATTTGTGAAGTNATTAACTTCGCTCACTAACACTGTCGAGCGATTATTGATTTGTTATTTAAGAAAGAGTAGAATAGATTTGTGAAGTGGACGCACGCAGACTCGGAGATAAACTTACAAGACTATAATTCCCACGACAGAAGACAAACAACGGAAGAGCTACGGTTTCATTGCGAAATATGTTTTTTTAGTCACGTGGTTTTTCCCAATTAAACAAGCTTGCGCAAGTGTAACTCTGCATCGAAATATCTATAGATCAGTATTCCACGATTATCNAAAAAAAAAAAAAAAAAAAAAAAAAAAAGACTTTACGTTTTGTGCCAGTTATCAATATCGCGATAGTGTCAGTCACCTTGATTTGCAAAGAGATTATCAAAACGAGCTGCACCTTCGATTTTTTTTTTTTTAACCTACAACATTAAACTAAACATGCGAAATATTACACAGCAGCTTTAAGTGGTTTACACGTGAAAAACTTCCGCAGCAAGCAATAAGCAATAGAAAGTGCACAGTTTTTCATCGCCTTGGATCAGATTTAAGTATACACCTTGAAGGTGGTACTTCTTTAGTGCTTAAATCTCGCATAGCAAAAACTTCCCAAGTTCTTCAATTCAGTCAACTGCAGAGCAGCGTATATTTAAGTAAGCACGTTTTGTTATTGTGATTTCAAATAACGAACTTTCAAGATTTATTTCAGATGGCCTGCTTATAAAAACAACTGTCTATAATAAAAATACTAGCAAATAAAAACCTCATATTTTGATTAAAATGACAAAATGTAAAATGCTTTTCTTTTTGGTCGAAAGGCAGTATAATCGTTATTGTGTCGAATTTTTGGAGGCCTAATTATTACTGGTTAATTTTTTCATCGCGTAAACGACTTTACAGGTGGTATTCATAGTCAAATCTCAAAACTGAGCTTAAGACAGTCTTGGTCAAGACCATCTTATTAATCAAGACAGTGTTATTTCCGCACCGCATTTCATAGTCTACAGACAAAACGATCATCGTGAAGGCGGCGTGCTCAAAGCATAGCTTATTTTGACGTAAATACGTCTTTAAATTTGCAACCATAGTGGGCAATCCAGAAAATCTAATGATAAAATCGGGGGATACAGCTTGGCATTGCAGCTCCGAATCTATCATATACATCTGAAATTAAATTACATCACTCGATTGCCAATGGATCAAAGAATTTGTTACGTTGAAAGAGGACTGCGAAGCGACGCGCGCGGCGGGGGTGGGGGCACCGCCATTTTGAGTTCGTTTCGCCGCGTCTCATAATTTCCGCGCAGTATAACTTTTGACGCGGAGTAGCTACGACGCTCGTTGAAGTTTTAATCAACAACTTTCGTCGAGATCAATCGATTGAGTGTATAAAGAATTTGTGTGGCGTGGTTATGGTGAAATTGTATGAGTTTAAAGTAAGAAAAATTGAAAACTTAACACAGTGTCGGCCTATACTCGTCAAAAAGCAAAGTCGGAATACAGAAATCGTATACGATTGGAAAGAGCATCTCAAGAGAAATCCAGTGATACCCATGAAACCCCATATGATCGAGTGAAGCAGTGCCGGGAAGGTAAAAACGTAGACGTATTCATGCCAAACAAACGGCCGTGTCCCCGACACAGCCACAACCCATGTTTTTTTTTTACCACTTCCGGCTTGGTCAAGGACAAGCTTAAGAGTTTGTACAAAGACTCGAATTAATACGAAACATGGCGACTAGACACGAAATAGAAATAAATACGCATGTTTTTGTCACCACGGCGTAATGTATGCGTGATATTACAAACAAATTGAAAAAGAAAGTATTCCAAATCATACGCAAGTATTGCAACTATATAAAAACTTGGTTAAAACGAACAAAGTGACGTTAATGCGGTGAAAAATAACGAAATTGCTTTTCTCGCTTAGGAAAATGTTGCGGACGAGTGTAAAAGGAGATTGTAAAGAAAACTGTATGAATAATGCGATTTGTTTACACGAGCAGCCAAAAAATAACTCTGCACATTATCGACAGCATCACTTTTGAACTGAGATGATGAAAGCCGAATGAATATGAGGCAAAAAATTTTTATATAACCTTTTGATTGAAAAATTTTCCGTGTACAACTTATTATATTTACCAATATTTTGCTTTTATTTTCAATTCAACACACAATATAATTTATAATATTTTGTTTCTTCGTACGTACATATCAGTTTGTTGTAAATTATTATTAGATTTGAAAAGAAAGAATTTTTTTTTGTAAATAAGCTGTATTGGAGTGCAGCGCTATCTATTTTGTACTTTGCAATTAGTGTAACTTAAGTTATATTATGCGGATTGCGTTCAGAAATTACAGTTCTGTAAAAAACTCTCTCACAGCAGAAAAATTTAGATTTTCGTCCAATTGCGCAATTAAATCATTAATCTCAATCTAGCACATATACTTTGTTATCGCCATTTTGCCTAATATTTACCAGTTCGACGTATTAATTTATCCAATCAGCGTCCGCCGTTAAAAAAAACACCGTCTCAAATCACCTCTACAGTGGACCCTTATCTGCCGTCTCGATGACTCGGAAACTTGGTTCGCAATCGCGATTTCAAGCAGTGACTACGGAACAGAAATATTCTCTCTTATTGCGCGCATAAATAAGACAGTCCTCGTGAAGACCGCCTTGTTCGCCTGTGCTTGAGACAAGCTTAAGTAATGTTCACGAAATGTAAATACGAACTTAAGACACCTAATAAGACTGCCTTGACGAAGCTAGTGCTCGAGATGTGTTTGTGAACGCAGCCCTACATCCTTCTCGCGCTTTGTACAAGTCTTGCTTGGAGAAGAGGAAACAAGCCCGCCAGAGAACAGATACTGCGAACTGCTTTGTAACGATACTCCCCCCGTCCACCGTCACTCTTCTAATTCCAAAGAGAGCTACTCCCGCCCAGACATGTCCAGCAAACCGGGTATAACGTAAACCTGACACACTGTCTCGGTGACTCCAATAATTTCCAAGAAAACTGCCGCTAACCAGTTTTAACCGGCTGCAAGGGTGGACGTAACCGTGTAACTCGGAGGGGCGAAAAACCGATTCCCGGGAGAAAACGTGAGCCGCATGGGTTGGCAACGGTGCCGGCCGTTCTCTGGGAAACGATTACGCATCGTTAGCATGTCACGCTGGAGGGAGGCCGGCGCAGCCTTAGTGCGGTCACTGCGCGGAAGGCCATTCAACTCCCTGCCGCCCTTTTTTGCTCCTTGCCGCCAACTACTGCCCGCCCGCCCGCACACTGCCGCCAACAAGTTTTCACCGCGCGCACCAACGCACCAACTACGAACATCTTACGCAGTAGCTGGCCCTTTTTTTTTAAAAGCCTCGAGTAGTTGCGTCCTGCCCATTATGGCTACAAACGATCACCGCCACGGGTATAATGATGTGTGCCCATGGGCCGATCAAGGATAACCTAACACTGATTGTAGAGGATGAATCACCTAAAACTTGCACCGCAAATATTTCGGAAATGAATGGTGCTGTTGTGCTGGTTTAACAGGACCGAGGTTTAGACGAGGGCTCGTAACTGCGGCCCAGGCTCAGATTTTACTACTGTTCAAAATGTGTATTTCGTAAACGAAGTTATATATTTCAAATGGAACAATGCCTAATCAGATCAAGAAAATAAAACTACAGGGAATCAGAATAACAGTGGTGTTTACTGCATGATTCTAGTGCAAGTAGTTTACGTGCTATCGCAATGTGACAATGTCACAGTTGTCTACAATATTTAACTGCACCGTGTATCACGAAAGTGAATAAACAAATGTTTGTGGTTTCTGAAGAAGAAAGAGAAGCCTGTCCTTCGCAGCATTTTACCTTTGTATGTCCCAAATACAAAGGCAGTAAAAACTAGCCGTCAGCTCTGCTTTCGCTATACAAAAGATACTACGCAGGAAATTGTCCTCATTTATGCCAAAGATAATCTTGTTAGAACACGCAAAAAAACCGTACTCCTACTGGCGACATCAGAATGTTAACTGTATCACTAAATAGTGTACAACGAAGTCGTTTATCCGCTTCTGTCTGTGTATTCGCTTAGTACTTCTAAACTACTTGATGGATTTTGATGCGGTTTTCATCATTTAGAGAATTTNAGTGGTGTTTACTGCATGATTCTAGTGCAAGTAGTTTACGTGCTATCGCAATGTGACAATGTCACAGTTGTCTACACTATTTAACTGTACCGTGTATCACGAAAGTGAATAAACAAATTTTTGTGGTTTCTGAAGAAGAAAGAGAAGACTATCCTTCGCAGCATTTTACCTTTGTATGTCCCAAATACAAAGGCAGTAAAAACTAGCCGTCAGCTCTGCTTTCGCTATACAAAAGATACTACGCAGGAAATTGCCCTCATTTATGCCAAAGATAATCTTGTTAGAACACGCAAAAAAACTGTACTCCTACTGGCGACATCAGAATGTTAACTGTATCACTAAATAGTATACAACAAAGTCGCTTATCCGCGTCTGTCTGTGTATTCGCTTAGTACTTCTAAACTACTTGATGGATTTTGATGCGGTTTTCATCATTTAGAGAATTTCTTGAGGAAGGTTTTAGTGTATAATACATTTATATATAATGTAAGGATAGTATATTCTGTACCATATAAGAAGGCCACTTTTTGACAGCTCGGCGAAAGTAGCGCCACTGTTTACATCTGACTACGTATCCTTCCGCCATCAGCTGGTCCGTCACGCCGGGGCTGTATTTTTTATCAACACGCTGTCAGCTAATCCAATTCTCATCGTACAGTAATGCTAAACAAATTTTAAGATATTTTAAGACTGACATCTGTCTAAAAATATAAGTAGGTTACAAATGTAAAAATATAAAATGTTAGATATTTGATAACTCTTTTTTAATTTGTCCGAGATAGTGAATTTGGGTTAAAATTGNCAACACGCTGTCAGCTAATCCAATTCTCATCGTACTGTAATGCTAAACAAATTTTAAGATATTTTAAGACTGACATTTGTCTAAAAATATAAGTAGGTTACAAAAGTAAAAATATAAAATGTTAGATATTTGATAACTCTTTTTTAATTTGTCCGAGATAGTGAATTTGGGTTAAAATTGGCGAGACGGTCTGTTGTATCTATTATTACACTTTGGACGTTATAGCTAATATATTCGAGTTGGAAATATGTGACGTGGAATAACGTTAGAATTGCTTAAAAACTATTCACGCGTGTCTACGGAATCAAGGAGATGGGTTTCGAGAGAACAACATGGCGTATAATTTACGTAGACGAACGATTACCGGCCGAATATAAGTGACTTGTACTCCAAATCGTTGTATATGAAATAAATGTTACTTTAAAAATTATGCAGAGCTCGTGGAAAAATATAACTATTGGCAAATGTTTGTAAATTCGTTATATATCACGCAGGAAAGAGATTCATTTCTGGCAGGTAATAGCTCGCAGAATATCCGATAGATAGCGCGCAGCACGTCACGACGAAGTTTTGAGTAACTCTCTTTATGGTCAAAAGATGGCGTATATTTTAAAATTGATAATTCTTATGTTACGGGCTGAAAATACATTTAAAATTCGTGTCGTTTCGTCAAATTATTAGAAAAAATAATTCAACAATATTATATAATATTTCTGTATGCTTTTGGAATTAATATCATGGACGTGTTGAAAGCAAGGTTTGAGGTGGATTATAAGACGTGAAAAAGCTTTCTGAAGTTAGCACAACTTCAGAAAACTTTTCCACGTCGTATCGTTCTATTGTACATTTCATTTTGATCACCTAATCATAACTACATTATCACGAAGTTTAGTTTTTAACACTAACAACCACTGTTTTGTGATCACATAAAATAAAATGTATTAATTAAACTTGGAACTCTTTCTTATCGCGTATTTTCTGCTTGTCTGATGTGCGTTGGCAGTGCACTCAGAATAGCCAACATAATATTAACTTTTGTTCGTTCGTGCATCAGCTGATACAGGATTTTCTAAATGGCACTTTGTTTGTTTCGTATTAGTCAATTGCCACTCACTGACTGTCAGAAAGTGGCCTTCTTATACGGTATGGACCATAGAGAAATGTCAAACCGTTTGTAATCAAGTTGTCAGAACAGCTTTTAGGGCGCTTACATGGCTTGCGCTGACTAAACCATAAGAGATACATTAAATTAATGTACTACAGAATTGTAGCTCTCAAAAAGGTCTACAGAAAATTCCGCGATAGCATATGTTTGTATTTTAAGGATGACCCACAGTAACCATTTTTGTCTTTCAAAGTGTCGCTGTAAAACTAAATTGTTACCGGGCGAAGCCGGGCCGGTTCGCTAGTGAGTAATAAACTAGTGTGCCGTAATCAACTAGAAATTTGTCTCCTGAGCATAAATTATTTTCCTGGCAGCTTAATTTTCCCAAGATTATACAACACATTCAAAATTTCACTTCAGTAATGATGCCCGGGCATTGTAAGGTAACCAAAGTGCAGGAAAAAAATTCCCGAAAATGACTAAGGATTGATTTTATTACAAACAAAATACTCGTACTCTTAAAATCGTTAACTATGACAATTTTATCAAGCCAATTTCTTAGCTATATTTTTTCTACTGGTAGTAAAATTATAGTGGCAAGCAATAATATAAAAACCATTAACATTTTACTAACTGAAAACTGTATATTCGTATCAATAAACTGCAAAATGACATACACATACTTAGTTCTGAGTCTCCAACGCTCTTCGGCGTAACACTACACTTCCATAAGAACTTTCATGTACTATCTACGACATCTACTTTAACTGGAGCACAAAAATAGGCTTGGTGCCGTTGACGAGAAATCGTGACTGGAGTACAAGGTAACCTTGCTTTTCCTCTGGCGGCCTGCATTAAAAACCGCATTGCAAAGCGTGATTTCCATCAATGCAGAGAATAGTGGGGAAGGAAATGCAAAGCTTACGTGCAATACATGGAAAGTAGCACATTCCTTATCAAGTGTAATCAACTCGATTTACAAAGACTATCGGCGGATCTCGCGCTCACAGTTGTACTCAATCACTGCATTGGGGGAAAAAAAAAAAAAAAAAAAAAAAAAGCAAGAGACTACTTCTTGCTATAGGTTGTTCACGATAAATAGAGCACTTTTGAAAGCCCTGCTCAAGAATCTACTGGTATGAACATCGTGTATTTTTAAACCATATGTACCATTAACATTGCCATGGACCTGATCACTTTATTCGTGCGTCGGTCAAGTGACATACACAAACTATTTCAAAAGTAAATATTTTACAAATCTAAGTCTTACACTTAAATGTGTGTAAAAAAAAAAGAAAGAAGAAGCAGGCTAAATTATTTTAATTTTAACTCAAGTGTTTTACAACACTTTTAATTCAGCATTAAGTCATGGAACTACTTTCCCTCAGTTGTTACCAACCAACTACCGGGATCATGCCCGTTCAAATAAATGCAGGTAGGGGCAACGACATTTTTCAAGCGTTGATTTCAAAAGAGCTCACTTTATTGTGAACAGCCTTAAGTCAAAATGTTTCTTGGTTATTTCCAAGATACTGCTGGGGTCGACCAGCACCGATATTTTTGGGCGGATTTACGTGCCGGAATAGGACGCAATAAACCGAACACTGGTTTCAACTCTAAATTGCTCGCATAAATATAATCGCGTGATCCTTCAAAATGAACATAATTCGTAAAACTCGCCATAACATTTGTTTAGGGTAAATGGGAAGCATTCTCATGGTTGACCGAAGAGTCCGGGTACACGTCGTTTGGTCGAAGAGTTTGACGGAATTTCCGTACAAATGCCTGGTCGGTCATTCGGCCAAATGCTGCGCCCCTTGTTTGACTACGAAGTTGGACCACCATTATATTAAAATATTTTTTCCCATACGCCACACTCAGCTCACAGCCGCAGCTCAGCCATTAAAATAAAAATAGGCCTATTACTAAGGAATGGTAGAAGTCTCTTAAAATACAGTATTGTAGTAGACGCATGTAGTTAGTGTTGCAAATAATAGCCGCGTGTAATGTTCTAACATTGTAAATAAGAAATTAAGCTTAATTCTTTTATTTGTATTACTAACTCCGTCCCTCACGAAATCGGATACGCCACAGGCGACTTTTAACAATACGTTTTAAGGACACGCAGAGAAATAATCAAGACAATGCTGCACATTTTGTTTGTATTTTCAGTTCGCTTGAATTCTTATTTTATTTCCAATGAACGTTACAAAACTTAATTTTCCACGCGGTATGCCGTAGTGGAAAACCAACCAAGTCATGGCACACCTCTTCCCCCCTAGTAGCTTGCAGTTGCTCCAAACTACAAAAAATAACATGTCTCCCGTAAATATATTCAGTATAACACCTACATAATTTCCATTTCAGAGTCGCCTCAGCTGCTACAAGATAGTTAGGGAAACACGATCCTTAGTCCCACTAAGTCGTCTACACATATTATAAAACTCGACGTGTGTGTATCCGTCTGTCAGTGCGCTTATCACTCGGGAACCACTTATCCCATTTACGTGTTTTTTTTTTATTCATAGCTATGTCTTCTGGCCAGGTTTTAGTATATATTTTGTTACGTAAAGTAAAATAAGGAATAAGCAGTGACGATAATAGTGAATCAAGTCTGAAAAAAGTTTGCCGCCAGCGCGCTCTCTTGCAATACGCTGTCTAATGATTTTTTATCTCATAATTAGCACTAAGTAAAATTCAACTTTATTTTTAAAAAAAGCCTAAACAATAATTCTGTAGTCTACGCGAGAGGAGCCACGGGCACAGCTAGTCAAAATACAAGTCCTTTCGCTCTTGTTTTTCTTGTTGAACCACGTGCATTTCCTAATCTACTGACAGTCCTTTCCCTTGCTTGAGTTCATGGGAATACTGTAGAGTACTTCAGTCAGTCAGTTACAAAGTTATTATGTATTTTGTACAAGTATTTCCATGAACGGTATTACGATTCGTAAACTTTCTAACAAGAGCGCTGGCTAGCCCTTGGCTCCTCGAACTGGCAGATTGCACTCAGTATTAAACTAAAATCATGATAACTTCAATAACAACCATGCTTTCGGCCTACCGGTACATTTGGATAACGAGAAGCTTGCGCATCAATTGACGGGGGAAAAAATATTTTCCAGAAAGCTCACCTTGCCACAAAAATGTATTGGTAATAACTAAAGTGTTCACCACAAAAAAAAATTTGGCAAGGTGGAATACCGACAAAATATCACGTGGCAGCCACGAAACATTACAACCTGCCAAAGGAAAAAAAAAGGGAATAAACCAACCGAGCTCTTGTAAAAAAAATTACCTCCCAGAAAACTGAAAGCCCAATACGACACGCGTGTGAACGCCAGTAGCACAAAGAGACAAATAGTTCGGAATAATAATTCTCCGGGGGACAGACGGAAGGGGGGCAAAGCCACTACACGTTATAAGCTCTGAACTGGCGCGGTGTCTTCTCGTCGCACAGCGTGTACCTATGGGACTTTTAAGCGGTGACCCTGTCATTTTATTGGTGGGAAATTTGTAGCAAGGTTAAATGCAGGGCCCTTTACAACCTGACGCGTGCAGTCTATTCGCGGTTTCTTCGCACTTTTTGAATCAGACCTTTGAAAAATCGCACCACGTATGAAGCGTGTGGTTCTTTCCTAAATATGTAACGTATCATACTCGTTTAATACTTGTGTTAGTAAAAATATCTTGGTCTTGGTTAAACTAAACTTTTACTTATATTTTACCTACAAATAACATTTATTTTATATTTAATATGAATGAAACAGGGAGAAAATGTGTGTGTATGATGTCTAGTAAGAAATAGTTATTGTGTAAAATATTAAAGCGACTGCGCACGAATGCGGTGCGCTGCCATTTGGCATAATAACCTAGACTTGGTTACGCTTAGTTAGCATAAGGCGGAGGAATATCCTGAAAGTCGAACTTGAGTAAGGGTTCAGAAAAGCTGGAAGTAACCACGAACGGACTATATGTGAGATACAGCGCTTTGACAATGCAATTTTTTAGCTATGTTGGAGTGCTCTGAAATGGGATCTCTATCATGCGTGGCATCTTGAAAGCACTCAATACGCCTCGTCTGAAGCGTGTGTTCATTTCGCAGATGGCAAATCGGATGCAGGTGTAATAGTTTCGTGGGGAAACGCTTATTCCAAACACGCCGCAACGCAGCTCAATCACCAGAGATGCGGGCACCTTAAGGAGGAGCATTAATAGCCGTAACTTTCATCACAGATTTTATATTTCATTTTGTACGTCGACAAGATATAAGGCATTACTTTGCACATGTTCTAAAACATATATTGCTGTACTACAATTTCCAAGATCATGTCTGTAACCGACCGCAAGAAAAATCGCTTATTTCTCGCAGGCAGCCACTAGTCAAAAATTAATAAACGTAGTTAATTTGTAATAGTTTGATAAAGTTTTAGATACTATTATTTATGCCATGTCGTGCGAAAAATTTCGTCAAGACATTCTTAAAAGGAAAAATGGCAAAAATTGTGAAAATTCAAGATGGCGGGGCCTGATCCCCCCCCCCTTAAACGCGCACTTGTGTGGTACCTATAACTGGATGAAAACAAACATGGGGATCGGAAGACTGTGGATAAGTCAGGACGTGCTCGCTCGCCAGGAAGTCGCGGCAGTAAAGTCCTTCGGCGTGGGCAGGCCCGGCCAGGCACACCCTCGGCATTGTCAGCTCGCTGCAGCGCCGTGGAAACCATACATCTTCCTTCGCCTCAGCGGCGCCATTGTCTGGTTCCCCAGCGTGCAGCGACACTGCCGGGAACCGTCTACTTCCTGCATCCACACTGCGCCAGCGCCACTAATCGCAAGGCTCTCAACTGGCGTGCAGTGTTCTCGTAGTCTGTTCCGGGGTAGTCCCCGAGACGACGTCAGGGGTGCGGGTAGTGCTCCGGCCAGACCACACGCTTGGTAAACTGAGTGCTGGGATCTCGGGCCTTGTGTGGTAGGACACGCTCGGTGCGATCTGGTAAATCAGATCGGGGCTACGCTCGGTGCGGCCTGATGAACTGGTCGGAGCTACGGATTCGGTCAATTTCGGTAAGCGCTGGTCGTGTCTGCGTTGAGAGGGCGTGACCCCTCTTCCCCGCCGACTGGGAGGCCGGGGTGCGGTAAGGCCTCACGGCTAAGAGCGCCCCGTTAACAAATAAAAGCATGGCTTCGGTTGTGTCTCATATATAGTGTTCTCGTAGTGGTGCGTGTACCTGCGTCTTCACCCCCTTGTTGTAGAAACTCTTTGTTTTCGTGTCACAATTTCAGTTCCAGAGGTATTACTGAAAATGTTTGGTTATATAAAATTTACAATTAACTAGTTGGTTAATACTTTTGTATCCAATTTTCGCTGTGTTATTTCCTGCTTGCAAAAAAAGTAGGAACTTGCTGATAAAATGTAAATATGTTCTCGACTTTTTAACAAGCAGATAAACACAATTAAAATTCAGCACAAGCATATTAAACAACTGGTAAAAAGTAAATTTTTATAGTCTTACATTGTCGGTAATTACAACGAATTCAAAATTATGACGCGAAAACGAAGAATTTCTGCAAAAGGGGTGAAGCTGAGCCTTAAGGAGTGATCCTATCACTTTATTGGCGGAAGGCCTGCAGCAAGACTCAGTTCACGCCCTTCCCCCCCTCCCCCCGGCACTTTTGTATTTATTAGATGCTCTGGAGTCCTCCGAAACTGTGCATCTTATGTGCGTCATGTCTTGATTGCAATAGACAGGCATATTCTGGAGTGTGTGTTCTTTTCGTAGTTCAGCACATTGCGCGCACGTTTTATAACTTCGTAAAAAAAAAACCCTGGGTTTCAAACACACTGCCACGCAGTTAAAGCGCCAGGCAGACGGACCAATTAGGACTCTGCGTCATCCACCATATCGATCGAATTCTTTCATTTTCTCATTATATATGATTTTAGGGAGTAGAGTTCAAAAAAAAATATTTTATAGAACTTAGCTATTTGCCTTAATATGGAGCACAGACTAGAAATCCAAACAATCAAAGTGAAATTTTGTTACAAATAGTATAATAATATAAAGTTTTAAATAACCATAAGCTCCTGCCTATTCACAATTACCAAACAACATTTGGTGAATTAACTACAAATAATACTAAACAACTAGCATAATATTAATTTTCTATGGTCAAAAATTCTCAATAGTTACTCTAAAACTGAAATAATGGCACGAAAACCAAAAATTTCTGCACAAGAAGTGAAAACGAGCCTATAAAAACCCGCTGTTAAAATTTTGCACGGGCAATTATTCAAACCTGATATATTAGGGTGTAGTTACAATGACATGACATGAGCGTGGGTGCATTGCTAGTCAGTGCCTGGGCAATGACCTCGCATCGCAGACGCTGCCAGCTCGATCCCCACCAGTTCGGGAGTTTTGCGGATGCAAATCCTGCATGTAGAGCATCCTCGTGATGTCGGGGCTCTCTCCGGGTGCTCCCATTTCCTTCTCTGTTCCATTCTCACTCAATTCCATTAGTCCTCCGGACTGGCCGAGACTTGTAGGTCTGTCCACCGGGTACGTCAGCCGGTTCAATTTAGTGTCAGTCTTCCATAGTGTGCGTCGACCATGATTCAGGTGTAAACAACGCAATGTTGATAAAGTGCGTAACTACGAAACCACCTACTGGTTTCTTTAACTTTCAATCCTCACGACACACTTCGGTGCTATTTGTTGGCGATTGATCTAAATCTGGAGTGTAGAGTACCAGTTTATTTTAATAGCAATTTCACATGTCCTCCCC
Source organism: Clitarchus hookeri (assembly GCA_002778355.1). Lineage (NCBI taxonomy): Eukaryota > Metazoa > Arthropoda > Insecta > Phasmatodea > Phasmatidae > Clitarchus > Clitarchus hookeri. Next base: position 313,921 of record NQII01000274.1, on the reverse strand, counting down.
TGTAAAAAAAAAAATTGCATTTCCGTGATCTACTTTACGGAAAAAACACTGCAAATTTTAAATCAACAACTGTTCAAAATATGAAAATTTATAGTCAGTCACCAACAATAGAACAGCGACAAGGGCTTTTAATCAAAGCGTGTGATACAAGAATACAACTGCGCTGCTTAGAAGAAATTAATCAATAGTGATAGAAATATCTCTACAAAAATATAAATAAAACAACATTATCGACAAAATCTTAAGTCACATTTCGACCTGTCTGCGTGTGCAGATATAAAACATGAATTCAAAAAGTGTTTGGTGGAGAAGGTGGGAAAAAGCGATGTTAAACAACAGTGAAGAACTGTGCACAAAAGCAATTGTTGAACATTTCCCCCCTTTCATCCTACCATGACCACGAAGCCAATATACGATCGTGTGACTAGTTTTTTAATTGACTGTGGTATCACAATACACAATCATATAACTGTCAGATTTTTGCATTAATTCTGTACTAAAGTGGTTTCAAGCCTCAAGTCCTTATCACACGTTATCTTTATCACAGTATCGCGCAATAATGGTTAAACATGAGATGTCAAAAATGTTCACACCTTCGTCAAGTGCAGAACTTTCCAGGATTGCATCACGTGAAAGGTTGATTTGATTGCACTCAATCGAGGTACCAACAGCTGGTAACATTTCCCTCCCTTGCAAAGAAAGAATAATTGTTGATATTAATTTGTAATGCACTATGAAAATTCAAAATTGCAAGTTACAAACTGATTGCCCGAATTGAATATCTTGTAACATGGAGTCGCTGCATATGTCCCGTTACCTAAGTGGTTTTTATACTCAAAATAACTTGCGTCAAAGTCAATAATTACAAAAGGCAAATATATCGAAAACATCAACGAAAATAATATTAGAACAGTGAGATAATTATGTAGTAAAAAAGTTATTATGAAGTGATTATTGCACAACGCGTGGTTATCAGTAGTTTTCGGAATCGCCACAAGAAATCTGGCCACTGCAAACACAGCTACGCCTTGTAACGATGAAGATTGCAGTCGTTTGTTTGCCGAAACACTACCATGGACGAGGTTTGGGTTTCAAATCCAGATAAACCAATGACGAGTAAGGGAAAATATTAAATTAGATCAAATATTTGGGCTGACAACTTTTACTAATGTCAGTTAGGCGCGTTTCTTCATAATGTCACAGCTATACGCAAGAAAACACGCGCCGTGACTCATCCTGGCGAGACTGCTTCCTAATAGCGACGCAGCACCAGTCCCCGTAATCTGTTAAGGTAAGTGGTATTGCAGTGTGTGACTGTACGTACGCAATGAAGTTCACGAATGAGAAAAAACTGGACGCTCTACTTATTTACGGTGAGTGTGGCTGAAATGCCAAGCAAGCCGTCCAGATGTATGGTGAAAGGTAACCCTAATCGGACGCCCGTCTCACGACAAACGATACATCAGAACAAACCTACTAAACTGAACTCGCTGCTGGAAATCACCTTCGCATAATGCCTGATGAAGAACCGCGTGATATGGATGGAATTTCCGTTGGCGCAGTATGACAGCGGTGAAGAGGACGGACGACGGCAGAACGAGGTGTTTGTGGTGTGAACGGACGAGAGGGCGTAACGCCCGGCGAGTGAAGGCTACTGTGAGTGAGGGCGCTCGGAGAACTCTAGAACAATGCGCAGTGGCGGGATATGAACTGAAAAAACATGTGATACGGACTTCATTGTAATTATTGAAACTGTAAAATATGGACATATAATTTGTAAAGTAATTCAATATATACACTGTTTATTGGGACCGATTTTAGTTATTTAGTTACGTTAGTTTTTAAGAGGTAATTTTAAATTGTAGTGATTTGATGCATTAATTGTATATATCCAGTGATAACTGAATGTGAGGTATCGAGTCGAGGATTTTTTTTGTAGTTATTTTAAGTAAATTAGGAATCTATTAACTCTTTTATTTAAGTAATACCTCCATCCCTTAACGAACCTGGTTTAGCCCACTGACTTTTGAGAAAATTGTAACAGTATAATCCGTTTTTAATAGCGGATTTGCGTGCCGTGCATACATGCCTGTTCAAGGATTTCACGCTTCGACACGTAGGCCTACACAGCACGGCTGGTCGTTTTCCGGCACAGCGTAAGTTTCACATCGCAGTAGTTACAGGATTAGACTAAGTTACGTAAGTGTTATTTTATTACACTAAAATTTCAATAATACCGCGGCCAAATTAATATAACAGTAAGGCAGTTTTCGAATTCTAAGTATGCACATGGCCGTACTTGGCCCCGCCTGTGAAATCACCAATGTATGTACTAGCACGGCCCGTATTCCCAGTGTAGTACACAGACTGTACCCTCGGCGAGTACACTTAAATTACTCACTTGTTGTTGCTGTGTGTGTGTGTGTGTGTGTGTGTGTGTGTGTGTGTGTGTGTGTGTGTGTGAGCGCGCACTTCCTACATTTGCTTTATTTTTATTTTTTAGTTGTTTGAGTTTTGTTAAGGCTATTAAATATTCCACAACAAAATTCGTCAAGTTTTTACCAAATGGCATGTAACTGTAGGTACAGAGTTTTAGATCCCATTTGTTTCCCATAAATATATTGTGTACATAATTAAGTTAAGTACGGTAATAGTGCTTCCAAATAATAGTTATTCCAAAGGGTTTATAAACATCAATAGTACTGACTGCATATTTTTTAATTTGTAGTAGTATTATTAATTTTTGTGGAATAAATTTTGCTAAGCACGTCATAAAATGAATTAAGACATGCCCTTTCGGTCACCCTTGTTAAACTTTCTGTAAATGTTTACATATTTGTAGGTCCCAAAATCACAAAAATTGTGATTTAGACATGCCATAATGCAAAAAACTATGGAATGTACTTTTTTTTTTATGCGAGGAAAGAATACTTGCCAGTAATGTGTACAAGTTGAACGGTATTTCGCACAGATACAAAATGATTTCTTTGGCGGCCAGCACCCTCGAATATGCATTAACGATCCGGACAGGGCCAAGTTTCTCGCTAGACCAATCTACGTTTCATCAGCTTCCAGTGATGGTCCTTGTTCTGGTGGGAAGTGCCGGGGCAGACAAATCCCGGTGGCAGCGGGGCGAACAGGCGAAGAGACACTCGACATGCTCCCAGGAACCCGGCGCCACAGGAAGGAACGAAGGATCGCGTTACCACGTGAGAGGGTGTCTCAGAGGGGGGTGGGAGCGCGTGTACCGTGGCGGCCCTGGGGCTCGCGTTACCTGCCGCCACATCCGCGGCCAGGCTGCTCTAACCCTGGAACCAACGTACGCCGGCCATCCATATATAGTATGTCTCATGAACGAGTGAGATTTTTTTAAATATATAGTTCTGAAAGATGACGATATTTTCTGTCGGCGTACCGGTCAGGTTGACAGCCAAATCGAGTGTGTGTGTGTGTGTGTAAATATCGTCTGTGGCGAAGGACACACACACCGCTGCATCCATGGGAACAGATGTAAACGAGACTGCATAAAAAAACTCGCTCGCGTGAGACACACTGCATCTGCAGCCGCAGAACAAAGAGCGCGCTGCCATAGAGGGCGAAACCGGCACGCTAGTGTATGTTCCCCTCCGCCCCTGACTAAGCAAGATGATGCGGTAGACGTACAGAAATTTGTATGATCATAAATCTGTCCAAATAAAAATAACGTATAGTAGTTTTCTTCAAGATTGCTTGTCGCTGTACTTTCTGAACCTCTTCTCGAAGTAACTTGAGACACACAACCTTTGTTCCAGATTAATCTAATTTTGCTTCTGCCGATATTCTTCTGCGCACATTGGATTGCACTCTAGCGCAAGTTAATCCTGAATCACAGTTGGCAGCTACAAAGAGCATACTTTACAAGCATTAGCACGTATATCATAGAACCACTTATTTCAGGCCGAGGTTCAAAAGATTGCCATTTTTTTGTCATGTTTCAGATTTCACAGAGTGAAAACTGCCGACTGGGCGCTTGAACTATAGGAAACACATTTAACGGATGCATACACTGGGGAGGCGAATGTACTGGGATACCGTATTGCAAAAACAGTTGTTCTCAAATAATAGCAGCAACACACGGGCTGTACTTAGTAGACTAATGCTTTCGAAGTATGAACATTTCCGTTGAGGAAACAGGCCGACCTCAGTGGCAAAGGTGGCTAATGCGTTACCTTCGAAACACGAGATTACGGATTCTAACAAATACGATAAAAGAGAATACTGCACAGCTCCGTCGCAACAACACAGGCAAGTGTGCTACAAGCGACGGTGCTGGCATCTAGCGGCGTGGTGCGACGAAGGCCTGCGACTATAGCGAGAGCATGCATGCACGTCAAAGCATGCGTTTTAAAAGTCTTGTATTTCATTTCACTGAAATTATGCGCCCACAAACGAACTGCTGATAGTGTACTGTGTCTCCGGGACTTATTTACAAACACGAGTCAAGAACTGACAAAGAAGCTTTATTTTTTCTAAAATATTGCGATGCATGTTGTGTATACTGAACATCAAAAAGACACATAACTTATTTAGTACCCGAAACATAACCCTAAAATTATTAAACTTTATATATGATTAATATTAAAATAGATCTAATCCTGAAAGTGGAATCCTGCAAGTAAAACTGAATACCAGAAATCGCATAAGTCTGGTTTAAAATCAATAGTAATCAAATGCAGTGGATTTCTAACAAACGACAGCAATAGCCACTTGAAAATAAAAATGCAACTTACTAAAACAAAAGATACTCCACTCTCCCCCTCTCTTTTTTCTCTCTATAAATATATATATAATGCGAAAGGCCATTTCACACAATCAAATATTTATTGAATTCTACTACTTCAATTCCATTTATTTAACTAAAAAAATCACTAGTTGTCTTTCAATGAATTGCATTCAATAAGCTTTCAAAAATTATTACAATCTTTTTAATGAATCAGCAAAAAAAAATATATCAAAAGTGAATTTTTATAAGTAGCTACGACTCCATCAAGAGACAAAAATAATTGGTTAAACGACAACAAATCTTCTTCGTATTATTTACATTTTCTTTTTAAAATATGCGTCCTTATTTTGTAACTTTAAAATGTGCGAATACAACTCTATTGTTATAAGATGTCTTTCATTAATATCGTCAGAAAAGCTGTGATCGGCGATTGGAATTTAAGATTCAAGAAATTATAGAACATGTTCAAAAAGAAAATTTCGAAGGAAAACGATACATTCAATAAATTGAAAGAGAAAATGACAGGGATTATAAAGTTCGTATGACGTCCTATAGCTTTCAATGAATATAATTTAATAATACTGAATATAATTTCAGGGAAAATGTGATCTTGTGAAAGGGTTTTAAGTCAATGCCTTATAAAAACAATTTACAAAAATTGTATAAAACGCAACTTAGTCAGACTTAAACTGCATATTTTAATAATCTGATTGATAATTAAGTTAGCTTCAAAACAGATTAATATCGACATATAAACACACCAGATTATACAAAATCGTTTCAGGCAATATGTAGTCTACATTAAACAATTAACAGAAGTTTTCATAAAATGCAGCATACAGGCAGATTTAAACTGAATATTTTATATGGGAATATTTTCAAAACACATAAGCCCTGACACACAAATTCACGAGATTATGAATAATCGTTGCAGACAATTTGCACACCAACTACGTTCTTAAAAATCTAATATGTACATAACTGCATTTAGTCAATAAATTTATCTGTTAATATTACATATGCCTTTTTTTTTTGCGTATTTTTATAGGCCTTCCACGTTTATCATTTGTACGTTTTACAAAACAATTTATAATTGAATTTGAATGATTGTTAACCAATATTTTTTAAGCATTCAACGCACATTTTCACATTCTTGGGTTTATTAACTAAGTGTGCCATTTTAGAACTTACTGTAAGATTCGTTTAAAAATTACACAAAATAATAATTAAATTTCCGTATATTCTTTATGTAAAAAGCTTAACATAGTAATAAGGATGAAATAACTTTACACTGCCATAGGTATTTAACCTGCAAATAATAAGATTCTTTATTCAATGTGAATTTACTTTAATTGGTAAACTAGTGAGAATGCTTTCATGGTGTATAATTCATTTATTTCCTATAAAAGGAATTTCATGCAGGTTAACTAATAAACTTAGTTTAGCCAAATATGGGGCGACGTGTTACTTGACTGGTTTCAAATAATTGAAGTACTTGTAGGACTTGTTACAGGCCCCTGGTGTAATTTTTATACCAATTACTGTGCGTTTGTTAAACAATGTTTTACTGCTATTGTTTATTCATACCCTTGAGTAAGCGAATTGAGACTCCTGACGGAATCTGTAAGAAAATGGTTTGAGCACACATTATAAATAATATTTATATACACAACACAAAACGTTATTAAACAGTTTGACTAAGTCTCGTAGCAGACATTTCCGGAACCACTGTTAGCAGTTGTAAACGGAAGAAAAAAAAAGTCAGACAAATTTCTAGTTACCGTTTGCTTACTTGTCTATCATTTTGAGATCTAAACTATGACATCGACGAGTTTATAAATTGTGTCGTTAAGAGTTATAAATTGCACATATCCCGCCTGTCATTTTTATCTTCAAAACATGCTCAAGTCTCTTTTAACTCGTACGTTTTCTATTTCGAAAAACGACGCGCAGTGACATTTATTTACATGGTTGCACGGGATCTACGAAGGTATCCCGTCACACGAGGCCGCGAGAGAGCAGCACCATCGCGGCCAGAATCTGCGAGCTGTCCAGTATTCTCTTTTACCGTATTTTATTATAATCTCGTACAAGCTAACGCATATGTAGGTTTAGGTTAGTTTACAAGCCGCCCCCGAGCACTCGTCCAGCATAAAAGGAAGAGCTGCGACTTTTTCGGGTAGTTTTACTTGGCGTGGAGTGTAGACAATGAGTCATACACACGCAGAAATATGAGACACTAAGTACACCACACATTTCATATTGGCGTTGGTTCCAAGGCGGGGATCGTGCACGGAGACCTGCATGCAGGCACGCTAACCACCATCAATGCCACCGCGCCACAAAAGTAAACAACAGGTGGGAAGTACAGTTGACCGTGAAAGCGCAGAGAAAGTGTGACCAACCGAAGAGTGAAGGAGATGGGAGGAGTCTTGCTTTCCTACCAAATCCACCCAAACTAGTCTAGACAACTTCACACGCGCACACAGGCTCACATACTCGTTTACGAAGGACACCGTGACTGGGATACCAGTCAACAAGACTTGCTGCGTTATTTCAGTTTACGTACACCGACACACAAACGACCGTTACGTTAATACTTAGCCTATAAATACGAAAACCAATGCTGGTCACCAAAATACATTAATTTATATTTGTACGAAATGCCGTTCAACTTTTAGACATTACTTATACACTGGAGAGCCAAAAAAACTGGTATAGGCGTGCGTATGCAAACAACAGAGGTATGGAACCAGAGTAACGCGATGCGGTCGGCAGCGCCTATATAAGACAACAAGCGTCTGGCAAAGTTGCTAGATCGGTTACTGCTGCTACAATGGCAGGTTATCAAGATTTAAGTGAGTTTGAACGTGGTGTTACAGTCGGCGCAGGAGAGATGGGACATAGCATCTCCGAGGTAGCGATACAATTTGGATTTTCGCGTACGGCCATTTCACGAGTGTACCGTGGATATCGGGAATCCGGTAAAACATCAAATCTTCGACAAATCTGCGGCCGGAAAAAGATCGTGAACAAACGGGACAAGCGATGACTGACGAGAATCATTAAACGTGACAGACGTGCAACCATTTCTTAAATTGGCGCTAATTTCAATGCCGGGGCATCAACAAGTGCCAGCGTGCGAACTATTCAACGGACCATCATTGATATGGGCTTTCGGAGCCGAAGGCCCACTCGTGTACCTTTGTTGACTGCACGACACAAAGTTTTACGCCTCGCTTGGGCCCGCCAACACCGTCATTGGACTGTTGATGACGAGTATCGTTTCCAATTGTATCGGGCGGATGGACATGTACGAGTATGGAGACATCCTCATGAATCCATGGACCCTACACATCAACAGGGGACTGTTCAAGCTGGTGGAGGCTCTGTCATGGTATGGGGCGTGTGCAGTTGGCGAGAAATGGGGCTCCTGATACGTCTAGATACGACTGACAGGTGACAGATACGTAAGCATCCTTTCCGATCACCTGCACTCATTCATGTCCATTGTGCATTCCGACGGACGTGGACAATTTTAGCAGGACAATGCGACACCCCACACGTCGAGAGTTGCTACCGAGAGGCTCCAGGAACACTCTTTGTTACTTTAGAAACTTCCATTGGCCACCTAAATCACCAGACATGAACATTATCGAGCATATCTGGGATGCCTTGCAACGTGCTGTTCAGAAGAGATGTCCACCGCCTCGCACTCCTATGGATTTGTTGAGCCCTGCAGGATTTATGGTGTGAATTGCCTCCTGCATACCTTCACACATTGGTCGAGTCCATGCCACGTCGTCTTGCGGCACTTCTGCGTGCTCACGGGGGCCTTACACGATATTAGGCAGGTGTACCAGTTTTTTTGGCTCTTCAGTGTAAGTACTTTTTCCTCCCATAAAAAAATCACACAACGTATTTCTTGCATAAAGGCATGTTAAAATAATTTTAGTGTGTATGGCACGTGCGAATAATAAAAACTTAGTCACTTACCAATACGAGGTACTTCACATTTAAGTAGATACCATGAGTTACTTCAATAAATCTTTAAATTTTAAAAAATTGCTTAAAACAAGGAAAGATGTTTTGTATATGTTTTATTTGTAGCAGTGTATTACATTTTTGGAAGCTACATTTTGCCGAACGACCTTAAAATGAACCAAGATAAGATCTTCCTAGTCGCACTTGTTGGATTTTGTGCAAATGTTTTCCTTTATTTCATTTGTATGTCCCAAAAAACTAAAATTGTGGTTTTGACATACCATGATGCAAAAACCATGCGATCTAAAAATTTTAACGCTAGGAAAGAGTACTTGCAGGTAATATCTACAAGTTGAAAGGGGTATTTCGCACAAATATAAAATAACGAATTTTCTGGCGACATAATATGCTCACACTTGCCGTTTCAACGCATCGCGTGCCAGTACTAATGTCAAGGAAGTGGAAAGTATTTCCTGCTATGTACCAGACTTAAGCATAATTGCTTACCAAAGACACAAAGAGCTTCGTGAGAAAACTTAACTACCTTCTATCCCACACGATTTAAGAAAATTGAACGTTTTCTTTTCCCAACAGAAGCGTTTCGCAGCGCTCTAAAATAAACATTTTTTTTTAACAGGCAATGTACCCTGTTCCCTTTACAAGCAATTTATGACAGTAACTGAGGCCAAAAAAAGGAGAATTACATTGAATGTCAATAGGAATTCAAGACGATCGTATATTTCGCGGGAAAGGAGGCTAGATGTGTCCATTGCGGAACACCGACCACGTTTGTTAGGAAAACGCATGGTCTCGGGGAAGTGCGAAGGTACAGTTTGGGAATACGAAGCTTACATCATACATCGAAATAGTTGCTGTAAGAAAATCATTCGATATAAAATAGATCGAGCAAAACCGGCGCCGGGACAAACTGAAGACAGCCGACTCGCGAGGGAAAACTTAAAACACAAAAAAGAGCAATTCAAAAGCATTATTTCCACTCCTGTAAAAGTTCGAGAAGACCTACCAATTTACATGGACACGCGAGGTTATTTAGACTTAACATTCCTTGGAATGTCAATTATCACGCAAACCCACAATCACCACAAGACTCGCGGATAATTAACGTCGGTAACTACTGGGAGGTGCGCACAACCGTGGGAAATACTTTCGCAACTGCGTCGCCGCGAGAAACGGCGTTATCTTATCGCGGAGTGGCCGCTGTGAGCCGCGCGTCGCTTCCTTGTTTCACACAGAGAATATGCGCCGCGAGTTGTCGAAGCAGCGTCGTGCTAAAAACCCGCACGTCCATACAAGAACCTAGCTTCCCGCACTGCCGAACACTCCCTCCAATGCAAATTCGCAAAAATGTGTAAATTAGCTTATATTGAAACATGTACTATACACCACAGATATTTACTATCAACATGTTAAGGGTGTACAAATTATTGTAAATAGTGTATATGTGTGCAACTTTGCAATGGAACTTATGAACTTTACAAAATCCATACCCCATTTGTTTAACTACGAACAAGTAAGGGGTCACCGGAGTGAATATACATATATAGGTTAAGAAATTTCGAAACCTACTACTCAATAAGCCAAATGATACAAGTCAGGAGACGTAGGAAGAGTATATTTAAAAAAAAAAAAATTGAAATAAAAACATGATTTTGGAACCCTTAAAAGTGTTGCTCCAGAAAACATACTAAGCGGATACACATGAAACTAGAATAACTAATGCACTGAAATTTACGACAGAATTTCCACCAGATGTGTGTTTATAGTTCTAACATAACAGTGCACTTCACGCCGGTCTAGAGCCTTACGAGTAGAGGCGATACCACATTAGGTTAACCGACGACTATCGTTCTTAGCGCTCCACTGAGTCTGAGCCTCATCCACACAAACCTGCTACTATACAAGATGTTTTTGAATAACATGTATAGATTCAAACCACAGCACCTATGGTCTAATATAAATAAAAAATCCTAGTGACGCTTTTTTTTTTTTTTAAAGTCATCTAGTACTTGTAAATGCAATTTGAAGTTAGGCAAAACAACGCAGAGAGTCCACAGGTATGCGTACCTGCTTGCGCAATAAGTTGCATACCACGAAGGCGAACGGAATTGGCTTGCCATGAAGGAAATAACATGCAAACACTTACGGCAGCCTTTGCTTCTCGACTGTTAACCTCCCATTGTACATGTAGTTTGACACACGTGTACTAAGAAGCAACCACTAACGGCGCCCACGTACCTCGAGATTATGGTGTCCTATGTGCAGGCGCTCTCCGCATGGCGCGCCAGTTGCGTTCGCCTTCGAGGTATGCAACTTGTTTGTAGCTGCGGAACTGGCTGTGTTTCACCTTTCCAAAAATTATGTTACTAGGGTTTTTTGCTTACGTTAGTCAATATACGCTGTGGTTTGAATTTAGACATGTTATTCAAAAACATATTGTATAGACGGGTCCTCGCTTGTCTATTCTGCTCGTTTGAAGAGTAAGTAGACAGAGCCACGGGCGAAACTCAGTCCCATACGTACAACTTAAGTGAAGAGAGAGAAAAAGGGGGAGGGGGGGCCTTGAACATAATAATGATATACCTATATTTGGAAGCATCAGTAATCTAAGCTGGTAAGCAGTTTGCATTGCAAAAACGTTTGTTATTGTAGTGATTAGAAAGAAAAATAGTTTTATCATTTCAAAATTTATGTATTAGCTTGTGAATTACGGAGGGGGGGGGGATGTAGTTAGTTTCACTCGAGAAAATGAGTAACAGGGGAAAAAATACCCGTTTCTTAAATTATATTAGCAACCTGAACCTAAGAACAGACAATTCACATTCAATGAAGGACCTACTTCTGAAGCTTCATATATGGCTTTCCGTGCCAAGGTATACGGACACATTCTATTGCTACGGGCTTACGCGCACTCGAGGCGTTCTGGCCAGCCAATGGGAAGCCAGATATCAGAAAGGGTACTCTTCCGAACAGTATAATAGTTTATCATACAATTTATCAAAACATTAATCTTAAGTTGTGTGTGTATGTATGTATGTATGTATGTAGAGAGAGAGAGAAAGAGAGAGAAAGAGAGAGAAAGAGAGAGAAAGAGAGAGAGAAAGAGAGAGAGAAAGAGAGAGACGCCGAAATTTTGAAGGGATGGGGTAAGACCTATCACTTATTGGACGAGGGTTTTCTCGAGGAAGTTTGCGACAATAAGACGGTATGCAAATTTTATTATATAGAGTATCCACGGTAAAGTGAGCTCATTTGAAAGCCCTCTCATTTTGAATAATAGTCAATAAATATATTTTATTTTAGTCAGACACTTCCGAGTGCGGTGGGAATGTGCACACGGTGTTTATTACTTACATGGCAACATTTATTTTAAGAGGTGAGTAAAGAATTAAAAAAATGGCTGAATGGAAAAACTAGGGCCTCAAAAGTGCTCACTTTACCGTGGACAGCCTATAGTTGTTGGTCGTTCGGCTCACGAGGCGTATAGACGTTTGGGGTCAGATGCCAGCTTGGAATTTGCGGAGCGTGGACGACCTCGGAAGCTGAAGAGATTAAGATTTTTGAAACTGACTGGCGGGGCACGTGGTTGCTCACGGAATCCGATAAGTTCGCGAGTTCATTCGCCTCGGGGTAATAGAAAGAGTTTTGCAAACGAGCGTTCTGAACTGTGAGGATAGACAACGAAATATCTGTTTGTGGAGGGCCAAAAATATATTTAGGCACCCCGACAAAATATATATATATATTTTTTTAGTAAACAAAACTAATTTGGTACAAATACACGCTTTAATAAACAAAACATCTGTGTCACGCCAAAATAATTTTAGACTCCCAACAAAATATTTTGTTGAATCAACTGTATATACCAATTTGTTTGGGCACTCATTTGACAGCCTTCGTTCGAAACTACAGCTCAAGAGTTAGACTGCACTTTTTAGTGGCAATTAGAATTGTAACAGTGTTTGTTAGTGAATTTATTGATGCTCAATAATGGCATAGACACCTTAATAAATTAAGACCAACTGGAAACTAAAAATTAAAGCTGTAAAACTTAATGTGTTTGCGCACGCTGTCTGGCATTTGAAAAGTTATGTATGTCGGAACATTCCGACTCAAACATTAGTCTCTTTAACTGAAGCTGCTAGGGTGTAGCGCTCGGGGGCAAACGTTCTAGGTTCGAATTTCAGTCGTGCTTACAACTTATTTTATATTAACCGAAACTGTTTAATGTACATAGAGCCAAACAAATCTTTGTTTGGGGGCAAACCCAATAAGAACAACTCAATAATTTGGTTTAACAACAATATACTTCACTGGCCCTATACGATCAATTTGGTTGTGCCAAACAAGCTTCGATTCAGCAAAACCTTTCCCTCGATGTGACAAGAGTTTGCACGTTAATACGAGGTAACTTGGTGGCAATTGAACCCACGAACGCATTCGCGAAAAAGGATCTACGAAAGAAACATATTGTAATAAGTTGGCTCATCCTTTAGTATGTGCAGCACTTAACCCAGATGAGGTGGTAACGGAAATCCCGTGCTATTCCAAAAGCGGGGTTTTCAACGAGTTCCCTAACAAAGTACGCATTTACTACGTCATCCACAGCGGAACCATTGCCAACAACTCTGTATCATTAAATAAGGACGAGTTCGGCCGAAACTTAATACGTACGCCTAACGCCTAGACTTGGCCAGTTTTATAACCCCCTTCACGCCTGAGATATCCGGCACTAAAAAAACTTTTGACGAAAAGCCTGGATCACTTCCTTAGCTAGTAAAATCGCCTATTCTATATCGTTCATTAACAGTGGGGCGCTGAAATAAGGTAACCTTACACAGCAGTTCAGACATAACGACTTAAATACGAACCTGTATTTGTGTTACAATATTGATTGTGCCAAATCTTGGCAGAATCAATATTGTGGCGTAATGAGTTATTTATCTTGCCTTGTCTGTACTGCAATGCACTGTCAATAGATAGTTGGGTACAAGGTACTTTCAGAATTATATTTTTTAAAAGCAAAAACAAGATAGAAAAACCGAGAATACAATGTGGCGGGGGAGGGGGGGAGGTCCCCGTTAAGAAGGGAGCTACTCGAGAGGTGGGGCACAGTGCATGACGTTCAAACAACGTGCTTAAAAGTACCAGTAGGCATTTGTACGGTTATACAAGATGATTCTAAAATCATGGAACAAACATTGAGGGGTGGTAGAGCTAACTAAAACAAACAATTATTGTATAGGAATATATGGGCGGAAGTGACGCGTTGAGGCACAAACACAAAAACATAACACATTAACGGAAACACAAAATGTTCATTAGCAGCATACTTAAAGAGTGTTTCCGTACAGAAAATGTTAAAACAGTGCTGGAAATGCATCCACCAACAGTCGCGCATGCTTTGCGACCTCTACATATGGCGTGATTGGCTGACAATGATGGCGTGCGTGAAATATCCGGCGTATTTGAATATGTTCGCCAATCACTCCGCCGACGCTACCAAGCTTGCATTACTGTCGGTGGTAGCAATTTTGAGCAATTATTATAAACATTGCTGTAAAAAGGCATTTAGTGGCTACGTTGTAAATAAACAACGTGTTGCATTTCATGTGTTATTTGTGTGTTTGTGCCTCAACGCGTCACTCCCGCCCATATATTCCTATACAATAATTGTTTGTTTTAGTGAGCTCTACCACCCCTCAAGGTTTGTCCCATGATTTTAGAATCATCCTGTATATAAATTTCAGTATTAAATGCACAAGCTATATAAATACTTTTTGAAATTTCCTTTTACATTATTAAGTGAATGTATTGTTACATGTCGCTGGTCCGCGTCGCTGACATTTGCCCGCCCCGCATGAGCGAGCGGAAGAGGACGAAGAAGTGATATAATAGCAGGCGGCGAGTTACGAAAGGATGATTGAATGACAGGAGAGCGACAATCCTATCGGGGTTTTTATTTACAAAGTGTGCCGCGGCACATTCCTCCGCCTGGTGCCGTGATAAACCTTTTGTGACTCCCGCGCTCCTGACCTTCAGCAGATTGAATTTCTGGGTTTATTTGAAAAATTTTCTGGACGGTTTTACTGCCCTAGTTTCTCTCGGCGTGATTAGGGTGCGGCGAACCTTCCAGGTGAAGGCCAACGACCGTAAGAGCGCGTTGGTCCTCCAAGCCGGGAGTCTGGGCGATTGTGCGACGTTAAGCGATAGAAGACGAGCTAGAAGAGGAACTAGTA
>NQII01000274.1:284817-298908 GCA_002778355.1 Clitarchus hookeri | reverse complement strand
GCGGGAGGGAAATCTGCGACTGCGAGCATCAGAGCAGTGAAGAGTGCGCCTGGCAGGCTGGACTATTGGACTGGCTGCTTGAGTGAAATACATTACAAATTATGGTAACAGACAGACTGAATGTGTGTTAATGATGAGCATGAGTTAATTGACTAACGAAACAAGCACTAAGAAGGACTTTAAATTAGATTTGAGATATACATTAAATACTGCGCTCATTGAGAAACAAAAAGAGCAATAGTGGAGATGTATAGATTAATGCTGTAAATAATAACTATGTAAATAAATTATAAATAAAATTCAGTTCTTAGATTTTATTAAGACCTCCATTTCTCAAGAAGTCGGATACGCCCCTCGGGCATCTTGTAAAAGTATTAATACCGTACTGAAAACACTGTATTTGATTAAAAAAATAACCCACTTTATGCATTGTAAAATCAGCTTGCAGAGGGGGGTGGGGGCGGGGCTCAAACCACTTGAAAAACAATTAAATTTTGTTCCTCTAAAAGAATATACGATTTAATTAACAATACCTCTGTGTTGGGACGAAAGAAATTAGACTGTCAACACACTATTTGGTTGAATCATCTGTATATATTTTTTGGTTACTCATTAGATGGTCTTCGTTCAAATTACAGCTGAAGAGTTTGCTTGTATTTTCTGTGACAATTAGCATTGTAACAGTGTTTGTTAGTGCATTCATTCAATGATGGTTAATAACGGTATAAATATTATAATAAAACAAGTTCAACAGGAAACAAAAAAAAGGAAGCTGTAAAATTTGAAAAATTTATTTGCGCACGTTGTCCAGTATTTGAAATGGGTGTATTTAAAAACATCGCTCATTCATTAGTAGCCACTTTAGCCGAGGTTGCTAAGGAGTAGCGCTCGGTCGCAGCTGATGTAGGTTCGAATCCCGATCTCGCCCCGAGTGTTTTTGTTATATTAAACGAAATTGTTTAATGTACGCACAGCCAAACAAATCTTTCGTTGCACCAACCAAATCTCTGTTTGTGGCAAACAGATGACAACAAAATAATTTGTTGGTTTCAACAACAAAATATTTAATTGCCCCTCTACAAACAATTAATTAGGCTGCGCCAAACAACTGTTTGATTCAACCAAACATTTTTCTCAGTGTGAGCCCATGAACTCTGCTTCGTTTCTCTAAACAAAGCTATACATTCTCGAGGGCTAACCACATAATACTGGCCAGTGATATACGACAGACATCCAGATTTACATACTTTTATTCAACACAATGTCATCCAAGGCACCTTCATAGGGTTGACTGGCCTAAATTCGTTGCCCCCACAAATACAGCTGTTACGTAAGATTTGCTCGGTTCAGTTACTTGTACGGAATCTGTAAATAATGCGCCAATATTTGGAATGGCAACGATCTTCTGCCGAGAACATGTGAGCAGTGGCGAGTGATATATATGAACATTTCACCCCAGTCTCCACAAGGAAATAAAATGGTTGGAAATAGTCTAGATATATTGACTGCAAGCACGTGGCCTGAAAGGCATGGAGGGAGCTTCCTATAGAAGTTGAACGAAGGTGTGCCCATTGCCCACATCAGCCAGCAGTACCTCGCACAGTAAACATGCCGAAAGCAGCCTACGACAAAGAGAGACCTTGCAAGCTTAAAGAGCACAAACACCTAAATTTGGGATTTTCTTTTCTATAGCGTATATTCAAAAATATTAAACTCCCCGACGGCCTTACCAAACAGTGGTTTGACCCGTTAAACTCGTACTTCCGATGAACTCTTAAAGGACGTCAAGACAGGCGAGAGGACCAGTACAATTTCTTTGCCTAAACCTCATAATCTTCACAGATCAGACTATGGCAGTTCAAATGTACTTATAACTACTACTTTAAATTTCGATAAAAAAAAAAAATAGAATTAGCAGAAAGATACTGGGACCTACTAAACCGCTTACCACAGTCAAGCTTTAAACGATACTTAAAACATTCCAAGGTTTTTTTTTTTTTTTTTTTTTTTTGTAGATAGTGTTGTTCCCAAATTTTTACGTGTATGTGTAGTGTTGCCCTTCCGACCAGGAGGTACTTACGGGCTATTTGCAAGATGATGGGAGTATATGTCATTTGTTGAGGTGAATGAGATCAGTGTGTGGAAGGGGAGCATACCGGTTAAGAGGCGTTCCGGCACGCGTGAAGAGGCAGCAGGTATGGACGAAGTGTAGAGCGATGCATGAAAGTCTGTTACTTGGGGGCGAAGTACAAGGTGAATTAAGGGGTAATGAGGGTGTGGCACAGTGCGTGGTCCAATGCTACGTCAGCCTTAGGCGGCCCTGTCGTCACCTGGGGTCGTCTGCTTCGGGGTCGACGAAGGTGGCGGCGTCTTGGCGTAGATGTTGGGTGGCGAGCAACGGACGTCGTGGAAATGAGGTGGGTGGGATGGGGTGAGCGAGTTGNGCGGCGGTCGCCGACTTCGCTGCAGCTCGTGTGCAGTTAGTGCCTTAGAAAAACAATAGAACTACTCGAATACAACACAATGAGCAGTCGTTTGTTTCAAGTAATCACGGAAACAGTAGACAGCGGAAACTAAACAATTGATTATCTCGAGGACCAAATCTGCCCTTCCCACCAAGGTTACAAATACCGTGTTTACCAGCGACTTATTTCCTTTAGGCACCGTTCACACTAGGGCGATATACGATAAGCGATATATCGTAAACGTTACGCGACAGGCACAGACAAATACTTGAAATCTAAAGGGAGGCGATAAAATAGGTTCACAGTTGCGCGATTGCACAACATATCGCAAGTGACACATCTCTCGAAGTACCACTTCAGCGATTGGTATCGTACGATATTTCGCGCTGTGAACATGACGGGAAGAAGAGAAGACAAATCTCTTTGTCTTCCTTTCATTGAATTAGTGAAAGCTCGCCAGTGCATCTGGAACTATTCCATTGCCGCATGCAGTAAGACAGATGTGACGAGCTCCGCATGTGGAGGGAAATTTCATCAGAAATGAAAGACACAGGTAAATACATTATTTACTTATTATGTAAGACAACAAGTAACCAAAGTGTTATATTAATCAAATATATTATAGTAATCAAAGTGTTATATTGACACATCTACATTGTGTATGGATTGCACCACTTGGTTTCAGAAAGTATTCACCTAGTTTATTTCTTAAGCGGTTTGCTGAGTTCAAATTGTTGTGTTCACTGACTGTACTGTTATCTGATATTGCTGGTGCCACAGGACACTTATTAAAATGTTGTGGAACATGAGATTCTCCTCCTCGCCTGCGTATAAATTATGAAGTACGCATGCTGTCTTAATAGTCTGCAAAGCATTACTTCTGTCGGTATAAATTGGTCGGTCAAATATACGAAATTTTGACGTTAGCATTCCAAAAGTGCATTCCACACTTTTTCTGCCTCTTGAAAGTCTAAAATTGAATATTCTTCTGGCATCATTTAATACTCTTTTTGGAAAGGGCCGCATTATATTATTCTGAAGAGGGAATGCCTCATCTGCCACAAAGTAGAACGGAAAAGGATTGTCATTTGCCTCGCCTGGCAAGGGAGTTGCTTCTGGTATTTTCAATTTATTATCCTGCAATAATTTGCCGATTGTTGATTTGCGAAACACAGCACCGTCACTATTCCGTCCATAGTCGCCAACATCTATTGCGGTGAACATTCCATCTGCGTCAGACAAAGCCATTAGAACTATTGAAAATAACCCTTTATAATTATAATCTGTGGATCCTGTATTAGGGGAACACTGAATGCAGAAATGTTTGCCGCCAAGAGAACAGTTAGGTAAATTCCATAAATCATAATAACGTTTTGATATTTGCTTCCAAGTTTCCTCCGTTGGTTGTGGCATATACAGCGGTTGTAAGTGGGACCATATAGCAGCACAAGTCGAATGAACAATAGAACTGGTAGTTGATTTACCTCTGTAAAACTAGATACATGAAAAAATAACACATTAAATAAATTGAGGGTTTTAAATCGTAAATTTATTTAAAACTTATTTTTTCCTTATTTAGTTGTGTAATACATGTGTTTTCAGTTTAATACGCAACAGTTTGAAATAAATCCTATTGGTGTCTACTTTTTTTAAATTTGTTTCAGAAAAGACCTGACCAGAACGGTAGAAGAACATCAGAACAGCATATGTGCGATCGCTGAAACCACCAAAGTCTGGGGCTAGTCCGAATTCAAAGAAAAGTTATTATCTTACTGAGCATTTAGCTTTTCTGCAACCATATTTGAAAGGAGGAGATACGTTCGGCAATCTTCACGTTGAAGATAAGGCAGTGGAGGAGTCCGATACTAATCAAAATGACGGAAGTGACACATTTGTTGAAGATGAAATGCCTGGTGAAGCTTCTTCCGTGCAATTTATCGAAAAATCCGCTCGTAATATCAGCTCAAGTCAAACATATAAAAAACGAAAGGAAAACGACCAAGTCGACGATGCTTTTGTAGAATGGATGAACATGAAAAAATCTGTTAGTAAAAGTCACCAAGATGCTGAACAGCATTTCCTTCTTTCTCTTTTACCTGATCTGGAAAACCTTAGCTTGCGTCGTAAGAGGACTTTCAAAATACAAACAATGTCTCTCTCATAAGTTGATAGAGGAGGACGAACGAGAGAAAGTGGAATCCAGTATTTCAGTTGCTTCCAGCCCTTCTGTATGGAGTTCGTCATCCCATCATGACACCTTACAAACTCAGTCTCGCATGAGCAATATTGCAACGATTTCGGAATTCAATTCGATTATCCCACAGCCGCAAGAAAGTGAAACTGATTGGGCCATTTTGTAACAAATTATGAAAATAAACCTGCAAAATTTTATTAATACTGCTGTTTATATCCATATATACTTACCTTATAGTAATCAGAAGTTTTTCATCTGGAGAAATAGCCTTCCTGAAGTGTGTATCTTTTTTTTTTTTCAAGAGTTCGTGACACTAGGCTTTTCAGAAAATGAAAGTTTTCAGGATTCATTCGATAAAACTCTCTGGATTTTGATTCATGTTGAGACAGCTCTCGAGAAACAACAGCCGAGCTATGGTGCACGTTGGTAAGATTGTAGGGATGTACCCAGTATTTTCTTTTTCTTCTCATTCTACGCCTGAACCAATAAGCCACTATAACGTCTTCCTCACTAGAGCTCATTTTTGTAACTGAAGTAGTGAGAATTGTGTTCCCACCAAATTTTTTTCGCCCAGGTCGCGCAGATTTATCGCCCGCTGTCATGAACCTTCCTGGCAATATATCGTCGCAATATATTCCTTACGATATATCGCTTATCTTATATCACCCTAGTGTGAACGGCGCCTAAGAGTCATATTTACCTTGTTGGCTAGCGTGTTTACTAACTACTCTAAAACTAAGTGTTACATGAGCCCGCGGTAGGGACGGGAGTTAAGTGCGTCTCAGGGCTAAGCCCCATACGCCTACAAGGAAGGGAGTATCATGCAAGGAGACATGCATCACGGCAAAGAGGGATTGGGTTGCCATGGCCAAATTGTGGCCATGACAACCTCCCTAAGTGTACTTATAGCTAAACTATAGTTATAAGAGAAAGGGAAAAGCCGGCATAGTGACCGTAAAAACCCTTTCGACAGGAAAGAATTAAAAATTTCTTCATGCATTATCATGTTTAACAGAAAATGCTACAGGAGACAGAGGATAGGAATCATGCTCTTTATTATGGGATAAAAGTGCTAGTAGAGAGGTGGCGGGAACTATCTTTCAATGGGTACTGGGTTTAATCAGAGCAACACTTGCGCATCACTCTGGTGGGGGGAGAGCATCTGCGACTGGTTAAGAAGGCCGACTCCCTTGTGCTGTTATAGCACTAAGTGAGTTTGTTCTCGCCCAGTGACCGCACGAATTAGTGACCGTTTGAGGAGGGTTGACAGGTCCACAGCACGCTAAACACATGTGGGATCTTGGGCTTCATACTATTCGTCTCTCTTCCAAGTGTTCACTAACAACACACCGCTTGAATGAATGTCTATGTAAAATTACAGGTCATACCTCATGCAATTAAGTAATAATTACTAAATTACGGCTGTCGTCTATCGGCAATTAACCCCGAAGTTTTCTTTGTAGGCAGCAGTCATTGATCAACAAACTGAAGGAAAACAAATTGAGCAAAATTTAAAATTAAAGATTATTATGCAATCAAATTGCAAATAGTATAATTAACATTTTCGAATATTTATGAACTGAAAAAATTCCCAACAAACTTGTGACTTACATTATTTTATTTCACTGACAGTACAGAACAAAAATGGTTTACCTAAGTTTTTTTTAAACAAATTCTGTTCTTTTTATTTACAATATTCGAATATTCCTTCAAAATACAAGAACAGTGAAAATTTACGTTGTCAAATATGTAATTGAAAAAAAAAATTATAGTCTTATGAGAAATTGGCTTTATTTCTTTGGGGTTATGGCATGAATATTGTCGTTTTTTTTAATAGGCTTTATTGCAAAATACATTGGGCCTACATAATTACAGATTACATATTATAGCACTCAAATTACGATACGTGCATTCATCTGACAACTTTTTGCTAACAGATTTTTATTTTTTAAAAGATGTGACTTTTCATAGACTTATGTACACATACACTAAAAATGTTTTTTTTCAAAACAACAAAAATATAATTTTTGTACGTATATAGAGATGTGTCTACCGTACACATAAAATTAGGTAATTACAGCAGCATTTAAAAATTACAAGTCACCAAAATATCAATATATAAAATTTTATGTTATACACATGGGCCATATAAAATAGTAAACGGTATACCACATTTTTCAAACTACAATTTCTTATCGCTTACTAGTGGTAGTTACGACAACAATGTAGGCCTAATTTCTTTTTCCATCGGATTGTATGATTGAAAACTAACTGTGTTTGTTCTAAGGTGAGCATTAAAATTTTCCAAAAAATAGCTGTAAAAAGAGAAATTGTTATAATTTGCGTGGTGTTGTTCAACGATGTGTTATTTACTGTTATAGGCTGTTCTTGGTAAAGTCAGCGCTTTTACAGCGTCGGAACTTGTTCCAACCACCAGGGGCACAGCTTCGTCCTAACATAAGGTTGCCAGGGGGGAAGGCAAGTCAAAAACAGACTACCACACCTCAGCCCTGCTTTCGTCTCAAAATATTTAATACTGTTACGTGCGTCCGCTCTCTACGTACTTTCCCCAACCCACGGTTCCGCGAAGCGCGGTGCTCAAGGGCATCACCGTGACCGGAGAAGAGCAGGAGTGTTTACAAACAAGCCGCCACGTGAAACTTAACGCGTAGGCGCAGCGTTCCAAGGGCATCGCCGGTAACCGAAGAAGAAAGGCAAGAGTTACTAACGTGTGCCGCTGCCGCGCTAAGCCCATCGCGACTCGTGCCACCTACTGTCCCTGGAGGATTGAATTACTTGGGTTATCGTCGCAATAATGTTCTGGTCAGCACCCCTCACCTCCCTCAGCACGGACTCGGGTTGCGAGTAACCTTCTGGATCGGGCCAGCTGAACTATATAAACCGCAGCGAGTTTCCGAGTCGAGTGTCAGAGACCTTGTACGGCCTTGAGCGCCAGGTGTACGGACACAGCGAAGCTACGAGCGACGACGGCAGTGACGAGCGAGAGCGATATCTGCGAGCATCTGTACAGTGCGGAGTGAGACGGGACTGTGGGATTCGATGCGTGACAAAGATATATTGACATTATGACGATAGACAATTGTATTTGAGTATGTGAACATAATGACGGATTAAGTGACCGGGGGCACGGCATATGCTGTTCACAGTAAAGTGAGCACTATTGAAATCAACCTTTTAAAAATGTCACGGCCCTTATCTACATATATTTTAACGGACACACCGACTGGCATGCGCACCGTTAAGTTGGTAACGACAGAGGGAAAAAAATGTCCATGTCTTTCCCTAACGTTGTATTAAAAGTTTCAGGCAAACATCTCTGGATTACTGAAAGAATTTCGTTTTCATTCTGTTTTTTTTAAATACATATATGTATAATAATTGTCAAAATTGCTAAACATTTTATTTAGTAATAATTTAAGAGTTTCAGTTGACTGACCCATGGATAGTGAGCAATGTTAATTTTACATATGGTGTAGGAATACACGATGTGTAGGTATACAAGTACTGTAGATGTTGAGCAGGGCTTTGAAAAGTGCTATTTTTACCGTGAACAGCTTATAGTTTAATATTGTAAATAATATCTGTGTATATTTTTTTCAAACATTATAAATAAATTTTTAAAAAAATTATTAAAATGAGTCCTTTTATTTTTGTTGAGGCCTCCATCCCTCAACGAACCATGATACACCGTTAGCGATTTGTAACAATACAGGCCTATTATATTTTTTGTGTGCCACGGTTTAATTTCTTGTGCAGGCAGGGCGGCTACGCCAGCGCCTTAAGGGACTGCTGGCGGGCACGGGAAGCAACTCGCAGTTGTCTATGTACGTGATGGTCCTTGTAAGGGCAACAGGTCTACCCGGGCCGGCCGCCGGGTCCCGCCACACAAGGCGGGATTCCAGGGGGGGAGGGGGCACGCAGGCCCACAGTGGCGCGCGGCGGGACTGCTGCCCCAGCATGACAATGGCTCGCGACAGGAGCGACGTCCGACCACGGCACGCCAGGAGACAACGGAGTGCCCCCCCCCCTTCCACCCAGGACCCCGTTAGCAACGACGTGGCGAACAGGACAAAGTGATTTCCGCACCCGCGTAAACTTTTTCGCCACACTTTCTCGCGCGAGCTGTACCTCAAGGCCACTGCACTGGCTAAACAAGTGTCGGAAAATTTCCCCTATTTACACGCACAAACCGACTATATCCCATTCATGGTCACTTCCAACTCTACCTAAGCCCTGCTAAAGTTCTGCTTTCAGACTATTCCTCCACCGCACGCAAAAAAAGCCTAATCAAGTCTCAAAAAATTACACCAAAGGGGCAACGCACCGTATTGGTGTGCATTCAGCTTGGTAATATTTTGCACGAGAACTTTATCTTACTAGGCATTACCAACACTCCTATTTCCTCCCTGTTTTTATTCACATTAACAATAAATGAAATAATATTATTTATAGATAAAATATAAAGTAAAGTTTAAATTTATCCAAAATTCTATGTACTTTAAATTTTTAGGTAACAACCAAACACATCGTACATGGGGTGAATTATTAAAAGTTTGATTCGACGAAGCGACGAGCTCGCAGAGCGTTGGATGGAGGGGAGAGTAGAGTGTCCAGCGGGAGTGAAGCCTGCGGACTGCTAACATCGGTGCAGTGGAGGGAGACAGACGGGCGGGACTTCACTGAACTGCACGAGTGAGTGCAAGACATTTATAATGGTAGCAGTAGACAGACTGAGCACTGTGTAAATAATGAGAGTGAAATGACAACCAATATAGAAACGTCGAAGACTTTAAATAGAAATTAGATGGACATTAAATATCGCGATCAATGCGAATAACAAGAGTAACAGTGGAGAAGGATAGTTTAAATATGTAAATAATAGACGTGGAAAAAACTAGAAACCAAATTTGATTTATTTTATTTTTATTAGGACCTCCATCCCTCACGAACTCGAATACGCCCATCTGGCGTCTTGTAACAGTACGTACATAGTACCAAGGGTGATGGTTCTATCGCAGGGAGGGCGGTTTTACCACACCCTCTCCTTCAGCCCATGCAAATTCGGACATAGTTCCTTATTATGGGCATCTCCCCATTTCCCCCGTGTTTTATAGAACGTCCGATCGTATAAGACAATTCTGATAGTTTAAAGACCATGGCGTAATACGTAACACGGGACATACTAGCGAAGTCTTAAGAGGTGCGTGTTGAATCACACTTTTATTTCGTACTCCTATAAAGAAAAAAAAATAGTTTCACACCGAGTGGTTAGCATTTTACCATGTCTGTGCATGTGTGTAGAAGTGTGCATGAATGCTGATCGGCATTGGTAGCACAGAATGGGGGCGGCGGACGCGAAAAATAAATTTTCAAGTTAGTTCTAGACAACGAACATACAGTATATCAAAATCTACAAACTAAATCGCCTTCTCACTTCATTCCCCAAGTATTACTTTAATAGTCACCCGACAAAAGTACGACTTTATTTTTATGACCTGTAGAGTCACATTTTCTTGTTTCGTGACAATGACTGATTGCAGATCGTATCTGCTTCTCTGGTGTGTATATCGTTTTGCGAGGCGTCGACTAAGGCGGTTAGGACGAATACGGACAAACTAAGCCCTACACGACTAAGCCACACTGAAACATCTGAACACAGTCTGTCGTGCAACTCTATATGACAAGGGAAATTACGTACAACGGAGTTTTTAACCAGTTTGGAAAGCAAATAGGCCTGACTGGGGCAAAACTATTCTCTCAGGCCTCCGAAGCATGAAGAAAAAAAAAGATTAAAAAAACCCACCGGGCAGCACGTAGTTTCGACGATATTTCGTTCGTCGAAGTCCAGAGCATAAAATATTTGCAGGCAACATCGCAGAATTCGGTACTCGCGTGAACTTACGATTCTGCAAAAACAACAGTGTCTTTAAATATTGTCCCTTGCATATTAATTGGTATCCACGGGTTCGTGCTATGACGAAGCCATGACTACTACCCCGCTGTAGATTCCACGAGGGTCAAAACAAGCATAGTCGATACAATGCAAAATGGACGAATCAAGGCTGGCTACAAAATTCTGCTCAACACCTGTTCTCCAGAACGGGGTGGGGCAGAAAGGTAACCCCGTTACTTTTCTGAAAAGGTTCACACACTAAAAAGCAGCATTTTTCTCCCCTCGGCTGATTGGACTGTGTTAACACTCGAGGAAAACCGATGCTTCAAGAACATGGTTCACTAAGGAGAACTCGGCATGTACCATCTGGTCTACCCTAACTTTCTAGAATAAGTAGGCCAATATACAATACAATGCGACGGACGAAACTATCACCGGACAAAATAAAAGTTGTTTATCGTCTGTGGACCACGGCATGCTGGGTTATAAACCACTCCTAGATAAGCCTGCCAACAAAAATTAGATATGTTAATAATTTAAAAAACGAAATACTATGGTGGGCAAACCCTAATGCTGACGAATCTTCCATATTACAGTTCAAATAACACAATTTCACAAAAAATTGTACTTGCGAAAATTGTCCTGCATTATATTTGTATTACGATTCTATTCTACCATGACACACAACTACAAAATGTATGGTCAATGGATTTCTTCCAACGTCGCAATATAGTGGCTACTAGATTAGGAGTTAGTACCACCACAATTACCTGGTAATGTTTTCACATTCGAATGCAGTACTAAATGCTGACTGTACATACGGTCCGTAGCCACGTAAAATTATAATTTGTACTTAAATCTTTCAACACCCAAGTGTTATTGTAACAAATTGCCAACGGTACCCCACCCACACCGATTATTTCTCATCACAACGCTGCACACAAGGGGAAAATACACTTAGCCCGATAAAGGCCGTTCACGATTAAATGAGCACTTGAAATCAACTTTAGAAAAAAGTCACTGTTCCTACCTGCATATATTTTAACGGGCGCACTGAGTGCGATGCGCCCAGTAAAGTCGGTAACGAAGGCGGGGAAGTAGTTACATGACTTAGCGTCGAATTAAAAGGGTTATGTAAACATTTGTGAAAACTGTATTTATTAACTTAGAAGCATTAAAAATAAACAGAAAGCTAAGTTTAAGAATTAGCATATTTGTAAAATATTTACTTTTCTAATAATTTCATAGTTACACGTGACCAACGAAGCATAAAGTTAATATGGCCCATGACAGTGTTAATATTAGATATGGCGGAATAACACACAACCTGCGTAAGCAGGGCTTTCAAAAGTGCTCAGTTTATCGCGAACAGCCCACACAAATAAACAGCGTTCCCAACTGACCGAAATGGAATTTAAAAAACGTTCACTGGCATTGCGAACGTCATCGGCAAGCAACTGAACGAACCAGAACGGCGCCGATGTCGGCCCGACGAGGCGGAACGATACGCGACGCGTCAGTCATGCGAAAGTAGGCAGCAAGCACGGACGTGAATGCGGTGTGCTAGAACTTGATTTGCGACGACGTGCACACTTGGAGAGCGTCTGGCACTGGCAAGCAAGTTCATTTGAAAGCACGTGCAAGAACCATCCTATCAAAACTAGTCACGGTTAAGTAAGACTGTGCTTGGACATTTGTGTAAACCATAGACCAATGACGAGGTAGACCGAGCTCGCTGGCTGCGCACAACCAGTCTCCGTGTCCCGACATTCAACTTGCTTATCTACCAACACGTCTAGCAAAAACGGCGTGGATTGGATTTGAGATGTCTTTATACTTCCTCTAACCAATCAGTAATGCAATTTAAATTCAAATTGGGGAAAGCATTTTATTAATATAAAAGTGTTTGTCATTTAAAAATTAAGATATAAATAAACACGTTAACTGTTGACCATGTTTCCGACAGCTATGTCATTTTGGGGTAGGTCAATGTTGGGTACATACGCACAAGACGAATAATCAGTCTACCTCAGCTTTAGTCCAAGGTGTAAACCCACACACAATACCGCCCTTTCTTTTTAAATACAAAACTTTTTTTTTTTTCATGTTTCAGCAAACAACTAACTCTCAATATATATTTATCTATACATAACATAATAGAACCTGTGTAATCAAGTAACATGCAATGGAACCATTGATTTAACTTGATTATTTTTGTCCGCCTGTGTATTTTTTCCTTGTGTGAGCGGTCAAAACAGGAGACAACCATAAAGGAAGGTCAGTTCATGCCGGATACCACTTTCCTGGTGGCCAGGTCGAAACGTGATTTGACGACTAGGACTTCCGCACGACTCCCCCTTATCAAAGCGGCCATCGCACGTTCGTTTCGCTCACCTTCCCGCCGGAAACTGATCCCCTCCCCCTTCTCCTTTCTAACGTATTTTTTAAAACTCGGCACGCGGCTATCCTAATTCACTGGGGGGCCACGATGGTGTAGTGGTTAGACTACTCGCCTCTCACCTAGGCGAACCTGGTTCGATTCCCGGCGGGGCCACTCCCGGATTTTCGCATGCCGCTGGTCGGCGACTTTTCTCAGAGATCTCCCGTTTCCGCCGCCCCTGGCATTCCGGCGCTGCACCATACTAACCTCACTTCACCCTCGTCGGCTCTCAAGACCATCTACATCTCTCCTCTCGCTCACCCTAACTCACCAGCACTCTGTACTCAACCGCGAGCGCGTGACAAGTGAAAGGCTTTGCAAAACTGCGCGCTTTCCATCTGTTGCCCTGAGCGAAAACTGGTCGTGGGTTCACAAACTGATTGCCTTAAGAGGATTCCCTTATAAGACTGTGTCTGCGAAATAAGTGTTTACGTGTATGCCCTTATCTCAGTGCATAAATGGTCTGGGAAAACGTTTTTTTCCAGAAAATATTAAAAAAACCAATCTAAAGTTTACACTTTTTGCTTTCATCCAGATTGATTTATTCAAAAAGAAAAAAACCCGTCTAAATGGTTAAAAATAGCGTTCTTGTGTACTTTACTGCGCAGTTTCTGTAAGGAAAAATAACAGTGTGAAGTGGGACGCCTGAGGGGCGTACCCGAGTTCGTGACGGATGGAGATCTTAATAAAAAATAAAATAACCAAATTCAATAATTATATTTATTCTCAATGCTACAAACAGTCAAACATATGTTATCTACCAGTCTGAGCGTCGTATTAACTCATATTATTCTTATTGGGTACAGTATTTAATTACTATCTCAATTTCAATTAAAGTCTTTATCACAGTTTTTAGTCTTGCTAATGTCCCTTAAACTGCTCCAATTATTTCCATCGTCCCTAATGTCTTTTCACTCACGCATTCAATCCACAGTCCCGCAGATCAGTCCCATTCCTCACTGCACACAAGCTCGCCGACGCACTCTCGCAGGTCGCTGCAGTCGTCCCTCACCGCTCCAGAATCGCCCAAAGGTAGCACGAGCTGCCAAACTCCCGGTTCTTAATCATCCCCCCCCCC
>NQII01000274.1:250182-275512 GCA_002778355.1 Clitarchus hookeri | reverse complement strand
AAGCTCTCACACCCGCCAAACGGACGTCCGGTGGACGATCTGACCAATCTCCACCCGAAGCGCCTCCAGGACGTCATTAAGGGGCCTCTCTAGTTATTAATCTCATCGAAAAGGAGTTGTATATTCTAAATAAAAACAACTACGTGATATTGAGGCCGCGGTGGTACTGTGGTTAGACTACTCGCCTCCCACCAAGGCGGCGAACCGGGTTCCATTCCCGGCGGGGTCGCCACCGTGGGAATCGTGCCGGACGATGCCGCTGGTCTGAGGGTTTTCTCAGGCATATCTCGTCCCCCACCCCCTTGCATTCCGGCGCTGCTCTATACTCACCTCGCTTCACCTTCATCGGCTCTCAAGACCTCGATGTTAAGGGCCGCCCAAATCTCTTCACTCATTTCACTCAAAAGATATTTCAATGTAAATTTTTTTTAGGACAGAAATGAAAGTCAATATTTTGTTGCCAAATCACAAATTAGGTTATTCAAACATAAATGTTTACGATATTTACTCTTTTAGCTGACGAGAATCATTCAACGTGACAGACGTGCAACCCTTTCTAAAATTGGGGCAGATTTCAATGCTGGGCCATCAACAAGTGCCAACGTGCGAACTATTCAACGGACCATCATTGATATGGGCTTACGGAGCCGAAGGCCCACTCGTGTACCGTTGTTGACTGCAAGACACAAAGCTTTACGCCTCGCCTGGGCCCGCCAACACCGCCATTGGACTCTTGATGACTGGAAACACGTTGCCTGGTCTGACGAGAATGGTTTCCAATTGTATAGGGCGGATGGACGTGAACGGGTATGGAGACATCCTCGTGAATACATGGACCCTACATGTCAACAGGTGACTGTTCAAGCTGGTGGAGGCTCTGTCATGGTATGGGGCGTGTGCAGTTGGCGTGAAATGGGACCTCATACGTCTAGATAAGACTCTGACAGGTGACATACGTAAGCATCCTGTTCGATCACCTGCACCCATTCATGTCCATTGTGCATTCCGACGGACGTGGACAATTCCAGCAGGACAATGCGACACCCCACACGTTGAGAGTTGCTACCGAGTGGCTCCAGGAACACTCTTCTGACTTTAGACACTTCCATTGGCCACCTAAATGCAGACATGAACATTATTGAGCATATCTGCGATGCCTTGCAACGTGCTGTTCAGAAGAGATCTCCACCGCCTCGCACTCCTATGGATTTGTGGACTGCCCTGCAGGATTCATGGTGTGAATTGCCTCCTGCATACCTTCAGACATTAGTCGAGTCCATGCCACGTCGTCTTGCGGCACTTCTGCGTGCTCGCGGGGGCCCTACACGATATTAGGCAGGTGTACCAGTTTTTTTTGGCTCTTCAGCGTATTTTGAACAGATTGCTGTATTAAAATCCTATAGTCACTGCTTAAAATCCTAAGGAAACCGAAGACAGGCGAATCTTATTTATGCTATTTTCCATTTCCGCCGCAATGCTTCCTTACAGCCGGACGTAACCTTGAACCATTTAAAACTTTTTACTAAGGAGGTCCATTAATTCCAAGGCTTGGCGACTGCAATACATTTGTCACCCAACACACGTTCTTTTTATCAACAGAAGCTGCTGGAACCCAAACAACTCCGCCTTTGTCTCCTCTTTCAAGGTGACAGCCACAAAACTCAGGGAATTGTCCACCTCAGATAGCGAAAAATATAACTTCAATTCCCAAATTTAAGCCATTGTATCAAACTCAATTAATTACATTGTGAAAGAAAACCAACGTCATTAAAAGTGGAGGGTTCCGCTTTTATATAAGTGTAATTAGGCAACTTTTTTTTAACGTATGGATGCGAATAGGCTATAATGCCAGTATTTTGTTTTAGGCTTACCGACATAGTCCACTGACTGTCATTTCCAACTTTTCTGAAGCCCTGCTAAGTTATAACTTTCAGGTTATTCCTCCGCCTCATGCAAACGAAGTCTAGAAAATTATATATATTTAAGTGACAACAAACCACATGTGTCCGCGCTCAGTTTAATATACCTAATATTCTGCTTCTGCATAACCATTTCTTATTTTTTATTATTTTACCTCCATTTTTATTCGTATTATTTTCAAATTAAATATAATTTAGAGATGAAATAAGAAAAATCCCAATTTAATAAAAGATCATTTGTAAGGTGTGAACACAAAGAAATAAGAAAAATCCCAATTTAATAAAAGATCATTTGTAAGGTGTGAACACAAAACCTCTTCCCATTTTCTTTTAATTGTTTTCCTTTGTAGTAATTTCTGCTGGCATGTCATTGCTATTGTCACGTACACTTGATGATACTGTAAATTATTTATTTTCCAAATTATTCAGTTTTGTTACGATATTTAAAATATACTGAAGGACTATGTTATTGTCTAAGGCCAAATTTGCATACATATGTGGTAGTGAACACGTGTCAATATAATTTTCAACTGTTAATTTATTTTCTTGAAAATATGTGCACGCAAAAATGTAGCAGAGTACGACAAAGCGGTAGAAAAAAAAACCTTTCCCGACTACCGCTTATAGATACCCCAGTTTTATACCAGTATTTTAGTCGGGGAGTAAAATATTAAACTGACCTTTGCTCACACATAAAAACATAACACACCCCCATGATTAACACAGGATTTTAACCCGGGACATGGCCTTCTTAGTGACGACCCCCGAGGTGATTGGAATTCAATTTAAACCTGCAGATGGAAAAAAAAAAGTTTATATTTTAATTCCGTTCCGAACAATGTTCCAACTTACGAAAATGCGCTTTCTAAGCTATAGAGAGATTGGATCCTGCCACAAAATAGAGTCCCCTCTGCGATCACTGCCACGAACTCCTGGCCGAAAGAAATTAAATAAAAACAAATTGCAGTATGTATAGTACACATACTGCCTCAAACTGAATGAGAAATCGTGCTCTACGTTTAAAAGTCTCTTATCAAATCAGCTTACAGTCAAATGCTTGCACCCACACGCGAGTCAATGATCATTTTGTCTAGAACGTTATTGCTCACACCGGTCTCCGTATCTAACGTCTAGATTTGAATACCATACGTAACTCACAATTCGAATTTCAACTATCGGAGCATATTGAACGTAGAATTTCAAGGGCGAATGCAGACTAAGTCGCGTAAGGAACCATTTCCTTATCTGGGTTATGTAAAAACAATGGTTGTGCTCTATTCCTTTTCAAGATTTTAAATCTATAATTATGCATCTCTCATAATCATAATATTACTGAACGCTTAAAATTACGAGAAGCATAAGCCTTGTTTTGTTTCTATTAAATCTAAAGCAAATCAACATATTATTCCAATAATACGATATTATTCGAATACTTCAAAGTGGTTAGAACCGACGCTTAGACCCAAGAATACTGACGTCCTTGGAGGTGGGGGAAAGCGAAAACGAATCAACACTACACAAAAGGAACCATTAGCTTCAGCTAGTTAAATCGATTGTATAATTTTAAAAAGACTCCAGTGAAAGAAATACCGAGAAGAGAAAAGTACAAAAGTGATTATCGCCACAATCACTATGGTGGTTTTCGAGTGACTAAGAACTGAGCCCCCGAGATAACATGGTTGCAAGGCGAGTGCAACAAACCATTCTACGTGGCATCAACTGGGCCACGATATCCTTAAGAAAGCCAAACAAAGCAGAGTGTTCACCACGCAAAACCAAAGTTGAAAGTAGGCACTGCAGTGGACCACAAAGTGGAGCAAAAAAGACCAAAACCGCCACAGTACGTTCGTTGAAGTAGAAACTGACTAAGTGGGCGGAAATCGACCAGAACTGGAGAGAATTCATTGTACTTATAACAAGTAAATCTCAATGGATGAATTCAAGGTAAGCACATCTGGCTGGTTTCCGGGCGCTTGAGGTGGTGTGGCAGTAACATGCTATAGTAGCCAAGTCTGGTAACCGCATTTGACACTAGAAATGGTGGATGATGCGTCTCTTATAGCCTCTCTCCACTCATGGCGACCCAAGGTTCCTCGTGCCACCCCTGATTCTGCAAAGTGGGCTTCGCCGCCCGTCTCCCTATGGGAGCCAGTCTCCTCGCGGCTGGTCAGGGGTATCTGCCGCGATGGCTTGGGCCGATAGTTGGTACCTAGGCCCGACCACTTGGCGGGGTATTGTACCACCTGGCAATCAGGCCGATGGGGCCCAAGACAGGAATTTCATGGTGAAGAACTTATGTAGTATGGTAAAGGTCAGTGTCCGATGACAGCTCCTCCGGCTGCACTGCTGGTGGATGGATTTGGTGGCGATGACGTGAGGCGGTGATGAGAACATGGAAGAACTCTGGAGCCTACGAGTCCAGACCTACGGAGTTTGATAGGGGCGAAAATCATCCATTCAGAGTCGATGGCACGCTGCCCTCCCTCCTCTGCGGGTGGGCATCGTTGGTGGGGCGGTCGGACATTGAAAACTCACTAGTGCCATGGCAAATAAGTGGGAGCACGGGCTGATCAGGTTGGCCCCCCCAGAGGTTCTCTCTGGTGTACCGATCACAATAGGTCGGACTAGTGCTGGCAGTGGTTAACTGCGTATGCTGGAGAAGGTCTGGAGAGATTCCCCCTCTCAAAAAAATACCGGGCGGTGAGCGGCGACCCGCTCCGACTGTGTCCTGATAAGACACTGCGGATACTACCTCGACCAGACCAAAGGCTTGGTATCTGAGGGCGAGGATCTCAGAACCTTGTGGTAGGATGTTCTTGGTCGTACTTGTGAATCAAGTTGGGGCTTTGGATTTGGTTACCTCAGGTGCATGGCTGGGCCACCTGCGATGAGAGGGCGTGACCCCTCTTCTCCATCGATTGGGCGGTCGTAGCGCGGGATGGCCTAATGGCTAAGAGCGCTACGTAAAAATATAAAAGTACGAAGGTCGAGAGGCTCTTGTATCTGCAATATACAGAGTGGTTCTAAAATCACGGGACAAACATTGAGGGGTTGTACAGCTCACTAAAACAAACAATTATTGTATAGGAATATATGGACGGAAGTGACGCGTTGAGGCACAAACACAAAAATAACACATGAGATGCAACACATTGTTTATTTACAACGTCGCCGCTAAATGCCTTTTTACAGCAATGTTTATAATAATTGCTCGAAATTGCTACCACCGACAGTAATGCAAGCTTGGTAGCGTATGTGGAGTGACTGGCGAACAGATTCAAATACGCCGGGTATTTCACGCACGCCACCATTGTCAGCCAATCACGCCATATGTAGAGGTCGCCAAGCATGCTTAACTGTTGGTGGATGCATTTCCAGCAACGGTTTTAACATTTTCTGTACGGAATCACTCGTTAAGTATGCTGCTAATGAACATTTTATGTTTCCGTTAATGTGTTATGTTTTTGTGTTTGTGCCTCAACGCGTCACTTCCGCCCATATAATCCTATACAATAATTGTTTGTTTTAGTGAGCTCTGCCACCGCTCAATGTTTGTCCCGTGATTTTAGAATCACTCTGTATATTATCGTCTCCAGGGTAACAGATGTAGTATATTTTAAAACACAGTGTGCAACAGCGTAAGGAAAATTTACATAAGAAAAAATAACAAACAAGTCATGCAATTACTTCTAACAAATTGTACAACTGGACTTCCGGGTGAACTGAAATAATACGTGAACATATCATTTGTTGAGGCAAGGGAACTGAACTTTGGGCTCAATCCATCGACTCTTAAATCGGTACTGTTATCCTGAAGACTTAGTCCGGCATAAAAAAAAGGTCTCCATAAATTGCGAGCTTACACCACCGACGTGATTGTTATAATACTAAATTTACTCTATACGAATTACTGTTTTGGCATCGCATTTAGTGGTTTGAACTAAACAAAGAAAGATTAATTTACAATGGCTCAACTTCTGCTTATTCCAGCCATTGGTCTTAAATTACAGCAATAAAGACGTGCTGCTGTGTGTTTGGCCAAACCCGAATATTGTCTAAACAAAGATAACAATTGTGGCTAACAAAACAATGATAAGAAATTCTCGAATCCCTAGGGTTACTCGCGATCCAGACGATAACACACATAAGTCTGCCACTGCCTCGAAAAATATGGCGAGCCGAATTTGACTGCGCATACAAATATTTATATAAATTCAAACGTCATGGGTATGAACGTCAAAAGCCGTGGTAACATCCAACTAGGATTTTTCATTCTTAAGCTAGCTTGAGGTAAGATTGTTCATCAATAAACCATCTTTACATAAAATCAGATTTCAAACTTCAATCTGCCAAGTTTTGAAGGACATTAAGGAAAAAATTCCTATTACAAGCTTTTCAGGTAGCTAACCGCCTCACAAAACGCCCATTGTTTTAAAATGTTTCCATGCCCTCGGCATTTTAGTTTGTGCAAGACGTAGTGAGTTTGCGCAAGACGTAGTGAGTTTGCGCAAGACGTAGTGACGTGTCTCAACTCTCAACAAACCAACCTCACAACCTTCAGTCTTACGAGGAAAATATGATAACCTACAATTAAAACTGTCGACGAGATGTTGAGCTATAATGCTCTGGAAGCACAGTAAAATTTAAGCACGAGATAAAACCAAGAGAAAAGTCATCCTAATCCTCTCACGAACACTAAGTATGATCATTTGGAGACGCCGCACGTGCGTCAAAATTACAACTAAACATTCATTCAACTAAGTCTTTATTTACACTTTATTAATAGAAAATATATAAAAAACATTTCTGTGTAAATTACATAATTAGATGCTAGTTATCGAACATACAGCTGCCAAAAACAACACTGTAAAAAATTTATGGTAAACTTCCTGAACTGTAGTGGAAGTTCTTAACCTATACAATGTAGAGAAATAGTACTACATGTCAGGCTGAAAATACAAGAATGCTTACTGTCGCTACTATACAAAGTTGGGAACTTTCCTACGCGTTTGACTGTTTCCTGAGCAACTGTAGGAACATAACCATGGATGTATGGGAAAATATTTTACCATTCGTACTTTGCAACGGTACGTATACAACTTACAAATAATTTCTTAGAGTGAACGTGTAGGTTTTGGAAGTATGAAATTACAGTTTCAACTAGATTCTAAGCCATAAACATTTGTCCAACAAGAAGGAATTCTTGGATTCAAATAATATACTACAAGTACGATGGTACATACAAACGAAAGGAATGATTAAGTTTGAGTACACCATATTAGGAGAATATCGTGTAAAAAAGGGAAACAGACCTTATTAGACTCCCTCTTGCCTTGAAGCATGCGTTAACACAATCAGGCGTAATGCACACGATTCCCAGAAATTGTTTAAATCATTTGATTAAAATTCGGAGGTTGAATTGAACTTAACATACTGACAGACATTTTAGGTTATCTTAACTAATTTCTTATAAAAATCTACACAAGAAACACACGCACATAAACAGTTAAACGAACCGCAAACGCTCAATAAATATTTTTAAACTGTATGTTAACGATTGTATCATATCAAGGACGAAATCACGGTTTGCTTTTAAAATAAACAATGACTTCGTACACATTAATTAATAGGCTTTCGACAAAGTTCATGGCCACGTTAAAAAATATTGCGTCTCAAGACAGTCTTAAATGTAGTGGCGAAATGCGATTGTGCTAGATTTCTTTACTTTGCTTTGGAGATCTGAGCAGCACCATACCATGTTTACTTTTCCAAGAGTTTCATCATGCACTATTCCATGTGTTTGGAAATTCGCCATTTGACTTCAGGTACTTCCCTTTTCCATTTCCCACAAATAAGTGAACACGAAAATGAGGTTGCATCTTCCGCAGACAAAGAGAGAACAAGAAACTGAAATACTCAGTTCCCTCATTAAATAGCATGAACAAGTATTCTCGGAGGATTATTCCCTGAACTAAAACACACATCGAATACATCTGTCACTGTGAAATGCACGCAAGGGTAATAAAGTCTGTCAGCTCTGCAGTTTGCATTAAGATTCGCTGATAATGCCTCGATGTATTACGCTGTGATTGAGACTCCTGCGAAAACGCCAGAATGCTTTAAAAGACAAGTAGAAACAACATTCGCGGATTTCCGTGGCGTCTGCTGAGTAAACTTCAAGGTGAACTACTAGGTGATCTTAAATTTCAGCTAATGCGTAAAACCTCGTTAATTCGGATAAATTGGGACCGGAGCCGATCCGGGATAAAGAAAATCCGGGTTCACATACTTACAGGAATTTCTTTTATATTAAACAAAACACGTTTGAAACATATTGACAGATCATGAACAACGTTATCACGCGTAACAGATACGAGTCCAGTAAAATCTTCCTGGGGGTTATAAACTTCATTTTTTTAATTTGTTTTTGTTTCTTAAAATAGGTCCGAGTTATCTGGATATCCAAGTTAAAGGGGGCCAATATAACGCGGTTCTACTTCTACTACGCGATGCTGTAAGCTGCAATATGACATATCACTAATAGCTTGTTTATTTCGCAGACAAATGGTACCTTTCATGTTGCAAGTTTCATCAATTATTTCTGTCAACATGACCTCATGACGAGCAACTGAATAAGAAAGCCCTTAACATGCCATCGCGTACGTACTTTGCACACAAAAGATCAACAAAACGTTAATCCATTGCTCAGTAATTTCCAAGGACGATGCCTAACGTAACCACACAAGAGAATCCATCTTGCCTCATTTGGGTTGAATAGGAGTCGAAGGTACTAGCCTACTACTAACCTGAACCCATCTTAGGCGATTTGTGAAACATTGCTGGTCAAACAGAACCACTCAAATATGTAACAACTATTTTCGTACTCTTGGGTATTTAGACAGATCAAGACAGGGTACAAAGAAGTAACTTATAGGGCTATTACGGTAAAACGAGCACTTTTGAAATCTACCTTTGAAAAGTATCACAGCCCGTTAACACAATATCTGCTACTGTGAAGATTCGAATGCAAGTTCCTAGTTAAGTTGGCAGCGAATTAGGTAAAATAGTTTCCAAGTCTTGACGTAGCATTGCGAGTGTAATGTTTTAAATTGATAGTAAAACGAGTTGTGTTTTTCAGCTTCATACACATTAGAATACGAAATTGAATTAATAAAAACACACTTAAGGTTCCGAACCATTTCACGTATTCACTTCACTGGCGCATGAATAGATTCATTATGCTCAAGGCAATGTAAATTTTACATGAGGTGAAAGGATACAAAATTAGGAGAAAAGTAGATGCTAAGCAGGGCTTTCAAAAATGTTTAATTAACCGTGAACAGACCATAAGAGCAAAACCTTGCAGCGTAAGTTACCGGCTTTAAAACCTATAACAAAAAACAAAACAAACAGACTTTTGCCGGGGAGACCATGGATCCCCCCTTCCACAAAGCCAGTGGGTGCCCATACCTACGCTCCACTGACCGCGTTCATGTCAGCCGGCGTGAAAACCCGTGTCCACCGCAGAGCGCGACGCGAGTCCTTGAAGCTCGCTCGCGGCGTTCGCCAGCTGTTCTACAACTAAGTAGGCCATAGGGCTGCACGACGCCGCACCGACATATGACGGGTGTGCGGCACAACTGCGCCCACGCGTTACGCAACGCCAGCCCGGGCACGGACTAGCCCCACTTGCGTGAGAGACTTTCCGCTGGTGCGTGTCTGCGCGAGCAAAGTGACGCTGGCAGATGTATCCACTGCCCGTCCCTCGCGGTTGCAGAGTCGGCCTCCTTGATCACGCGCATACGGGCGAGGAGGATCGCCCCGTACATGCTCGACAGACACCCCAACTGTGACGTCAGGTATGACTGGCTCGTCGAACACAAGGGAATGGAAAGACCGCTTTACAGCCGACAGAGGGCCAGAGATCCTTGCGACATGCATCCCGGCCTTAGAATCGGGCCCCAGCAACGCGAATGTGGGGGAAAAAACAAAAACAAAAAATGGTGCATCTTTAAACAGAATATATACACTACCTGGGCATATCTTGAAAAACAGTAAAACGATAACGCAGTTTCTCTCTTAAGATATTGTCGGAACACGTGATTTCTTAAATTATTTGATTTCGATGGTAGCAGAGTATTCTACGTTTATGCGGAATCCATATAGGTTATCTCGAACCACGTGTATCTTCATGAATGTTTCCATGAAACTGTTTACAAAGCGGTATTTCATCTCCGTTATTACGATTCTTATCCTCATGGCGTGGAATAAACAACGCACTAATGCTATCATCCAGAAAAGAAGTATTTAAAAAAAAGTTTCTCATTGTACGCCAACATAAAGTGAACATTGGCAGCACAGTAGAACCTACTTCGGCCTTCGGCAAGCATGGGCACTTCCAACTTTTGTGAATTCCCGCCGAAGTTCTACTTTCAGGCTATCCCCTCTGCCGCGTACAAACGAAGCTTTAATAAACACGTCTCGAAAATGACACCGAAGGGGCAACGCACCGCATTCGTGAGCACGCAGTGTAATAATATTTTGCATCAGATACCTTTCCTTACTATGCATTACCAACACACCAGTTTTCCGTTTAAATTCGCTTTAATTATAACTGAAATATAATTGATAAATAACATATAAGTTTAACTAAAAAAAAAAATAAAGATGCCTACTTTTATGTAGACACAAAAGAAGATTGTGATACACGACATATTTGGGGATTAATCAAAAACTTCGTATGTAGGGTCATTGTTCGAAGGTTTGATTCTTAAGTATAAAGATACCGCGAATAGACTATAAAATATGTAAAATACGATTTCTTATGTACTATTGAGTTACAACTCTTTCTTGGCATGCCGCCCTGCTGCGAAGCGTGCCATCCGGCCCGCTTGGCGTGGCCGAGAAGCCACCGCACTGATGTTTGACGGCTGGGTGAAATACGGCCGCGGCGCTGCCCAACTCGCGAGTCACGCGATATTTCCACCCGGGAGAGGACCTGCTCTGAGGCGCGCTCTCTTCTTCGGGCGATAAGCTAGGCAAATTAGGAAAAATAGGGGAAAGTTTAGGTATAGTCGTAATCGTTGTCATTCCTTATGTGTTTTGGGTCGCTGAACACGAATCTGAGGTTTGCTGACAGCATTTCTGCCCGGAACATGGCTTTTTTTTTTTTTTTTTTTTCGAAAATACCACTCCATACAAAATTGCCTACATTTTTTGTGCATAACATTGTTTTCTACGTCCAACCGTGGGAATTTTGCCCATTTTTTGGCGCACTCTAGCGGCGGAACGGTCGGTCGTAGAAACAAATATTATGGACAAAAAATTTAGGCAATTTTGTCTACTTTAATTTAGTATAAAATGGTATTTTCGATAAAAACGCATAGTTCCCAAGATATAGGCAGATAACCAAAGAAAGTGCCAAAATTTCGAGGTTTTTTTATGCAAAAAAAAAAAGCAATGTTCCGGGCTAAAATTCTGCCAGCAAACCTCAGATTCGTGTTCAGCGACCCAAAAAACACGAGGAACGACAACGATTACGACTATACCTAAACTTTCCTTAAAGGTTCTTTTTTTTTCCTAATTTACCTAGCCTACGAAGCTGCGACCCCCGGCGCCCTGGCGGCAGGAACGGCCACACACAGCGAGATAAACTGTGAATGGCGTCGAATCTGCTTATCTCAACTTGAGGCACGGCCTATTATTACGGCATTCGTCATTTTCGTGTCGTAACTTCAGCTTCACAGGTATTGTTGGGAAATGTTTGATTATACGAAAAGTTACAAATTACTAGTTGTTTAATACTTTTGTATCTAATTTTTCACTGTGTATTATTTCCTGCTTGTAAAAAAGCAGGAACTTATTTATGGAATATAAATATGTTGGCGACTTTATACAACTAGCAGATAAACAATGAAAATTAAGCACAAAAATATTAAACAACTCCGTAAAAATGTACATTTTCTATAACCGTACATTGTCAGTAATTACTATGAATTTCTGCAAAAGGCGAAGCTGAGCCTTAAGCCTCCATAAGCTGTCATATGGGTCTTATGTTTCTGTGTATATTCTAATTACAAAAAACTATGGAGTATTTCAATATATTTGTTTTCAGAGAAGGAATGAAACTCGATATTTCGATGCCTTATTTATAAATTTGGTTACTTAGAGAAACACAAATGTGGTCGCTGAAAAACAAAATATAAAAAATCAACAAAAAATGTACATATAAAAATAACAGCGAGGCCTACACATTGCTACCAACATAAAGTGAGAATGCATTGTTTACACTGTGTTCTAACGTTGGCAGTATCGTAAAACCTACTTCAACTTGCTTCGGCAAACGAATGAATAGGATGAGGTTTACTCGCTTTATCATTGAGTCAAGTTTGGTTTACGATTAAATATTGACCTGCTTATGACTCGATAAGTACACGGAAAATAACTAACAGTTTACAATTGATGTGGCAACTGTTGTGTCTAGCCAATCAGAATCATAGGAAACAAAAGCAGCCGATATAGTCTGGAAAAATGGACAAGGGTAAAGATTATTTACATATATTTAATTATTTGTAGTTACTGCTTGTGTGATAGTTTTGAAAAACTCGCGATATCTTACAAAAGGGAAAGCCGATAGCAACATTGGGCAAACAGGTTAAATAAAAGCCAATTTAATAATTCAATGGATATGATTTTACGACATGATATGACCTACATCCAAGATGTAAATACCCGCCAAAAAAATGTCGTCGTGCTCTGATTGGCTATTTGGTCTTGAGTTGTACAGCGACATCTTAGGCCAAGAACGCACACGACCCGCACACTACATCCATAAAATATTGAATCATATTCTAAGCACATGGTCTATTGTTACTGTTAAGTCAATCGTAAACGCACCTAGCGCCTTTATCCGCGTTTGAGGCCGAGAAGCGCGGAAGCGATAAGGGCGCCGTCGCCGCAAAGCGCAAGGCTTTCAAGGGTGACCCTGTTATATTGGTTTAAAGTCTGTAAGAAGGTCCAATGCAAGGCCCAGAGTAGTTTTGTATGTACCTGAAGCTTATATTTTGAGATACAGCACTTGTTTTTTTTTTGCCATTTCGTAGAGCTCTGGAATGGTGATTCTAATGTGCTTGAAAGCATTCATCAGCCCTCGTCTGCAACGCGTGGTTTTTTCGTAAATCAGCACATTAGACGCACGTTTAATAGTGTCTTAGAAAAACGAGTGTTTCAAACACACTGTAACGGATTTCAAGCACCAGGTGCGAGGGGGAGATACTATATAAATAATCTAGGCGTTACAATTTTTGAGCCACACAATGTATAAAACTTATTTTATTCAAATATTTCCT
The DNA here is from genome assembly GCA_002778355.1 of Clitarchus hookeri. Taxonomy (NCBI): domain Eukaryota; kingdom Metazoa; phylum Arthropoda; class Insecta; order Phasmatodea; family Phasmatidae; genus Clitarchus; species Clitarchus hookeri. The sequence continues at coordinate 262,245 of NQII01000274.1, read as the reverse complement.
TCGACAAGTCACGGGGTATGTCATTTGATTTCTTAAATGTACTTACTGAAAATGCCTACAGAAGAAGCAATAGCACAAAAGGGGGGTCGCTCGGTGATAGCCTCTAAAATGTTATGAAATAATTCTCCATGCCCTGGTGAAGTTACATTCTCAAAAGTCAACCTCAAACACGTGTAAAGGCAAAATGTACAAATCTCAGCTGGCGTCTAACAACTCTACTTGTATGATCCGTGCATACTACAAAGAGTGGCCGGGGGCGGTGACCAGTTTCTTCACGGGCAGGGAAAGTCTGGTATACCGGCCGGACTCGTCACGGCGACCAGGTCAGATCCGATATTCCCGCACTCCGGAGCCGTGTCCGTGACGAGTCGTCTTCCATCTCGCAGGAAACACACTGGACGGCGCGGCGCGGTGCGAAGAAGCCGCTTCCTCCATCCCGCCCAGCCCCACTGGCTCCAACATAAATAATATTTAGCTGTTATTTCCATTGCATATCGGGCGGGGTGACGGTCAGACGAGTGTGTTTATGTAAATATAATCTGCGGCTGCCTTTAAAACTATCACAAAAAGTGCACTCGTTCGTGGGGACAGACTATATGAGACGTCACGTGCAAACATCGGTTGTGTGTCCAATGCCTTGGTGCTGTCCACGAATGTTCCCATCAGTACTACCACTGCTCCGCGAAGGCAAACCCGAGAAACTCAGAAAAAAAAATGTAAAGCACACACTCTTTCCTGCTCCCGTACAACATACGCACTTTCTTATCGATGCAGCAGTTTCAAGGTCGTGGAAACAGTTCGGAAGAAACCTGTACAAGCGGATTACATGCAAAATTAAGACCACCTGTTGTCAGCAATAATAGTTGACAAGAACAGCAAAATCACACATGACACAACCAGCGGAATGTAGGAAATGGGGTTGAGCACGCGAAATTACGTTGTAATTCTTGTTGGTTTGCCGGTGGTATGTTGTGAAACATATTTCCCTGTTCAAGTCTCCATCCCTCCCACTACGCCCTCGGCCACGCGATTCAAGTCACACCGGAGGCGACTACAGCATTCAAATCGCGAGGTCATCAGATAAGTTCGCGGAGTAGTGCAGTACTACAGAAAGCTCCGCTCGGGACTTCGCCAGCCAATGGCGTCGCACGTCCCCGGCCAAAGGATGCGCCCTCCTGTAATTTCAATCTCGAGACGGGTGTGCGCGCTCGACTCACGGACGCTGACGATGGACGGACATCGGCGTTCCGCGTGAATACGGCTCGAGATGAACCGCACTAGTCTCGCCTTGCTGCAGGTACTTCACGTATGACAAAACATGCCCCAAGCCTAAAAGCACGGCGGCGACAAGGGAGACCTCAAACTTGTACAACGCAGCAACAATGCAACTTCATAGTGTGATACGTTAGCTACTGTAGCTAACTGACGAAAAATATTAATTCACGTACGTCATAGCAATGAAACATTTGGAGCATTGCTTACCTAGGTTATCGGTGACAAACATATTTCCAGAATTGAACTGTTAAGACATTTCTGGCGCTCAAAACCTTTCCTGAAATGTAGTGCCTTACGTGAAAAAGTACAAATTTCCTGCGATTGTATTTGTCTGCTCCTGAACTCTCACTAACTTTACGTAACGTATCCCAGTCAGAATGTTTCGAGGACCCTCGTCCACGCATACTTTGCGTTCGCCAAGAAACATTTTATGTAACACATTTCAATGAAAGGAAACGTTATATTACATCGATCATACTGTACCACACAAAGCACACACACACAATAATAAAAAGCAAAAATTAATGGTGATAAATACGAAAATGAAAAACTAACACTGGAAAAAAAACAACACAGGCATTAAATTATTGCTAACAAAAAAACCGAACGAATATTACATACAGGTACCAAAGGAAAGTTACACCATCCAATGCTAGCATGAGCGTCACCAAGATCTTTTCCAAGGGGAGACACAGGAATTTAAAAAAAAAGTTTCCTTCACAGGAGTGTGAGATTTACAACTGGGTTTTACTTACCCTAAATGCAGGCAACAAACATGCAGGGCTTTTAATGAGAATAAATTTGTTTATCGTTAACAATATACAATATAATATTAACTACAAGTGAACAAACAAATACCAAAATAAAATTATGGAAAACCAGGAAGAACTCTATTACTGCTCCCAGAATGGAATTTCATTTTGATGTAACGTCGCTAATAAGCAATTTATTTGTTATAAAAATTATTTCACATTTCATAGAATAAAATACAGTTCCCAGGGGAGGGTAGAGACCGTAAATGGTAAATTGGAGAAGTACCTCACGTCAGTAAATGGTCGGATCACGAAGAACCGTTCTGAATGCCCAAAAACAGTCCGCAAAAAAGATAACACACATGCCTTTCGCCCTAAAAAAAAAGGAGGGTATCGCCACAAATATTAGCACCTCCGTGTATTTAACGTTAGGGCGAGCTCACACAGTACGTCTTGAATCTTGATTATGTGCTTTCTTGAGACTAGGAATGCGGCGCAACTGCGAATAACTGCAATTATCACTCAAGCAAAAATTACACAACTAAAAAACCACTATTAACGACGTGCATCTAATGAAATGTTACAGCAGTTACTTCCCAGAAGAAAGCTTAAAAACGTACGACTAAGAGGACTTAAGCCATCCTTAGCCCCACCACCTTGATGCTATGATCTAGCTGGCACGTATGGTAGTTTGGTGGTGGGAATCCAAGATGGCGGGGATCGAAGGCAAGATGACGGAGTGATTGACTTGTGCGAGATTACCAAGTGCGATTAGTATATGTAAAATTAGCATATATGTGCGCGTGTGATTCGTATAGGTGTACTTAGCATATGCGTACTCTTCATAAATCGTAGAATATATTATTGTAACAAGGTTGTGCATGAAGGTGCATGACGGGGCAATGAACTTGAACATTTTTCTGACAAGATGGATGGTGCTGGCATGGAATGACAAAGCGTGAATGTTATGGTGACCCCTCATCACCAAAATTGAGTCATTTAGCCACATTGTGGAGTCATGCTATTTTCTGACCGAGTGACTCATAAAACGTTTGGCAAGGGAAATTTTGGAGGTTTTGGAGGGGAATTCGAGACATATAGGCGTTTTAGACCGTTAAAAGAAAATTTCCTATGGGTAGAAAGGGATAATGGCCGCCATGGCACCGCTGCCAGCAGCCAGGTGCGGGTGAAGGAACATTTTATAACTACTGCAGACGCATGTGATGCAGTACAAAGAAAGAAAGCTACGGTTACGCACAAGTTCTTAGTATAGGCTGTTCACGGTACAGTGAGCACTTTTGAGACCCTAGTTACTTTTTCCTTTCAGCCATTATTTATGCTTTAACTACCTTGTTAAATAAGTATTGCCATGTAAGTAACAAACACAGTGAGTGTATTCAACCGCACTCAAAAGTTAACGTCTAAGGCTAAAATACAATACATTTATTGACTATTATTACAAATGAGAGGGCTACCAAATTGCTCACTTTACCCTAAATAGCATATAGTCAACACGCCCAACCTTCTTTCAAGAATCCGTCATGAATGAGCCTGTGATATTTTATTTTTCTATTTCTCTCCCCCTCCCCTTTTTTTTCAGCAAGCTTCTCACACCGCTTTCCTGTAATAAATTTTACCGCACATCTGTAAATACGTTATCTTGCACGGTTACTTACTTCGCCCAAAGAGGGTCACGTTTACTCCCACGTGTTTGGAGATAAAGGAGAACTTGCAGGTGAAGAAAGCTAGAGAAATGGCTAAAGTACATCTCAACCGTTCGTGCAATTTTCCCACGGAAACACCATTACTAAAAGTTGTATAATAATACGCTGGGATATACGTTGTAATATTCCATCGCATTCACTTTGTTAAAAAGCTGAAGTTTGAAGTTACGAATGTTAAATACGACCACAAACCGATACGAGTGTTAAGTTATTTTTTGGTACTTTGGTTTAACTGATGACCCTGCATTTACAGTGTTTAATTGCATCACAAACTGGCGAACACCGAAGGTCACTGAAATGTCGCGTTTTCGTTTGAAACATCCGATAACCCTGTACTCACGTCTGTTGCCAACTTTCAATATTCGCGGACTCGAAGCCTCTCAGTGACCCACATCACTCAGGCTCAAGAACATCAACGTGAATCGAACCAAAAACCTGGGCCCAACCATCAAATTACCTAGTTTAGAATACATCTGAAATCAGGGTGTCCACTGGAATTCCGTCTTGGAATTCCCTGACTTTTCCCGGTTTTCCAGTCAGAATCTTACAATTTTCCCTGGCCCATTTTCAGGACATTTCCAAAACCACATTTTTCCGCCGCTGACAGAAAAAATATGTTATCCGCGAAGTAGAATTAAATTACACTGTAACAGACCAAGCAAGCAGGGTCAACATTTTATTCAGCCCATCGATATTTCTCGCGATACACACTTTTGATTTCACACGTGGCCATTTCAAACATACAAATACTTTATTTTGTATATATAGGCCATATGTCACATGGTAAAGATGTATTATTGCCAGCTCAAGAACTCAAAAAATTGAAATCTTAAAATGCATATGCACATGACATTATACTGTATTCACACAACAAACAACTTTTGCAGAGTAGCAATTATTTAAATTTTCCCTGACTCAAGTGAAAATTTCCTGACACTTCCATGCCACAGGAAATTTCCTGACTATTCCCTGTGGGTGGACACCCTGTCAATCAATACTGGATTCAGAGGGGGCTGCAAAATTTCGACAAACTATATCAAATAGACCCGGAGAGGACTGATACAGAAGACCTACTAAAGACATATGCAGCACTTACATTTCTTTACTCCAACGTCGTTCTTTCTCTCATTCGTACTTCGACCTACGTTTAAAATGTTACTATAAACGGTGAAATAATTCCTTGTTCCGACAGAGTTTGGTACTTCAAACACTACGTATCGTATACACCAAATAATTCAAAATATCATTGTCGTAGTACGATGTCAATGATATTTAATGTTATTTGTTAGTTATTTATTATGTTAAACGTTATACCTGCTGTTTGTCATCACTTATGTTATTAATGTAATGTTATATTACTGTGCAGTGTGACGCGTCCTGTAGCAGAGGGTTAAGCAGAATTGTATAGTATTGCTGGATGGGAATAAATAAAAACAAACTGCCTGGTTATTATGATCTAAACGAGAAAATACCGGACGTAATTTACGGCGAGCGAATAGGACTTGCGTCACAGCGCACACAAACGTCGCCAGGGCGCCATGCACACTGTTAGCTACGTTCATCGGCCCCACATCAAGGCACAGTCGGCGACAGGAAGCGGCCGTAGCAGGCACGGGCGGCGTGAGAAAGAGTAACGGCACGCGCCTCGTCGACCTTGAACATTTTTCGCGGGACAAGCCGAGTGTCTGCCTCCCTAATTTACGATTCACACAATCATACTACGGGTTTCTTAAGAACAAGGCAAGACGTCACCGCTACATTTTTTTTCACTGGTAAACGAATCCCGTTCTTTTGTTTTCACGGTTCCAGTGAGCCAGTAAGCTAAATATACATCCCGTCTTCAGCAGGAACAATACAAATGCAGCAGCAATTAAAAAAAAACGAACCCTTTTCCTTGTAGGTTTGGTACGATGTACAAACAGTTAACGCCAGCTGACAAAAAAAAAGGCGCCAAAACCTACTCGTACTATTTACTCTCCTGTAGTGATAGCCTACGAGCTATACAGCCATATCCTGTAGGCAGAGCTACAACTTAAGTGGTTTCCACTATACTGCTAGCCACGTATGTCTGCTATCAGGTTAAAATACGCTACGTACAGAACCAAAATGGCGCAATGGGATCTGTCGGTTTTGTTTGTAAACAAACTAAGATCGGAGGGCTACTAAGTAAAACTACTGATATCGTACTTAGCAATAGCAGTTTGTGGTCAATTTTGTGAGTGGCCTAATATGCAGATAAGCGCTCTGAACTGCAAGACTTTTTTTTAACACCGAGACTGCAGCACGACTCGCCAATTTTTCATCAATATTCCCTTGAAATATGTACGGCAAAAAAAAACTATTATGTGCCTAATATTGAATTATTTTGAGAACTGGATTAATTCGTAGCGATTAGAAAAACAATGTTTTCGAACCAAAAAACTTATTGAGGAGTTAGTGGCAGTGAGTATTTTCAAAATACAGCTACAAAACGGCTCAAGAAAAAAAAGAGGAACGTTTTGCCATTTAACTACCTTTCTGCATTACAAATACGTCCACTTCTTAAATTTAGTGACGAACGCTACGCCACATACACTGTGAAGCATTCGTACTATACTGTAAGTGAATTTGTTTCAAATGAAGACTGTATATTCCGTGACAAAATCGTAAACAAACCTATTTCCTTTAACGAGTTACAGATACGAATGCACGTTTCAGAGAACCGTTTACTGCGCGATATATATACATTTTTTTAAAATAAGGAAACGAAATTTATTTTGTATTAAAATTTACACAGAGCAACTGTAACCTTTCCCGAGAATGAGAAAACATTAATACCGCCACGTACACCAGAACTGACCACACGAACATTTCTAGGATTAAAAAAAAAACTTTCTTACCTTCTAACCATCTTGACTTTGTGTTCCAACTTAAAAGCCTGTGAATCACAACAGGATGTACACAAAATCAATGTGCAAGCATATTAGGCGCTTTCGCCCCGCTGGCTAAGAGACGAATTTATAATATATCAGGCTTGCTCCGAGAGAAGTATTTCGAAACACCACGATCGCGAAAGCTAAAAAACTCGACCCGCGAAGCGCACAGTTCGTACAGGGTTCTTCCTGCAGGCGGACAATTCCCACACAAACGCCTCTCACGAAGTCTGTTCAGAGACGCAACCGACAGCTGTTTACTTTCCGATAACTCGTAAACACTGGCTTGGCTGGGACACTCGCTGTATGGCTGGTGCAGTTTCCCTCGCTAGTTCCACGGCTGTTCGTGCGGAGCGCTGCTCGCAGCGCGACTGCTGCCATCTGTTCTTTCTCCGCGTAATACCGTTGCCAGGCGCCGGCAGGCACACCATCGCAACTGCACGATCCATGCGGGCACAATTTACACGTAACTTTTTGCACCACAGAATAAACAAGCTTGTTTGAAAGGCTGGCCTGAGGATATAACATAAAATAAGAAGTAGAACATTCCACACCCTGGGCACCTTTTTTTCCTTGCATTACGATTCTTAAAATAATAACGTTTAAAGGAATAAAAAATATTCAGAGCCTTGAGGCAAAGAAAGGTGTTTTTTTTTTTTTTTTTTACTGAAAACCGGGTTTATTTGACTGGGAATCGAGAAAAAAAAACTAACGCCAACGGAAAATAAGTAGGCATTACGATGGGCCATCCCAAGACTACGCGCTTTGTATTTCCGAGCAGCTGAATTTCTCGCAAATTATTTCAGTAACAATTGCACGCGATTAAAGTCAACTGATTAAATTGCAAATGCCACTTCGTACTTTCTTCAATAACTTTATAGAGTAAAAGTAAAAAATTTGCTGCTGTAGATCATAGTTTTTTTTTACCTTTCGTGGGAATAAATCGTATTCCCAGGGCATAAATTTCTTCAGATACGCGTATATCAGCTGTTTGCCGTATAGCTCTAGGGAACCCATCTTCGTCAAAAAGTAACGTTCTCTATATCAAATCTATCCTAAGTTTTTTTTTCCCGTGCTGATCATCCACTGGAAAACTGATGTATGTAGATGATTTTAGGCGTGGACTTCAAATATTTTTTACAGTGTAAACATGGCACAACGCATCTAGTTGAACAGGGAAGCAACTGAGCAATGGATAGCCTGAAGTAACAAAATTGTCGCATAATTTTGCAGAATAAATTATTTCGCTAAATACCACAGTAATGAATTGAGCAAAGGCATTTTTGGTTGTTACCGAGCTTACCAATTTTTAAGCACGAATATATTTAACTTTTATTTTCTATGTTGGCAACGCGACTGTGACATGAGAAAATGGCGACACGACAGGAGAGTGTGCGTCCCCCCCCCCCCCNATATATCTTTTGTGTTCTCCGACCTCCGAAAGAATGCAGTACAGGGTGACTAATGCCATCTAACACGCCCATCTTCGCCCTTCTGCACGAGCCGCAATCAGGAGAAGAGATGTAACGGTGTTTCAACAGACTTATCTCCGGAGGAGAAACATTTTACTCACCATTTCAAAGTGCCAGGAACTATTACAACGTTTTTAACGCATCAAGGTCATATCCGGCCGGTAAAGAAACACCGCGGCGGCGATGGAAAAAAAAAGCAGAAACAAGCTTCTCGTGTGTTCTGTTTCCTCGTAATTTTAAGCCGTGGCCAGAGTTTTAATACAGCAATGTGTTCAGAAAATATGCCGCACTTGTCGCTGTGGTTTAATACACTGTTCTGAAGAAAGAATACATATCGTAAACAGAGGACTGCTTACAGCGATTTTTTTTTGCCGACACTGGCACTTTTCAACGATCACGTTTGTGTTTCAATAACCAAATTAATAAATTGGCAACAAAATTTAAACTCATTTCTGTCCTGGAAATAAAAATTACAAGGAAATTTTCCACAGTTAAAAAAAAAAAACTTAGAATAAACCAGATTATATACAATAAGACCCATATAACTACGGAGGCCTCTAATTTTATGAATTCTGTTAACGCTTTCGCTGCTGTCGGCTCAAATCGATGTTGGGGGCGGGGCTACTGTACCTAGAAGAGCGGAATTTCTCTGACAGTGCTGTAGTACTTTTCCCCACATGGTTACAAAACCTTAAGTGACTGACAGTACGGCAGGTTCTGTAAGTATCGTAAGTGACGACTCACTAGGCGAGTTTCTTTCTCGAACTAGCCTATTTTCGCTCGTGCTAACTCATCCTCGTCCAGGTCGCGCCGTGTATGGAGGATGTCCCAGAAACTGCACGGCCGTGCTTCAAGTCCCGCGTCTATCTTGAACAAATGTTGGAATTTTTATATTTACTTAAGCCGATATACGAGATAATGTCATACATCATTCCGTCGAAGTTAAACCTTTCTTCTAGGGGATACGTTACACAGATCTTCATAGAACGGCAGCTTATCTATCAAGTACGGAAGCAGTATTTTCAAGCTTCCACTTTCCAAAGTTTAGTGGGTTAATCGCTTGTTTAGCAAAAAAAAAAAAAAAAAAAATTGTGCCCCCTTTTTTTATTCAAGTTTTATCTTCGGTCCATCTCCCAGCTTGGAGTTTTTTTTTTCCTCGTTTGAGACTGAGAGGCGCGCGAGCGATAAGGGCGACACTGCCACGCGAATCAAGTGCGCCATCGCCCCCAAGCGCAAGTCTCTCGACTGGCGCGCAGTGTTCTCTACGCGCTGCTTGTACCAATCGGACTTTCAGCGGTGACCCTGTTATTTTATTGGTGGAAAGTCTGTAGGAAGGTTCCCTGCAGGGAACCTAAGAGCCCGTGTCACCCATCATATTAAAAACTTTATTTCTTTCTTCCTAATTCAAATTCAGAAGGATTAATTGGGAAATGCGACAATAGAAGCTTGGCTAATTACTTTACCCACCATTACAGACATAGAATATTAACTACTAACGCATACTTATGCAACAATATATTTAATACAAAATTTTATGTATTAATTTATTCTAGCGTTTTAATGACAACTAAGGAACACCTATTAACAATCAGGTACAAAAAGTTGCACATAAACATGAAATGTAATGCTTCTATAATGTATTCACAGGTGTTTACTTAGCACTTTTAATTTAACGTTAAGACGTGGCACTACTTTCTCTCCGGTGTTGCCAACTTTACTGGGCGCGTGACAGTCAATGTAATGTGCCAGTTAAAATATACGAAGGTAGGGGGGCAGTTACATTTTTCAAAGGTTGATTTCAAAAGTGCTCACTTTACCGTGAACAGCCCTTAATTTATTATTTCTGCTTCTCCAAAGTGTAGGGCGAACATTAGAATCGTCATGTATTTAATTCAGTATATAATAGTATCTTATTTTAACTAAACTAAACGTTAAAAAATTTTATCTATGAATTATAATATTTAAAAAAAACAGAGCAAAAATGTGTGTGTTGGTAATGCCTAGTAAGAAATAGTTCTCATGCAAAATAATATTAAACTGACTGCGCACTAAAGCGGTGCGTTTTCCTTTTGGTGTAATTTTTTACTCCCAGGCAACAAACCCACCCTGCTCGAACCTGCCTGGCTGGCATCACGCGCTGGCATTTCCGGTTGAGCCCCGACCAGCTCAGATGCTACATCCTACATCGCCTCCCGAGCACAGGTCGAGAGACCTACAATGGACCTACATGTAGAATTTATTAAAAAGTCCTACACACAAAACCAAAATTGTCAGAAAAGTACGATTATGTCACAAAGGATGAAAATTTTCACTATATTCTATTTAAGTAAACGTTTCTGAAAATAATAATTAACAAAATAGCACTTCTAATTCAAATTTAAATGTATTTCCATTATGAAAGCCTCGTAAAAAAACATTTTGCGAGAAAACTTGCGTCAAGTAGGGCAATCACTATGGTTGTAGTACGCAAGAAAATATTAGTACTAATGTTACAAAATACTTTTAATAATTGATTTCATGTGCATTTGATTCGGTTAACTTTTGTGGCTGAAAATTATGTTCATAAAATCAATTATTAGAAATATTTATAAACATTATTGCTAATTTTTATTACATACAACCAGAGTAATATTGTGATAGTCCTGTTTGATGGAAATTTTCTTGGGAAATGTGCTTTCTAAAGCACCCAAAATTTAAATACGCTTAAATCTTAATTTTTTTTTTAAATTTGAATTTGCCCTATTTAAGAGCGCTTGGAACCATTTTGGTTGAGTTTTCTTGCTGCCCAATATTCCTTCATGAGTTGTGACTGTCTTTGTTTAATTTAAAATGTCTTGATTTAAAATAGACGCTGATTTTTTAAAACATTTTCAGCAAAATAATTTAAAGTGTTATGCAATGTGTGTATTTTTCTTTCATTTGCGAAACAAATTGTAATTTTCTAACAATTTTGGCAGTGTGGTCACTTATTTTTAACGAGTTCTGCATGTTGTACAGTTGGCTGCAGTGCTCCATTGGAAGACATTCTCTTAAGGCAATATTCACACTGACGTTAACACGGAGCGCGTTCCGTTAACTTTGCGTCATCGTTATGTTCAGGTACAGATCGCATAGCAGTATGTTCACCTTGAATAAAGAGCGAAGTAAAGTTAATGTTTCTATGCTTCAAAATAACGTAAAGGTAACGTAGTGTCAGCCAATAACTCAAGAACTTTTTTTTTAAGTTGTCCACAATAATTTTTATTACTACCAACTTCCACCTGTATTGTATACTGTGTTGCGGCATGTGATTGCAGTGGAATTTAAGTCTTTATGTCGTTTGTTCGAGTTCGAATTATACACAAATTAACTATTTGTAAAATTCTAATAAACTTAAAGAAAATATTTTGTCGCAAATTGCCGCCAAGTAAGCGAAAAATAATAAAACACTTAAAAACTAAAGTTTTAAATATTATAACGATTTTTTATAAGCACAATTATTATAATGTTTATATACGTAAACCGAAACGTGTATGCGTGAGGCTTTTTCGGATCCCAGATACAGCATATTTGGCAACACTGCATTACGATTTATCAAAGGCGAGCCATTGTAACTCCAATGTGAACAAAGCTACGATTTTAAAAGTCAAAACTGACAGAGTTAACGTAAAGTTAATATAACGAGTTCCATGTTTACTCAATGCGAACAGGCCTTTATTTCGTCGATATCTCTTTGCGTAAGTCACCGCTTTCTGTGGCAACGTACGTGCCACAGGGCACGTACTTAACTTCCTTCGGGCGTAGTAACAACTTCAATAACTTCGGAATACAAACAACGTTCCTGGGAAATATCGAACATCTAATTGAAAAACAAAAGTTACCCAAGCGATATTATATATATATATATATATATATATATATATATATATATATATATATATATATATAT
>NQII01000274.1:202679-246644 GCA_002778355.1 Clitarchus hookeri | reverse complement strand
CATTAATAATATATACATTACTTTTATGATGGGTACGTGCATGTACGAACACATGTACTCACAAACAGTGGAATGTAAACATTGCATGTAAACATTGCCATGTGACTGCCACATGGCAATGTTTGTTTACCCTTTGGCAGAAGGATACGAAATGGGCTGGAAAGTAGATCTTTAGCAGGGCTTCAGAAAATCTTGAAGTTACCGTGAATACATTATATCACTTTTAATATGAACTTAGCAATATTTTTGTTCGCATTCAAGAGCAATACACGCTACTGTTTCTAGTATTTCTGGGTTTCTCAATACAAATAGAAAGTTTTCCACGTACTCCATACTATAGAAGTTTTTTTTTTTTTTTCATTTCAGGATACTGCCCCATAGCTACAGGTACGGGTGTGGATTGCTGTAGTTTAGGAAGGGGGAAGTTCAGCAAGATGAGAGAGCACAACCGAATGGTAAATTCACGAGATAACTATATCAAATGTCAGAACGTCTCTTCTTCGGGAAGTGAAGAGGGGAGATATTTGGACGTCTTTTAACATCGAGGTCTTGAGCGCCACTGAGGGTGACGTGAGGTGTGTATGGAGCAGCGCCGGAACGCAAGGGCGGGGGAAACGGAAGATCCCAAGAAAACCCGCCGACCAGCAGCATCGTCAAGGACGATTCCCACATGCGAAAATCTGGGAGTTTGCCCTCGGTGGGAGGCGAGTGGTCTAACCACTACACCAACGCGTGCTCCTTCGTCGGGAAATATTCGTAATGAAACATGGTTCCGAAAACACATGTCAAACTTTTCGCAACCCTATATTAAGAATCAGAAAGATATAAACGTACGAGACGAATTCAGTTGTCAGTTGCATACGTAACACTTACACTGCAAATTGAATAAGTGGAAAACCACTGATACGCAGTGAAATTCAACTACTCGAATCAGTGAAAATGGCTCCGCTTAGAATCAGTGGAAAACACAGATTGTTTCGGTGAAAAAAATTTCACTGATTGAATTAGTGACGACCAACTGCAGCGACGAATTAAATATTGTTTTTATTGAATTTAGCCAAATAATTACGAGAAATAAGCATATTTACAATGGTTGTATATATATGTATATATAAATATATATACACACATACATACATATATATAGCGCAATTTACAGTAGTTAAAAAAGTAAACAATTTTCCGCTGGTGGATGGGATTAGACTCTCACGCTATTCCCAATTTACTTGTTAACCGCTACCTTACCATCTGAGCTACCAAGTCAAGTTGATAAAAAAAAAAAAACATATAGTTGTTAAATTTCCTCATCGAAAGCGTGTAGTTTTAAATTGTACGCCCTTACTTTTCGTTTTTGGTTTGATTGGGACCGTTAAGATTGTTAAAACGAATAGTACATATGAGTGCACTCTCTTCACCACATTATATGCAGTTTAAACCTTCAAACAGAGCGCTGTGATGATTGCATGACGACAACGAAATGAAAGACGTGAAAACGGAATGAAATGTTTTCAAATACGAAACACATTTAAGAAAGTTTTTTGTATTGGTTTTATGAGTTTATGCGTTGTTATTTGACTTGAGACGTTGTTCAACGGCCATTTTTACACGTTGTTTGACGGCCCTTTTTCACACGCTGTTTAAATGATCCATCCGTCAAAAAACAAATCACTGAAAAACAGTGAAGGAAAACTGGCATTTTTCAATGATTCATTGGTTAAATTCACTGAAGTGACTGTTGAATCAGTCACACACTGTTAACTGATTGAAACAGTTAAATTCTAAACTAATTCCCTAATAAAAAGATTGTTGGTGCCCTAGGTTACTTCTGATAATACGAAAGCACTGCGTCGAGCCCTCCCAAGACTGCAATATGCATTCCAGGAATGTTGGATTTCTCGCAAATTAGATTTGTGACAATGGGATATTATTGAATGCGGAGTAAGTCAACGGATTAAAGTATAGGTGCCACTTTACTTTTACCTTTAAACTTAAGGAAACTACACAGGAAAGCCCTAAAAGTACATTTTTTAAAAACATTTTCACTATTTTTTTTTTTAAATATATTTAATAAGATACAATTAAAAAGTAGTGGCTGTATATTTTTTTTTTTTTCCTGGGAAAAGGCCGTATTTCGAGCGCATCTATTTGCTATGTACGCGGGCGTATATGCGAAAACGCTCATTTTACAAGGCAGTGCATCGCTAGTGCGCCAGGTCCGATTCTCAAACGCCACATGTTCTGACATGCCCCCTCACGTGGGCAGTGCAGAAAGACTTACGTGGAGACGTAGAGTGTATAGAAGTTTCTAGGGTGCTCGACATCTCCGTATTGATTCCAGCGCACCCGGGCACAGCTCACTGACCTNGGGGGGGGGGGGGGGGGGGGGGGGGGGGGGGGGGGGGGGGGGGGGGGGGGGGGGGGGTTATACGGAGACACACTTCCCCGCCACCACACCTCGTGCTTTTCCAACAGCGGATGTCGTTTCAATATGAAGCAAGATATACACGTGCCGTACTTGGCGTGGGGCTGTTCACGGTAAAGCGAGCATCTTTGAAAGCGCTCTCGTTTGGAATAATAGTCAATAAATATATTTTATTTTAGCCTTAGACGTTAACTTCATAGGGCGGTGGAATATACACACTGTGTTTATTACTTGTATGGCAATATTTATTTTAAATTGTGGTTAAGGGTAAAAATGGCTGAAAGGAAAAAAAGTAACTAGGGCCCCAAAAGTGCTAACTTTACCGTGACTAACAATAAGACATAATGCTGGAAGCAGTGACGTAACAAATATGGGGGACAAGATATATATTGTCCTCCCTAAATTTACAAAAGGGCGCCAGAACGAGAGTAAATTAGTGCCAAACTGTTTTTGTTCGCCGAGATACCTTTAAAAACCCAGCTGCCGACGGTATCAAAGTTAATTCCTCTGGCGCTAAATATAAAAATACGAAAGAAGATTGCAAGAAGTTACGAATTTGTAGCAAGGCTACTGTGCTTGTGTAGTGAGTTTAGCATAGTGCAGCGAGTTTGGCGTAGTGTAGACGTTTCGTGTAGTGTAGTGTAGTGGGTAAATATGGTGTATCGGTGTTTATCGTTATAACTGTGTTGTGTGTAATGTTAATGTAAATTTTACCCTGACGTAAGTACACTACATACGTACATTTTTCATCACGCAGCCCTTACTTCACTCGGAAGTATAACAAGACCGCAGGGCAGATTAGTAAAAAAAAAAAAAACTAAATCTATAATTTTTTTTTAAGTCGAAAAATTCTTATTTTGATAAACCACTCACTTTTACTACCATCATCCCTGCCGATGAACAAATTTTTAGGACGGGTTAGACTCCGCCTTAGAAGTTTTTGTTCAGTCCACGTAGGCTAATTACAATTTGGTCGAAATCAGTAGATTTAGTTGGCAGTTGTCTCAAATGCATATGCAGCTACTAACAAAATGACGATTATTACGCCCCGAAGTATTTTGATCATTGGCTGACAGTTTTAGGACAATGCAGCTTACACACTTTATAGGGGATTGCTAAAAAGAAACCTCCATGTTAAGGCAGCTGGGTTCACATTTTACTTTCGTAAAAAATGTTCACAAGTAGATGTAAACGGCGATGGTGCTGCACTCTGACGGGCGGTGGGGCAAACGAAGCCTGGTGGTGCGCTTTGGGGTTCGGCGGGAGAAACGAAACTGGTGGAAACGTCGATGATGGTGGTGGGTAATTGACGTGCGCGTGATTGACGTGTGCATGATTGGCATGTGAGATATTAACATTGAACTCATTTGCATATTCGCAATTAGCATTGATGTCATTTGCAAAGAAATATTTGCATTGGCATATTCGTGACGTCATCTAAGATGGAAGCCATTGCCGAGAAATGACAGAGGTGGTTTCGGCGTGACATCATCCAAGATGGCCGCCATGGCACCGCAGCCCCCTGCCCCTATGGGTGAATCGGCCATTTCCATGTACTTTCACGTAACCGAGCTTTGCAAAAAAAAAAAGTGTACTTTGTAATTTGGCTTTTTTTTTTGCATATAGCAAAAGTAACCACATTACGAATTTACTAAATGCGAAATTACAAAATCATTGCCACAGTTCAATCTTCTATATTTATATAAACGCAATGTATAACGAACGGAACTGAATAAAGTAATTGTGTTGGGTAAATAAATAAATATGTGTATAAATTGTAAGGAATAATAAAACTTAAATTTAATAGTAGTGCCATTTATAAAATAATGTTAGTTAAGCTGCGCCTATATTTTCCAGATATAATACACCAGACAAATCGGAAAATATTAATTTAAAAAACGTGTTTTTAGGAATTAGAGCATATTTTCAGGTATCACATTATAATTTAACTATTACAAGTGCTAGACCCGACTAAACCAGTGACAGTTGGCAATATCCAAACTGAAGTATACTAAATCGTAAATTACATAATAACGAACCGAAGATATCGAACACGGCATTATTCATTCGTATAAAATAATCTTCGAAGATTAACAAATTGCGTGACATGAAAATACTTTCCTTTTAAGCAAATAAAACTTTTATTTGCATTTTTTTTCAGCGGCGCCGTTCGAAGGCAGTGTTCCAAAAAAAAAAGTACTAGGCAAGACAAAATAAATTGCGAAAACGTGCCGACTGCATTACGTTACTCTGGAGACGTGCTGTTGGGACGCAAGACACCGCATAATACGCCAGTGAACTACATCAGAGGTTAGTCGACGTTCATGAGTTTGCCCGGCTGCACCTTGAAATTAAGAAGTGACAGATTGAAAACACGATAAGACCGGGGAATGTCTGTAGAAGCTTTTTAAAAAGGACAGCTGGTGTGGCTGTACAACCCCCAAAGACGGAAGGGATATTGCCTGAAGCTACAGAAATGTTTGGTAAAGTCTATACAGAATCTTGAAGAATATCAATGATGCAGTGTACCGGATTTGTCGACAGGGTTCTCGGACGAAGCCTAAGGTTGTCCATATACACCGACTGGCACTCTACGAAGGTCCACAAGTTGAGGAGTCTGTTCGCCCCGAAATGACTTCAGGAGGGGGCAGTGTTGCGTNCCCGGCCCGTCACCGTGAACCACCACCACAACCCTTCCATCCCTCAAAGGCAGACACGTTTGCTGCTTTGTCGCCGGGCTGTCGGGAAATGATTACTACAGCCGAGATGACAGACGTCACAGTCCCTCCCCCCTTGGCCAGAGGAGTCGACGACTTGAGAGAACACGTGCAAGAGCTTTCTTTTCTGGTCATCATCATCTTCCTCGGCTCAATGCGGCGGGTGGAGATGGTTCTGGGCTAGGGCAGCGACGACAGCCACAGAGGGTCAGCAGTCGGTGATAGCCATCTGGCGAAGTGCGGCGAATGGTCAATAGAGATCGTGCCATCGAAGAACATCGACAGCAGAAGAGGGTGTCAGAAACTGCTGCGGACGTGTGTGCACGTGCGTGCGTGTGTGTGCAGCGGCGACGGACGAGATTGCAAGAGTGCTGTGGAAGGCGTCTTACTGCACTGGACTCGGTGCGCACTGGCCGATTGCCGCGTCTTCCATTTGCCGGAACTCGCGCCGGGTGCATTCGTGTTTCCATGTTGTACCCGACTCGCCCTTAGCGCTGCCACGTTCCCAAGGCCCTGGATACGCGTACATCCTCGATGACACCATTAATGCCAGGTTCACATGTACGCGTATTACATAAGTATTTATGCAGAAAGTAGGTTTATTTATTGTAATCACCCAATCATTCAGTCACTGAACACAATGTTCTCTGGATATAGGACTCAAGTGGTAAAGTTACAAATAAGAATTATAAAATCATTTGGTCTGTGTAAGAACATTTCCTGAACCAAATGATGTTTAGAAATGATAGAAATGAGGAACCCTAAATTATAAAAATATATTGAACTTGGCATCTTATAACTCAAAGTTGACAGATTAAATCTTCTACAACATATGCATAACTCTCATATAAAAGGATGCCGGCCGTTCGGTTAGAATTGAAAAGGAATTCGTCCAATGGATAAAAGGAGGTTTTTATTAGTAAAATTTTGATGTTATTTTTAAATAAATTCTAATTACATGTTAACTTATTTAATATAGATATGCTGGAATATACACAACCTTTCTGAAATACTTTTAAATCATTTGCAGGTTTATGGAAGTGGCAAGCACTTCGTGTTACGAGAAAAGAGTCTTCATTTGCAGCGATAAACGTAATACGAGAATGAATAAACTGGGATGTAATGTTAGTGTACTTAACACATTTTTTGAATAATTTTCTACAATGGTTTTATTTTACCTATGATCCTGATAGTTTTTTTTTCTCCTGAAACAGGAACTTGTTTGCTATTTAATGCAAAAGCCTAGAATATTACGCCATAGGACTTTATAGAGTGGAAATACGCAAAATATGTATTTCGATACTTTTTCAGAGACAAGTAGGGATAAAGTTTTTATGGCGAAACAGGTTTTTTTCATTGTAGACGAGAGTCTAAGTGAAATCCCAAAAAATGTTGTCTGCGATGCACTCAACATATTTTGCTCGCTACTGAAAATTGGTCAAGAATAAGCAGTTTTATTTATCATTTAACCAAATTGCGTGAAGTTAGTTTATTTGATGCAAATAGCAGCCGTGGTTATTGCGTACGCACGTGTGAAAACGCGCAACTATTTACTAACTGCCGTAAGTTAAACTGCTAATGCAAAAACGCTCATTAAACTAGTACTTGTAGGTTAGTTTGAACTACAAAAAACGTATTCACCTACTATCCTAGATTAGTTTGAGGGCCCTGTTAAGTTGGGAATGGAATCCTATGTCGAAAATGACGGGCGAAAACGCGAGCACGCGTGACTGAGGTTCGAACTGACAACTAAAAGGTCACGTAACCCGAATAAGCCGACTAAAATTGATGTATTTTAGTATTTAGTATTTAATAGGCCCTATGCAGTTTTGACTGGGCTTACAACTGAAAAATTAAACATTACCTTTAGAATTAGGACGTGTACAGATAAAAATCTGTGTGTGCTCTTTGTCGTGTTGGTTCACAATGGAAATTAGCAGGTCGTGTTTGGATTAACTTAAATGTTAAAAGAAATCGTTAAATGTTATATATTTTAGTAAATAGTTGTGTAACAGTGACCAATCGAACAGAGGAGTCGGTGTTGTTGGCGGGAATCTGTTGTTTGTCATGCAAGCACCAAAAATATTTAAACGATACATGAATGTGCCTGCTAAATTTCTATTGTGAACCAACACGTTGAAAAACACACGCCAAGTTCTTTTGTACAAGTCATAACTCTAAAGTTATAGCTTAATGTTTCAATTGTGAACCCATGTGAAAATGTGAACCAGGCTACGTCCCGTTTTGTCTAAAAATCTATGACATATTTTTGTAATTTGCGTTTTGTCAACTTTGAAGCTGACAAATCACAAAAATACAAAATTACCAATCCACCACCATGTTAGTTTTGTCTGTTTGAAACTTTTAAATACACATGTATGTGAGTTTATTGGAATACGCAAATGTGTACTCGACTCGCAATAATTATTTCCCAAAGCAAGTCGCTGAAATATTTTTGAAATACGTATTTTCTCATTAAACCATTTTTGTTAAGTAACAATTTCACATCGTATTTGTTTGCTTATTTAAATTTTAAACGGACCTCTAGCCACTTTCGGGAATAATTACTGTTTATTTAAGTCTTCGTGGATTTTTAATTTGGCAAATCATGTTAAAATAATAGCAGCGTGGCGATCCGGCTAAACGTTACAAAACGCCAAATGTAGTCCATTCACGGTTACTTCGAACTTCTGCCAAAATTCTACTTCCGGGACATTACTCCGTCTCATGCCAACAAAGCTTAATCAAGTCTAGAAAATTACACCAGAGGTCGGGGCAACGCATCGCATTCGCGTTCACTCTGTGCAATATTTTGCACAAGAACTATTTCTTACTTCGTATTGCCAACACACCTATTTTCTCCCTGTTTTATTCATATTAATTATACACTCAATTTTATACTTTATAGGTACAATATAAGTAAAAGTTATATTTAACCAATAATAAGGCACTTTTATGTTGAAGTTCATTTCATATAAGAAGGCCACATTCTGACAGTAAGTGAGTGGAACTTGACGTATTGATAACAAACAACGTGCCATTTATAAAATCCTGTATCAGCTGATGCAAGAACGAACAAAAGTTAATATCACGTTGGCTATTCTGAGTGCACTGCCGACGCACATTAGTCCAGCCGAAATACGCACGATAAGAAAGAGTTCCAAGGTTAATTAATACATTATATCTTACGTGGTCATAAAACAGCGGTTTTTAGTGTTACAAACTAAACTTCTTGATAAAGTAGTAATGTATAGGTGTTCAAAATGAAATGCACAATAAAACTATCCGTATTCAAATGTAACGAAATTATCGAAACCTTTTTCACGTATCCCGAATCTCCAGCCATGTGCTGCCATCTTGTGAGGTACAGGCGCAGTGCCGGATTTAGTCTTGATAAGGCCCTGAGCTATTTGAGATATGGGGCCCTTTATAAGTCCAGATATTATATGTCAGTGCCAAATATGATTTTCGGATACCTAGAGGGTTAAACAGAAATACAATTAAGAAGTACATAGATATTGAAATAATAAATCTTTAACTTAAAATTTAAGTACATATGACAATTGCTCACTCGGACAATTTTTTTGGGGGCCCCCAAGAAAGCGGGGGCCCTAAGATATAGCTTGTGTAGCTTATACGTAAATCCTGCACTGTACAGACGCGCCATCTGTTACAACATGCCCTTCCACGCTATCTGACAAGTTCATATAGTGGGGAAATAGCTTGACAAAGTTTCGCGCTAAAATATCATAGCCCTGTAACGAAACTGCTTCTATAACGCGCGCTCTGCGCGACCAAATTCCCGTGAGCGTTTCCCGATCGGGTCGGGACCATCTAACAAATCTAGTTCACGCGAGCGCATTTAATTTAACTAAATATTTTATCATAGACATTATTTTCATTTGTTAAATATCAAGTAACAAATACTAAAGGGAAACAAATATTAATATAATTAAAATAACCAACTTAAGAGTCACAACGAATGAACAAATACACAACTATTTATTTATTTACTACAGTAAATTAGCCTCCTAGACCATCTTCCAGACAAACCACAACATTTCGGCTTAGAATCAGCTTTAACAAAACCAAAACCGCAACGAAGTACCTCGGTTTTCGCGGCAATTCTTAACAAGTCCTGAATTTTAAAATTCCGGGTTTTTAGGAACCACTCCTCTTCTTTTCCCTCCCACAGGCAGGGAAAGAGAGGAAACAGTTAATGGGTACCAGGTCCCCTGGCGCTACCCAGGGAGTCATTTCACAAAACGACTGTTTGCTTAGCCACAGAGCAACAGTTTGAACTACAGCCAGGCGGGACAGGCTGCCTGTCCTCAACCTGGGTGCTTAGAAATGACATCCAATTGGGAGGACAAGAGCCCTCACAGGGGCTTGTACTTCCCCCGCGCTGAGGGAGTAGCGTCCCGGTGATGCACAACGGCGGATTGTCAACTGTCAAGAATACGGCCTTCTTATATAACAGAATAACAGAAGTATAAAACGTTTGTGATACGCGACTTTTTCTGAAATAACTAAACACGTCATGCATGGGGTAAATTTTTCAATGGTTTGAGTCAAAAAGCGTGAAGAAACCGCGAACAGAATAAACTAATTATTTATTCTTCCTGTAACCGCCGTCGGTGACGGGGTCGGTTTTTTTTTTTGGGCCTCGGCGCCCGGGGTAGCGAAGTCATTTTGTGCTTGTGCCGTTTTTTAGCGTTTCCGTGAGTTAAATGGACCTTTCGATTTCTGGATGTTTCGTCTTACGAAGATTTTGTTTGCAATCGTCGATGTTGGACACGGGCGCAAAACGCAGGCCGGTCTAACCCCTTAATAAAAAAAATACAAAAATTACGAAGGAGCACTCACCGCAAGGAGGAGAACAGCACCGGGTCGTCGTCAAGGCGCGCGCGCTTTGCTGTGTCCATGATGTCGAAGGGCGGGAGACGGCGGCGCGGAAGGAACGCGGGCTGGGACTGCCCCGCGCGGCGTGTCCCTCCGGGGGCTTCGACTGCCCCGCGCGAGGCAGCGGCGTGCTGCCTGTCCGCACAGGCACGGCGTCACCACGCCCATTCACGGCCTGCCTCGTGACGCGACAAAGGAGGTTCGGAGAGCGCCTGCCGCTAATACCGCATCTACAGGCTATTCACGGTAAAGTGAGCACTTCTCGAAGCCGTCTGATTTGGAATAATGGTCAGTAAATATATTTCATTTTAGCCTTAGAAGTTATCATCCGAGTGCGTTGGAATACACACACTGTGCTTGTTACTTACATATCAATATTAGTTTGGAAAGGCGGTTAAGAAATAAATAATTGGCTGAAAGAAAAAAAATAACTAGGGCCTCAAAACTGCTCACTTTATCGTGAACAGCCCATAGTGCCAACTGTAGCCGGGGGGGCGGAGATTATTCCCTTACTCAGTACTGGAAGAAGAACCAGTGCCAGAAGAAAATAAAGTTCAAAGTTCAAAGCTTGTCCCGTTGTTTCTCCGAAACCAATCGTTCAATATTATTCATATTTTGGGGTAAAAGCGCAGTTTCTTCCTTCCCATCAACGACTGTTTTTTTTCTCCTTCAAAATAATGTATGGCAATTTAAGAAAAAAAATATTCACTAAAAGTTTGCGCAAAATTCTAGAAAAGTTGATTGCGTAAGATGTAATATACTTAAGAGTTTTTTGTTTGAAGTGATGGTTTCGAGATGAATCCGTATAAAATACAGAGAAAGAAAAGAAATAGAACGTGAAGGTCGCTGCATTGTTGTGGGTAATCTGGTTTTCACGTAATGGGCTGATTAAGTTTACAGGACTTTATGGTGAACGTATCAGGTATCGCGTTTAAAAAATACATAAAACTCGATAGCACTTCTGTTCCTGAATTACCAGCCTAATAGCACAGTTCGCTAGCACACAGTTGGCGTAGGTTAGATCTACGCAGGGAACATGAATTTTAAAAATCGCTCAACGACTGGCCGAACTGAACTTCCTTTAACGTAAGTTTGTAAGCATGCGTTTTGATAACTGCGGTGATTTGGGTGGTTAAATCTAATATGATTACTATTTCATTTATCTTGTTAACTAATAATTAACAAACCACTGCAAAAAATTTATATTAAAATTATTAAAATTTAGTTACATATACGAATTTGGAGATGGCTTCTACAGGAGAGAAAGTGATTGAAAAATCAGTTTCGTAAATAATTTAGATGGAAAAAACCAACAACTGTATGGCTAAGGGGGAAATGATCATTCAGTTAATTGATAATCGTGTAGATTAATTTCACAAAATGACCTGTAATTCAGATTTGTTTAGTCAATAATGCAATGAAAACGAAAATAGAATTTTAATTTTAAAAAAATAAATGCAGTATAATTATTTTGGGAGTCTGTAAAACGAAAGTGCCAAAAAATAATTATAAAGATGCTAAATGAGAGATTCAGAAATGTTCAGTATTGTCAAGAATAAATCTCATAACCTAGATTTTTAAAATCAAGTGTTTCAATATTTATACACAAATGTGAAATATAATTTTTTCAGAATTACATTTTATTAAGTGAGATGCTCTCAGTTCGTTACACAAATCTGTTCCAATATAACTTTAAGACATTCACTTTTTTTTTTTTTAAGTGAGATACTTTCTGCACGTTCCAAAAATTTGGTATACCCCTGTTACAATATAAATTTAAGATGTGGCTATAAAGCAATCAAGCAGCTAGTAACGGGATTTAACTATCCTATGGAATGTCTCATTTACATGTCTTTTCTTCCAGCTATTACTGCAGCCGTACCATTGTGCCAACCTGAGCTATGGTGATAAACCATATCATGCTTGCGGAGATCTTTGCTAACACACACTTCCTACTAGCTAATGCGTTCTCCTCTGTTCCTCTTTTAACCTTGTTCTCCGCCGAACTGACTTCACCCCCGCCACGAATAGGGTCTCACCAGATGTTTACGTACAACCTGATTGATCGCGACCGGTCGCCGGCCGTGGCACGACCTGTTATCAGTAACGAGTATTGGGGAACAACAGGCGGTACCTGTTCCATGTTTTGAGAATACCCATAACTACGCATTACTCCTACCCGCGGAGGGAAAATCGTGTAGAATGCGCATGCGAGCAGCAAAGAAACAACTCTCCATTTTCCAACATTAGACTACCAATGGGAGAATTTTGAAGCCCGCGGAATGTTGATAAACCACTCGGCTTTACTTTCCACGTGTGTAGCGGCAGAAGGCATCCAGACGACATGTCTCCGTTTCCAATACTAAACAATTGGCTACACTGTTTCATAGATATAGCAGCACAGTAGTCTATAATGTTTACGTGGCCGTCATTTTGAAAATAATACTCTGATCCACAAAAACATGTCAGTTTACACGACGTACTGTAGTGTTGCTTGAGTGTCAAATTTAGTAGTAATCGGTTGATTGTTTCCCGTGTCAAGACATTAAAACTTTATTTTCACGTGACACTACCTTAAAAAAAATGGCGGACAACAGAGGCTACGGTTTGACATATTTTAGGTTAGTAAAATATACTTTCAGCATTAACCATTTTGGTCCAAACTGGTCAAACGGTGTTGTAGATGTTGCAAATAAACCCAAAATATCTATATTATTACCATTTTAAAAATAAGTGTCTTATCCATTTAAATAGCATATATGAACGTGTCATACAGTAGTATTACTTATATGCCAAATATGGCAGTAATCGGTTGTGTAGTTACCGAGATATAAAGTAAAAGCTTTATTTTTTTGTGTTGCACTATCTTCCAAAATGCGAATTATTAACATCATCACTTTATAAATTCAATGCTTAGCCTACATCATGCATTGCCAACGTACCAAATTTGGTTTTAAATTGGTTAAATGGTTCCCGAGATATAATGTAGAAGCTTTATTTTTCAATTTGCACTATTTTCCGAAGTGGTACACCAGTAACATTATCGGTTTCTAAATTAAATGCTTAATCATGCACTGTTCACGTACCAAATTTGGTTTAATTCGGTTAAATGGTTTCCAAGTATTAATGGAAAAGTTTAATTTTTTATATTTGCACTAACTTCCAGAATGGCGGACTATTAGAATTATCGGTTTTAAAATTCAATGTTTATATCATGATCTTGCACTGTTAGCGTACCAAATTTGATTTTAGCAGGTTAAATGGTTCCCGAGATATAATGGGAAAGTTTCATTTTTCAATTAGCGCTATCTTCAAAAATAGCGGACCAATAATATTATCGCTTTCTAATTTCAACTCTTACAACATGCACTATCAACATACCACATTCGGTTGAAATCGTCTAAATAGTTCTTCCTAAGATATAATACAGTTCCTCAAATTTTAAAATTGTCACCAGTTTGAAAATAAGTACCCGGCGTGATCGAAAACTATAAAAAGTCCGATGTCATTACTAAATACTATACGTGGATGTAGTTTGGTGAAATTTGGCTGTCTGGTTTAAAAGTTATTATGAGGGACATACAATCCAGACAAACATTCAGGTGATTTCAAGACTAAAAACTGTTTTCTGTGTTTCAATTTAGGTGTGTGAGACACATGTGGCATAGAGATTTTAAGTTAGACTATAATACCTCTTATACTCAAAAATTATGTATAAAATAAAATAAGTACTTATTTGGCTGGTAAAATTGTTTTGGAAAGGTAAATTCAGCTGATTTTTGGAAAATATGTTCAGAAAAGTGGTCGTGAATTAGCTATATTGTTGCATGCTGCAGCTCTGCGTCACTTCCCTTGTCCCGTGCAGCTCGACAGTGCGAAGCACAGTGTGTCAAGGGCATTACTGGTAACCCAGGAAATGCGCGGAAATTTACAACAAAAAGAAAAGGGTGGGCGCCACGCGTGCCGCGATAAGTCTATCGGGACTTGTGCCGCTTATGTCCTTGAGAGAATTGAATGACTGGGGTTATCGTTTCCAGAATGTTTCGGTCATCGCCCTTGCATCCCTCAGCGCGACTCGGAGTACAAGGAACTTTCCAGATCGGGGCAGCTGGTTTTTATAAGCTGCGACGGGCCTCCACGTGGACAGTCTGGAACCTTATACGAACGAGGAAGCAGCGCCGCCTAGCGGTCATAAACGACAATGGCGTACACCAGTGGGGCGCTTTAGCAGACGGCAAGAGAACCAACATGGCGGACAACAACGACGCACACTACATACTAACTGTCAAAACCCAGGTTTTCGGTGCTGCGCAAAATTTCGTGTCGCCCTTGGTGTATTTAATTTCACACCAAGCACAGACTGGAGACATATAAAGTTTCCCTTCCGCAGTAAAAATTTTAATTCGCACTCTGCGTACGTCACTGTTAAACATGCAACTTGGACAGTTGTACTGACAATGACGATCAAGTACGATGGGCGTTGGACGTAATAGGAACAGGAGAGTATTCACATCCGTCGAGAAGGCCCGGGTCGACCCCGGCGGACCACCAGCAGGGAGTGTCGTTTCATCGTGCGCCAGGCTGTAAGCTCTCCATGGGCGTCACTGCTCACCATCCAGGGGCATGTCACGGCAGCTGGGGACACGCCTGTGTCCACCAGTGCCATATCCAGGGCGGCCAGCAGAGTGGGATCTGTCGTCGCGGCGTCCCTTACTACGTCTAACCATCACGACCTGAGCATCGCCGAGCACGTGTGACCTTCTGCCGAGAACGGGCAGCATGGCAGTTCGCGAACTGGCGACGAGGGGCGTTCAGCGGCGAATCAGAGTTCTGTCTGGATACGTCCTCATCAGCGCCGTGATCCACGCTTCATTGTACAGCGGCACGTCGCCCCAAATAGTAGTGTCATGGTGTGGGGTGCCATTTCTCACCCCACTGGTGGCGATTGAAGGAACCCTGACGGCGCGGCTATACGTCCAGGAAATTCTGCGATCACGTGAACTCCACTCCCTGGTGCAGCTTGACAAACCCGTTTCCCAGCAGAATAATGCCCGGCCTCACACAGCACTGGTATCTCTGGCCTACCTTCGAGATGCCAACATGCTTCCTCAACTACGGTGGACTTCGAGGGTAGTTGCGCCAGCTGTGGCAGTATCTTCATCAGGAGAACATCCGACGTCTGCATGCCTCCATGCCATGATGCTGAATTACCGTTGCACTTGGCCGCACTATATAATAAATGCATATCGGCGAGCTCTAGCGACGTACGTATTCTGTTAAATTGCACCTCTCAGAACTCACTGCCACGCGCACACCACCAACCATGTACAACACAAGGTTATTGATAGCAGGCTCGCAATGGTCATAATGGGCGTGCCGTCAAAAACAAGCACCGGAGTAGGTAACTTTGTTCTGCGCCCGCGTGCTAAATAAACCACCTAGCTTATGTATCATAGGGTGCACAGCTGCAAAGCGATATAACTCAACATTAGACAAAAATAGGAATTAAACTGGTGGTCTGAGAGCGTTACACCAAGAAAAGGTTTGTTACAATATACATGGATCCAAACTAAAGTAATACATAGAATAACTCTTCAACTTTCTTTATAAAGCTTGACAACTAAAAGAAAATAATCAACAAAGGTTATATTTACATCCCTAAATGTATCCAACTTATAGATAGGATGGACTACTGGTATTTATAGGTTGTTCACTGTAAAGTGAGCACTTTTTTCCTTTCAGAAAATTTTTGTACTTTACCACCTTTTTGAATAAATATGACCATGTAAGTAATAAACACAGTGTGTGTATTCCATCGCACTCCGAAGTTAATGTCAAAGGTTAAAATGAAATATCTTTATTGACTACTATTTTTAATGAGAGGGCTTTCAGAAGTACTCACTTAGGTTGAATAGCCTTCAAGAAAGCAGACCATAGGCTACAATACGTATTTGACTATTTAAATAACACACAATACGATTACATGCAAATGCTCACAGCATGCACGACAGTTTCTGTTTTACAAATATACGCTTTTTTTTCATTCTTCTTTTTCCTTGTTGCATGCGACCGCCCCAGGCCCGTTAGAACACGGTTATTGTCTTCGCACAAACCTCCAAACTCTGCAGGCCTGTCGTGGCTTAAGTAGTCTCGCTGGCCCGATCTAGAAGGTTCCCCGCACCCCGAGTCATGCTGAGAGAAGCAAGGGCGATGACCAGAACATTCTTTAAAAGATAACCCCAGAAATTCAATCCGCTGAAGGTTAAGAGCACGCAAGTTCTTACAGGCTTATCTGGCACACGCACACGCGGCGGCTCGCCTATGTAAATTGCCGCGCACTTCTGGCATTACCACTCTGCCCTCGTTGCATTGATTCGCTTGCTCGAGCGGGACGCTGCAAGGGAATCGATGCAGACCAGGTAACGTGCAACAATACTTTTATGTTAACAGAAATATTAAATGCTTGTGATGTATTAAATATTTAGGAAACAACCAAACACAACATATATGGGGCGATTTTTCAAAGGTTTGATTTAAAGAGTGTGAAGAAACCTCGAATAGACTATATGTATATACACCTCCTGTACAACACTTTTTATTGCTACAAAAGAAAGTCATCACACTTCTTTGTAGCGCTAACCCCATTGAGCACTGTAAGCCATATTTTGTTTAAACTGTTGTTCTCAGTAATTAATGTATGTATATATATATATATATATATAAAATATTTAATGGCAATTAAAGACTATTTGGTTAGTTATGCGTTGGTTAATGGTGTTCGTTATTATAATACAAGAAAACATAAGGGGCTTGTTGTGCCAAGGAAAATAATTTTTAAGACAATCAAATGTTTTCCAGTGACAGGTATTACATTTTTTAACATGTTAACAATTAATGTAAAAAATTTTAACAAGACGAAATTTGTCAAATTTATTAAGTTATGAATTATCAAATTGGTTTTTCTGAAGCTATTAATTGTTATTTCTCATATTTTTGTGGTTATCAGCATTTTTTATTTGTATTTGGTAATTGCCTTAAAAATTGGAAAACAATTTTGTTTTTTTTTTCTGCTCTATAGAAGATGCTGATTCATTTCTACGCATATACACTGTAATAATTATCTAAAAACTTTATGAATTGTTTTTTGACATAGGAGAAATTTTATTCATGGATATCTGTAATGCATGTTGTAAACAAATGAGCACTGAAAAGTTTTCCAGCACTGAAGAACCACTTAACTACAGTAAAATTGTCAGTTGCACTCTGGTTGCCAGCCACTGCGTTTGGCAGTGTGTGGAGTGGTAACCTTTAGTGTTTGCATGCGGTGCCTTCACAATTCAACCGCGTGAATACGTGAATTATGAATGGGGAAAACAAGTTCAACTGCTTCGAGGATTGAACATCAGATTTGTAGAGGGTTTTACATGGATGTTTATTAATCTGGTACAATCGTATAATCCTGGCCGCTTCCTTTTGAATATTTGTTACGTCATGCGAGGTGAACTGTCTGTTAGTCGTATTGGCCAAGGACAGCAAATACTTTCATTGTTAACAATCTTTTAGGGACAGGCCCTCTATGTCATAATAAAAAAAAATGCAACAAAGTGATGTAACTTCCACAAATATTCTTTTGTCAGAGCGTATTGTTTGGGGGAAAAAAAAACCCAGGGCATGTCTGGAAGGATGGGTGATAAATATTCCACGTAAGAATAGAAGATGCCACATTTAGTCAGTTATCTTGCCAAGTTCCATGTTTTGATGCCAGTTTACTGATAACGGCAAGTGTCTGCACCATTTTCTGCTCATTAATAAGGAATTGTATCCCCTGCCAAACTGGGTACTGTAAGTGCATTTATCCCACAGAACATGTAATTGTTCACTCGCTTTAAGATCAACCAATGTGCAACGCCTTTACATTATTTTCCGGCATCTTGGTTTTCAGCACAGGATTTTTTTTGCATAATAATACCAAACATGCTTATCCTATAAATATTATGTACATTAATTTGTGTAACCCAAGAAAAGTGATTACTTGCAAATCTGTGCCACTCTCCGAAAATGAAATGTGAACACAAAGAGTTCCATTTACCAGCTTCATAAGGCCCTTTGTGATTATGTCACTTCTGTGGCACAGTTTTATGTATTTCCACTTTTCTGGAGTTATTCAGTAATATTTTTATAATTTTTGGTCTCTTATTTTTTGCACTTTTTTATTTCTGTCAGAAGAATTTTTACAGCCCACTCCACTATGGCATCATTTAGGATGTAATACACAAACGTGCCTATGCATAGATGAATTTGCAACCTCCGTAAAACCTAAAACACTATTTTCAAATATTTTTTTCCAATTTTCATAATTGAGTAGCTTAACTAGACAATTAAAAGGACTACCAAAAATGGCCACCAATTTTTTTTAGGTATAATAAGAAGGGATTGATTAAATTACACCGTCTCTTCATTTTAATGGTAAGTCTTGAAAATAGTGGGAATTAATGACTGACTAAAAGGAGACAAGAATACATACAGAGTGGGATACGAGGGGTGGCTCATCTCTTAAAATAATAAGTCAAATGAAAAGGCACAGAGAAAACTCTTTACTGGTACTACAAAGAAGTTCCATAGGCCAGACGTGATGAAAGCGTATGACTGACAACAAATTTATGCCAGTTTTACGGCCTAACAATGAGACAAGTCAAGCCTGTGCTACAACCGCAACAACGTTCCTCTAACAAAATAACAGCGGCATTCCTGTAAGCAAATAACAACTGTGTTAAGTACCATGCAAACCTAAAAAAAAAAAAAAAAAAAACTGCTGTCTACAACCGCAGAGAGAAAACGCTCAAGCAACCAATCAGAAACTAGCACAAAAAATCCATACTTTACATGGATGGTGGATATTTATGAACAGTATGTTGGCTAACCTGGTGTAATAAAGAAATTTTTATATTAGTTTATTTCCATGAGGAAAGGCAAAAACACATGACACACACGCCGGAGGGTAATAGGAAATTTAGTGGTAAGTATATTTGATAGACACTTTTCCTGTCACAAGTACATTTTGCACCAACTCCCGTAGTTAAAAATGCCCATTTCCTCCCAGTGTTGCCAACTCAATGGAATTTAGGTAATTATTAAGAATCACAGATTTTTCGATAAACAATAAAATAATACCAGCAAATAGTGTATATTGACATTACAAATTGCACTTAATTCTGAATTTAATGGGGGCATCACATTATTAATAGTATAGACTATACCATGACATCTGATAATGGAGAGGGCTACGAAAATCAAGGAATTTTGGGGCAAAACGCCTAGTAAAATTGATGTAAAATACATTTCAATCGGGTTGCTGAACCGTGTTAAATGTAAGAAGACCTCACGAAACCAAATGTAAATTCAAAATATGTGAACAACAGGGGATGTGTGCGCCAACGTACTAAGCACATATAGGAATAAACAACGGTAATCCAACTGTGTCTGTATAACATTTAATCCTGTTGTATTTTGCAAGGCTTACCTAGTTGATATACACGAGAAAATTGTAATACGTTCCATGAAAGTAGTACAAAAATATATATACAGTATATCATACACAGAGGCATTGCAAGGCTTTGTTTACTGGTATCACCATGATACATTTGTGCTACAATGGTGTATTCCAGGAAATATGCGTATTGATTGTGGTCATCCACCGAGAAAAAGTACCGTACCATATAGCAATCAGTTGACAGTTAGCGGAATATCACTACTGGTGTTCCATGTGAAGACCTGTGATTTACGAATGGAGAGTGCTAGTACGAGTGTTTCTTTCTGATTTTTTTGAGGTGAAGTATTAAATCTAATTATTGTGCAGAAATAAGAGTGTTTGTGGAGATTAGAGTCATTATAATGGCGTAAACATGTCCTGAGTTATTAGCTATACATTACCAACGAGGTATGTTCGCTGCTTGCATGGGTGAGTAACGTAATTTATATTCATTAATGGGCTGTACGGAGTAGAGTTGAATCATGGAAATTGTATTCAGTGTAGTGAATTGAACTGTGTAATATTGCACGTTATGGGAATTGAAAGGCGTATATACTGCTGGTTCATAGCCGTACCAAATGCAGGAGACCTTACTGAATCATAACTAACTTCAGAATATCTATAGGCTGTTTACAGTAAAATGAGCGCTTTTGACAGCCCTGCTTACGATCTACTTATGCACATTGTATATTCTTCCACCTTATGTAAAATTAACATTGTCATTTGCCTCATCACTTTATTCATACGTCGGTCAAGTGAAACTGTGAAATTATTAAAAAAACGTAAATATTTTACAAATTTGCTCATTTTCACACTTTGATGCAATAAAGAAAACAAAAAACGAAAGATAAAATTTAAATTACCACAAACGGTTACCTAACATTTTTTATTAGACGTTAAGATATGGAATTACTATCTCTCCATTGTTACCAACTTGACTGGGTGCATCTCATTCAGTGTGCCCATTAAAATAAATGCAGGCAGGGGCAGTGACATTTTTCAAAGGTTGATTTCAAAAGTGCTCACTTTATCGTGAACAATCTTTAGCAGTTTTTACCTGGTATTTGATTACTGTGATACTGCACAAATTATAGCGTAGCCCCTTTGCACAAACGTAGTTCAAGCGTAGCCAAACATTATGCACACAGCCAGGGGGCAGTGACATTTTTCAAAGGTTGATTTCAAAAGTGCTCACTTTATCGTGAACAATCTTTAGCAGTTTTTACCTGGCATTTGATTACTGTGATACTGCACAAATTATAGCGTAGCCCCTTTGCACAAACGTAGTTCAAGCGTAGCCAAACATTATGCACACAGCCAGAGTCCCAGCACTAGAAGTGGAGTAAATTCCCAAAACAGTCAATTCAAGGCACACCAGCAGTTTTTTTGTAGGATTTGAGCATAAAAAAATGTTGGAAGCTTGGAGTTACGTGTAAGCCCTCTCCCACTAAAAAAAACTTGTTCAAGCATAGCCAAATATAACACACAGAACCAGAGTCCCAGCACCAGCACGGAAGTTAATCCCCAAAACACTGATTCAGGGCATGCTGAAAGTTTTTTTAAGGGAACAAGCACGAAGCACTCGAAAATGTGCAAAGTTTGGAATTTGCTGTATAAAATATAACAGAGTTTGTGCGCCGATATACTATCGCGCTTCCGCACACACATCCTTGTGATTTAACAATTGTGAGGTTCCATTAAGTTACATTGGATCTTCCTACATTTAGCACAGTAAGGCCAAGAGACATAAATTTTATACAATTTTTAATGGGTTTTACCATACAATTTCCCTGATCTTCATTTCCCTCCCCACTATCATGTTTGATAGTATGTACATACTGTGAATATTGTGATACCCTCCATAAAATTTGTGTTCACTAATGTCAATTCATATCATTTTCCAATTTTTCTTTTCTTTTCAGAAAAGTCTTAGTTCCTCCTGTTAGGATGTTTAAATGTTAATTTTCAAATGAATTAAAAGTAGGCATATGTTGTCATTCGAAGAGCCAGGAAAGGTAATAAGGGGGACCAGGGATTAATATTTTTTTTTTTTAATTTTCATGAACTAGTGTATTGTGGTGGATTTTCCCTTGTGGCCTACTGGAACTGTCTCTCTAGGTGTTGGCACCACTGCTTCCTAATGCCATTACTGCGGGCCGACGAATATCTCGTGTTGTATTGTAGCCGACCCCATAAAAATGTGGGTTCAGCTTGCTACCGTTATTTTATACTGCGATTGTAGCACGGGCTTTAACAACGGAGGCGTATAGAAATTCTGTAGTTCAAGCTACAATTCTTCACTTCTTTGCCAAATTATATATTGGGAATAAACTGCTAGAGCTATTATAAAACAAATAACTAGAACAGCAAAATGAAACGCGTAACCACTACACAATGTTTACATGAACAACACCAAGTTACGGTACCTAGTATTGATGCAGTACTTACAATGCAGGTAGCAAGGGCATACTTCAAAGTTCGTATTTATCCATTATTCACATACTCAATTTGTGAAAATTCTCTGAACCGAAGAAAAAATAATGCGTATAAAACTATCTTTCATCAAAACCGAACACGTGTAAACAAGTCACACCTAGACGGGTTTTATTGTTATTAACTTTTATATAGCTCGCACTCTATAACACAAGTACATCTTTATGCAATTCTTGTGCAGAATACTCCAATACAAGTTACGTTATTCACGGTAATAAAATTTTGTTAAAACAATATGCAGTAGCAGCTCATTGCATCCATAGAGCACAGGTATATAGACGGTACTCTCAATGCAACCATCTATGGACTCTGCTGGAGCGATACTAGCGCGCAGTGGTTCTTACCCCAACTAATCACCGAGACGCGGGCTTTTGAAGTATTTTTTTACTTTTCGATTTAGTTAGGACTAGTAAACCAACACGGCACCAAGCTAACAATAATACTAACCAATAATAATAGTGATACTTATAAACATAACATTCACCATTTCAAAAATTACATACTAAACTTAAGATGTATCTGGTATATGTCTTGTATACAATTTAATCATTTATTAATAAACAATAATTATCAAAATGTTAATTTTTTAAATATGTACTATATAAATGAATAAACTTTATGTTGCCAGATATATCTGTTGTTCAAACAATTTGTTTTATGGTCAAATGGTAGCACCTCAGTGTACACATTATGTCGCCAACTGTCATTGACAAACTATATTTACATGGTCTCCTGTCCTTATTGGGAGTAAAAAAATTAAATATAAAATATGTAGTTGCAATTTGCAAAAGTCAACCGTAAACAATATTGGACTCGTGTAAAATATTTTCAAAATTATGTGTAGTGTTTCCGAGGTGTGATACTTATGGTTTGTGTTGTACCCACGCACAATGCAACGCATTGGCATACCCAAGGGGAAAAAATACTACAAAACAAAAGCTCGAATGACAGGTTATTGTACCTACAATGGAAGTACAAGTACACCACGCTATAAATTTGTGTACAGAAGCTACCTTATTTATAGTATACGTAAAATTGCAGTTAAACTTCAAGATGGAATTAGTTTGCTACTTACCATTACATTTTATCAAGGAAATCCTGTACAGGGAAATGGTCCTTTCAATACTCTTAAATGATGAGACTTAAAACCTTAAAAACTGTGATAAACTTACCTTCCTCCATGTAAAGGGACAGAACATTACCCATAGATTTTTACACAATTATATACATCATTACCAATTCTATATTGAATACTTTATCTTTCCTGAACCTGCGTACTACACAATAGCCTGCAACATCTGAGCGCCATTAAAAAAAAAAAGTAAAGAAGTATGGCAACACTGTGTTTACTTTGCCAATGGCTTTCAGGTAATCCAATTTTGTGGACTATAACCAATAAACCAACCCCACTACCTTCAGCAGTGTAATATTGTTGTCAAACACACAATTATTGTAAAACATGCTACAATCAAAATATTGTGGTACACTTCCTCAAAAGTTTACATGCCACATAGGCTTTTGGATTTTGGTTTTAACCTCACCCCCTCCCCCCCAAAAAAAATTTTTATATCTTAATTTTTATGAATTTTGTGGAAACAGTTAAAACATTAATACCAAATTACTAAATTCAAAATACTGAAAAACATAAAAGACATCACTCTGGTTTTAAAAATTTTCAAACACATCACAACCCCTACGAGTACGTTGTATCAATGAAGCACACAACTACCTAAAAATACTAGGTCCTTTACAGTAGAACACCAAGAACGAAATAGCTTTTCAGTCCATTCTATTACTGATGAAAATGCTGGCAACAAGCCGTGCTCACACCATACAGCCGCCATCTCTTGTTACGCTAAGACTGTTGCTGCTTCTCCATCTCATCTTCACATTACCAATTGAAAACAATGGTTAAAGTCTGGTGTGGCACTTGCACCAATAGTTTAAAAACAGAAATAAAACTATAACTTATGATGGAAATATAATTGAGCTATAAAACATTCAGAAATGTCCCATAAATAAGTCTGTTAGCAGGAATGCAATGATGATTATTAGAGTTTTAAGATCTCTGTCCACCGTGATGATTTCACACGGCAATGTAAGCATTATAAATGCTCAAATAGTGAAAATCAAAAGTTTTTACTTTGAGGGATGTCAGAGGTAAAACCACTTGCTGGTTATTAAAAAAAAAAAACTTAATATTTAAAATATCTTTATTTTCAAGTCTCATATACAGATTGTCTCACGTATACGATTCACAAAGTAAGAACTATGGTATGTCATATTTTCATAATTACTGATTTCCAGGTCAGACTAGAATATGAATGATGAACTAGAAGTTAAAAAACCTGCAGATGTACAGGAACCGAATATACCAAACTGTTGTCTACTCAAACGAAACTTACATAGATGCATACGTACATAGACAGTCTACAAAACAAAATATAATACATTTAACAAAAGAACCAAACATACGCTTCACAATTCAGGTTACCAGAGTGCTAGCAGATTACAATCGTAGTCTGCTATAAATCCAATGAGTAACATGTGTTTAAACAGTATGCTAAATTGTAGACAATGTTATACTAAACTACATTGGTGTAAATTCCAGAAACTGGAAGCTGTATCAGGTTTATTTTTGATTTCAAAAAATCATGTTAGTTTACGTTTAAAAATGTGATTTACAATTTGCGTTACCTACTTGGTCTATTCGGCACAGAGTCTAGGTTAAGTGAACGTCAGTAAATATTGTAATATTTTATGTATTTTCTGATAGTTTTCACATGTATTCAGTTATGTATTAAGGTTGCTCTGAATTTTAATTATTGTGTTTGGAGTGTCCAGGGTTCTGTAAGTATCATAAATTTACTTTTGCTATGAATTGTGAGTACAACTTATTTTAAGTCAATTTTTTGATTTCATTAAATTAAGAATGATTATTTAAATGAAGTATCGCATGTATAAATTTGTCACATGTTTAAAAACAAAAGCACAGACAGAATTTTCTGCAAATTCTAAAGGGGCACAAATCTGGTGTAACGCTCCGAGTGAGTTGAACGTTTTCTGTAGTAAAATAACTGACAAACATCTCAAATGGAGTGGAAGATGTACCACGCAGGTGTTTGTAGAAATGAAGTAATAATTATGTAAATTATACCTACAATAAATTTCAGTCCCTCTTCCCAGCAGCCTGGTAGGAACTATGTATTTTAAATAGCAAGGCTACCCCACATACGTGAACTTCTGCACCGTTGTAAACTTGAGTGTTCCAACTTTTTGTGTGAAATTCAGATTATACACGCACATATTACCTAGGGAAAGAGTTAATATGTATATACTTTATTTGGAAGTAATGCTTAAATGTGTAACAAACTTTTGAAATAGGAACATTTCAAATTTTGAACATGGGATATTTACCATTAATACTTAAAGTGAACCCAAGCCAGTTATGATGTAAAGGTCAATTTAGATATTTTTAACTTTTTCAAGTGAAATGCAATTTTTTCTGAAAATGACATTGAAACTTTGATTATTGAAATGCATATCAATTAAACTTTATACAGAGCTAATTTTTATTTTACTGAATGCCTACTTATAAGAAGTATACTACAGTAACACAAGCAGAAATTGCAGGTTTTCACACAATTTATGTAATTACATTAATTTTTTTTTATTAATTTTGAAAAAGTACTTTAGTTTGTGTGTTTCATCTTGTTATGCTTACACTGTGTGTGATTATACTTTACAAGCCCTTTCTTCCACACAAATGTAAGTGAATTAACACAATATCAATTTTTCTTAAACAAACTTAAAAAAAAAAATCCTATGTTTTTGCAAAATACGAACGTATACATTACTTGGCATACATCCAGTTTAAGAATTTCTGTTGTAATTACATACTTTGTAACATTGTCACAGTTCAACGTAACCGATGTATGGATGCAAATCATTAAGCCTAAGTCGACGGATGTTATGCTCGGCATGCGATGTAAAGACTCGCAATGACCTGAAAGTAGATCTCGGGGCTCCCAAAAGTGTTCCTTTAAATGTGAACTAACTATACACAACTTCCAACGGTATGAGGCACCACAACAAACAGAGTGCAACAGGAATGTAAGTGCTGAGAAATAAACAGTTTTCATTAATTTTTCAAAGTGGATATTAATTAATTACTAAGTGTTAAGTAATTCAAAATGTTAAGTAGCACAGAGAATAACTACTTAAACAAAGCCTAAATTTAATACATAAAAAAATATAATTAATAAATAAATACTGTATCCACCACAGCAGGCCAAAGACAACAATCTCTAACATCCAAATATAATAATCACATTCAGCATTGTCACGTCAAAATTTAGGTGGA
The DNA here is from genome assembly GCA_002778355.1 of Clitarchus hookeri. Taxonomy (NCBI): domain Eukaryota; kingdom Metazoa; phylum Arthropoda; class Insecta; order Phasmatodea; family Phasmatidae; genus Clitarchus; species Clitarchus hookeri. The sequence goes on along the minus strand of NQII01000274.1, from coordinate 220,218 downwards.
AACGTATGAAAATGCAAACTTTCCGTACATTAGCTGACACTATTAAAAACAAACATTAAAGTTTTAGGGTTTCCAATGCAAACAATTTACTAGAAAGAAATCAAACTAAACTAACAATGTGATGCAAGGAATTCTTTTAATTTTTAAGATTGGTAAAATTTTACTATAGGGGCTTTTCTGAAAATAAGAAAAAAAACTCCAGAAAGTGGTATATTTCGACTCTNAGAGTCGAAATATACCACTTTCTGGAGTTTTTTTTCTTATTTTCAGAAAAGCCCCTAAAGTAAAAAATTACCTTAAGATTTGTATAAAATTATAAAAAAAATAGTTACTACTAATGAGGTGCAAATGATTTGTTTTGGCATATGGTTCGGACTGTACCAAAGTGCATCCATCTTATAAACCTAGGGCAGTATGAAGCCAAGGGTACAATTTAACATAAACATCAACATTTGTGTTTTGTTAAAATATAAATTACCTCTATTATTTCATAACTGGTCCAGAGAAAAAAAAAGAATAATTTACCACAAGTATTTACATTACCTTACAATGGCGCACCAACAACATTCAAAATGCTGTAGTGTCATGCTAAAAGCACATTTTCACGCATTTTCCATTAGCTTCAAACGTTCAGCAAGTATATTTAGTGTGTACCTTTGTTTTGCCAAACATGTTTGAGGTACTTACGAAACTGCAAGCAGCAAGACTCTTGTTGTCGCATATAAAATTATTTCAACTGGACCTTCTACTGTATTCTATTGAAAGTAATTAAAATTTTTGTATGCATAAGGTCTTAGAAATTTTAAACACATCCACAATGGTTTATGTTGAGTATTCTGCCAAATAATTNCAATGGTTTATGTTGAGTATTCTGCCAAATAATTACATCAAATTGGAATTGTTTTGGGGAAACTTAACCGAAAGCAAAAAAGTTTTCCTCGTGCAGGAATGCAAGGAAACCATTGTCTTAGAATTTTCCTTGCACAAATTAAAAATCTACTTTATAAATGTAATACACAATACAATTGTTTACAAGTTCTCATTGTAAACGCAACATAAACACCGAGATAAAAAGGCCGCCTTACACTGCAAGACAGCTTTCCGCTAATATTTGATACTTGCAATAAGTTTCAGAAATACAACTATTTATAAAATTAAAATATATATATATATATATATATATATATATAAATTTTATATATTTCAGCAAAATTACATACTTGATATGATAATGCATGTGCANTACATCAAATTGGAATTGTTTTGGGGAAACTTAACCGAAAGCAAAAAAGTTTTCCTCGTGCAGGAATGCAAGGAAAACACTGTCTTAGAATTTTCCTTGCACAAATTTAAAATCTACTTCATAAATGTAACACACAATACAATTGTTTACGTGTTCTCATTGTAAACGCAACATAAAACACCGAGATAAAAAGGCCGCCTTACACTGCAAGACAGCTTTCCGCTAATATTTGATACTTGCAATAAGTTTCAGAAATACAACTATTTATAAAATTAAAATATATATATATATATATATATAAATTTTATATATTTCAGCAAAATTACATACTTGATATGATAATGCATGTGCANAATATATATATATATATATATATAAATTTTATATATTTCAGCAAAATTACATACTTGATATGATAATGCATGTGCAAGTTGTAAATTCAGTCCATCTTCTTAACATTAACATTATGGTGAATGCAGCGATGGGTACATCAAGTATGAGTCTCAATGTATCACATATTTTTTCACCATTATCATCATGTAGGTACCATGCATGTCAAATATCTTTCCACATACTTGTAAACGAAAATATCTGCTGGATTAAATATGTCTGACTGACTGACTTATGTCACTAGACAAAATACAGAGCAATACTGCATAAGTAAAAATATACAAATTTCTTACACTGCAAAAAAAATGGTCCTTTAATTTATGGAACAANATGGTCATGTAATTTATGGAACAAATCTTATTTTCGCGTAAGTACTTTACATAGGTTTTTATGAACCGTCAGGTAACCAGGTCAGTCAGTAATAAGCAGTGTGTTAGAAAATAATAAAATTGAGAAAATTATTCACTCAAGACAATTACTGGCATCACCAACTGTAATTATCCAGTGTAGCTGCTTTTTAGAAGAAAACGTCCTAGACCCACAAAAGTAGCACTAATAGGTTGTGCACAGCTTACCTTTTTAATACTGAGAAGGGCTTAATGTTAAAATAAGTAAGTAGAACATATTAAATAAAATTGTTAAAAGTACGAGCAGTTCGGCCGCTCTGTTTACGTCTGTCGCCATGTTTAATGGCTGCGCATCGCGATATCCCACGCTACCTACCGGCCGCGGATGACACGACGGACAATGCGTCAGTTTGCCAGTGAATGGCAAGTAGTGCGGTTCGCTGTGAGTAAGGTGTAGGTGCGTTCGCAGTTTGCGTCATTCGAATCCTACCATGCGAAGACTTGTGATTGAAGAATGGAGGGTGCAAGTACGAGTGTTTCTGTGCATGAGAGTCAGCTGTGTGGCGGGTGTTGCCTGGACGTTTGCCAGTTTGTAGAAATAACTATGATTTGGTCACTTTTGTTTGACTTTCTAGTAGATCATGGGGTACTGTCAAGTGAGGTAAGCTGTGACGTATGCAGGACGGTAATTGAATTGGCAGAGGACAGCGATTTCTTTCGCTGTCAACGGTCTGTTAGAACCCGTGTCGGTAAAAAATACAAAAAGGTGCTTTGCAGTTTCAAGAAATCATTTCGGAATGGCACGTGGTTTGGAAAAAGTAATTTATCAGTTCAACTTAATCGTAAGATTACCTATTTTTATCTTTGTATTCCTNTGAAAGATGTACAAATTGTATATTTCTTGCTTCCGTCGTCGACCGAACTAGTAGAACGTACCTGAACACAATCACGCAATACACAGAGCCTGGAACGACAATTATAAGTGACTGTTGGCGCGCATACAATTGTCTTTCAGAGCGCGGCTATGAGCATCTTCTGATGAATCATAGCATGAATTTCGTCGATCCCGCTACAGGAGCGAATACCCAAAGGATAGAGCGTGTGTGGCGTGATGTGAGGCACTGTCTTCTACGGTATGGCAGGACGCCGCATTGCATGGGGCACCTGACAGAGTTTGTTTCGTCGCCGGTACCCAGACGAACGTGAGCGCATCCATCACTTTTTACTCGCCGCAGGACAACTCTATCAACCGCCTACCTAGGTGAGTATGTTCACAATTGTAACATAACGTAACAAACATAACTTAACTAAACCTAATTCCACCGCCTACCTAGGTGAGTACATTCACAATTGTAATGTAGTGGATGTAATGTAACTTAACGCAACNAACCTAATTCCACCGCCTACCTAGGTGAGTACATTCACAATTGTAATGTAGTGGATGTAATGTAACTTAACGCAACGAAAACGTAATGTAACGTAACCTATCTTAAATAAACCTAACCCCACGAAAACCTTCTTAAACTAACCTAACCTAAACTACCCTAAACTAAGCAATGAAAAATTACATAAATTAACCTAAACTAAACTTGGCTAGCGTACGTTAGTTTAGGTTAGTGTATATTAGGCAATCGTAAGAATTCGTAACGTAACAAAACATAACCCCACAAAATCATTCTTAAACTAACCTCAACTAATGTAGCTTAGCATAGGTTAGTTTCAGAGTTGTCTCGTGGGGTTACGTTTTGTTAGGTTAGGACTACTTATAATTGCCTAATGTACAATAACCTAAACTAATGTATGTTAGCCTAGGTTAGTTTAAGTTAGTTTAACAACAATTTCGTGGAGTTAGGTTTAGTAGGACTGCTTACAATTCCTTAACGTAAACATGATGTACACAACGTAAACTTAACGTAACATTAACGTTTGGTGATAATAGGTAATGCATATAATGTTTTTACCCCAAATTTTCCTGGTTTTCATAGCTCTCCCCACTATCGTACATTTTTTAGACACATTTTTACCCCACAATTTCCCTGATCTTCATAGCCCACCCCACTATTGAATTTGGTCTTTATATTAGTTGTACGTTAATGCCCCTAAACTTAATAATTACCACAAATTGGACTAGAAATTTTAACTCGTTAAGCATATCTCAAATATATCGCACAAATGTAAAAAAGTAAGATAGCATCAATTTTCCTTTAAAAAACTAAACAAACTCGACATCTTGATTCATTTNAGTCGAAATATACCACTTTCTGGAGTTTTTTTTATTATTTTCAGAAAAGCCCCTAAACTAGAATTTTACCGATAATAGGTAATGCATATAATGTTTTTACCCCAAAATTTTCCTGGTTTTCATAGCTCTCCCCACTATCGTTCATTTTTTAGACATATTTTTACCCCACAATTTCCTTGATCTTCATAGCCCACCCCACTATTGAATTTGGTCTTTATATTAGTCGTACGTTAATGCCCCTAAACTTAATAATTACCACAAATTGGACTAGAAATTTTAACTCGTTAAGCTTATCACAAATATATAGCACAAATGTAAAAAAGTAAGATAGCATCAATTTTCCTTTAAAAAACTAAACAAACTCGACATCTTGATTCATTTANGCACAAATGTAAAAAAGTAAGATAGCATCAATTTTCCTTTAAAAAACTAAACAAACTCGACATCTTGATTCATTTACGTGTCCCACAAAAAATGAATTACTAGTCATGTTTGGCACACTCATAACAATTTGTGAGGCCACATTTCAGAATTCTGTTATTTTTTGAAAACCTTCTCCTCAATGTGAACATATAACTCCACAATAACTGTACATTAAAGAACAATATACACCATTATTTCAAACTGAAAGACATTTTAGGATACTGTAATATCATGAAACCTGCAAATAAGTTGNAATATACACCATTATTTCAAACTGAAAGACATTTTAGGATACTGTAATATCATGAAACCTGCAAATAAGTTGCACAGAAAATAGCATGTGAAGTTCGCAATGAACCCAACAATGAGATGTGATTTAAGATCTTATACATGGGATTCAACTCAAAGAATGACTGACATCATATAATATGATTACACTTCAAGTGATGTAATGCTAATAGGGCTAAAAAATTAAATGGTCTGTACAGTATATTGCACAAGTTGTCTTTTTAAAATGTTGTATATACAACTGATATGTACAAAATTAATCTCACGGCTTGGTATTATGTCTACTCTTAATCCTATCACAGATAAGTAGAGGTCAGGCTGACAACACATAGTTCCAGCTTCACTCTTCTTGACAGACATAACGAAAATATACTAACTGTCCTCTTGGGCGCTTAGGTTTGATTTTCCAGGGTAGCTTTTCATCACTACAGGATGTTTCTTCTAGTTCTTTATTTTCCCATTATTTCTGCAAAGTAATCTTTGTGCTTGCATCTTGATTGTATCTGAAGACGGAGGCAGTCATCTTCCCTTTCAATAAGCAATTAACCTTTGGTAATAATACAAGCATAGATCATGAGTTTCACAACTGCCTTAAATGCAAGTGATTTCACATCATGTTTGCTGCAGCGCAAAAAAGATAAATCTATATTATAAGCAGAGTCACACAATATTTTGGCTACACCAGGCATATAGCACACCTCTGATAACTTGTTTTTATTACTGTGACAATTTGGTGACATAGAGACAAAGGTTGTGTGTGGNTACTGTGACAATTTGGTGACATAGAGACAAAGGTTGTGTGTGGATAGCACAGTGCCTTTGGTGAGTATCACCTGGCTATTATAAACTCACAGAACAATTTCTTGCTAGCAAAAATACCTTCTTTGCTACAAAACCACTTATGTGGGTGAATGTTGCCGAGGCAATTCTGGACTCTGAAACAACTTCTTTCCATGGTGGCACATNTGTTCTGCATCATTAGTAGAGTAGAAATATATCATAATTTTAAATTTTTATTGTGTTTTTCAGAAAAGCCCCTATAGTAAAATTTTACCAAAATACCTTCTTTGCTGCAAAACCACTTATGTGGGTGAATGTTGCCGAGGCAATTCTGGACTCTGAAACAACTTCTTTCCATGGTGGCACATGTCGAACTACCTCCTTGGGCTGTTCTACAGGAATATAGTCTGCCTCCACAAAACTTTTAAGGATGTCAAGTGCTCTTTTTATGTCATCTCCTTCACAGTAGAAACTTAATGAATGTGAAGACGTGATGTTAGACACAATCAATGACTTGAAAGCAAAACCTCTGTAGAAGTGGGATTGACATTACAAAAACCATGACTACGTACACTGCAGANCGTGATGTTAGACACAATCAATGACTTGAAAGCAAAACCTCTGTAGAAGTGGGATTGACATTACAAAAACCATGACTACGTACACTGCAGAAAAAGATTTCAAGAGAGTCTTGGTTAAAGTTGCAAGGCAACAAACCCGAAACCATCATTTAGTAGATCAGTGCTTGATACTTGGAGGTACTGACTTCCGCTGTGTTTATAAGAGTGAAAACTGTTAAAGTGTTGANTAGTAGATCAGTGCTTGATACTTGGAGGTACTGACTTCCGCTGTGTTTATAAGAGTGAAAACTGTTAAAGTGTTGAAAAAACTGTGTTTCCTGGCATTCGACAAAAGGCACCCACCTGGCAAATTCTGAGTTGGAAGTGAGAACTTCTTCCGTTTCTTCGAGCCCATGCTCTTGCAATGGTCACTGAAATGATAATCGTAAACAAGGAAATTTTTGAACATGACAAAGTCATCTAATTCAACTAATCGTGGATTTGCAATCCATTTAAACCATATTATAAACTGTTCTCTCTCATACATTGGGAAATCTGTACTTAAATTGTGGCACACAACGCGTAACTGTTCTTGGCATTTTGATAATGCAAGAAATTTTAACACAATTGTTACATTATACAACAGTTGCTCAGATACACAATTTTAATAACTGTAATCACCACGTGTTTCACTAACGTCAAAATCAAACATATATACAAGGTAACTACTACACACTTCAGCTATTACAGTTATTACTTGAAAATAAAGGGAAACAACAAAAAGGGAAGACGCGATGCTAGCGCTAACTGTTTCTTCCCCTAACTAAAACAGAGTTACTGATACGGCTATGAAGTTTCCACCCCGTGATTGCCACGCTTATAACAGCACGATCCATACGCCATACCATTATAACTGTTCCTTTTGATAGTTTCTTTCTGAAACGAACAGTGTAATCTTACGCTTTACTAATATAGCGTAGTGCACATTTGTTCGGGATATACGGCTTACATGTGTATCGATCATTTCGGCCCGTTCTAGTTGGATTTGAGGCATAATATCCTTAAATAAATTATTTGACGTGATCCGCTTCTGACAGCGAACTCCCGACCGTGTCAAGCGACACCAAGGCATCAAAGAGCTAAAATGAGGAACAGAGTTAATATGTCCATGCATACTTCTTTTCGCTCACGAGATGAACATCGCCTGCGACCCTTCTGCACAACTGTCTGAACTACCTCAATCAAAACATTAGTATTAAAACCACAAGAGGTTCTTTAATAGTGCCACAGCTTTTTAATAAAATAATTAGTGCATCCCCACACAGGACAATATGTATGAATACTGTCCAGTAGATATCCAAATTGTATAAAATACTTATTTTAGTTCAGTGCCAACATTACGAAATTATCCAATACTTACATAATTTTAATGATATCGTTTTAATGCTCTTTATTTTAATTCACTACTTACATCAATATGAAAATCAAGTAATAAATGAATGTTTCAGGAATTGTGTGTTGTGACTACAGTAAATAATACGGTTATGTATTCACGTTTTTCTACTTCGTGAGCTCTGTATCCATTACTTTGGATATCGTAATCGTCCTTTCAACCATGTTGCTTGGCTTGGAAAACTTTTGCATGCTTTGGTGTTTGCAAAAACACATTTGTGTTGTGAACATCATTAAAGTAATATGTAAGGTGAGTGATTGATTTATTTACAATCTACAGGGACACGGTGGCTGAGCGGTTCGTCTGCTCGCCTCCCACCAAGTTGAAATGGGTTCAATCCCTGGCTGATTCACTCCGTGTTTTCCCGTGTGGGAATCGTGCTGGACAATGCAGCTGGTCAACAGGTTTTCTCGGATATATCCTGTTTCCCTTCATTCCTATTCTGCTCCATACTCACCCCACTTCACCCTCTACGGATCTCAAATCTTCGATGTTAAAAGTCACTCAAATATCTTCACTCATTTTTTCAATCTACATAAAATTCGAATATCTTTCAATGTTTGCAGTTAATTATAATCTGGTTAAAATAAATGAATAACAAATGCCATTAAGTTTAACTGAAATCGTTACAAAAACTACATTTTAACATTCTATTAATAAATAATACATTTTTGAAATTATACTTTATTTGGCATGATGATGGTAAACGTTTAGTGTGCAATGGAAATTGCGCACACACAGTGTAACAAAATTCGTCATTGAACATTGCAATCAAGCGTATAATACACGCTGTTACTTAACAACCAGCATTTGAGGTTATGCAGGAATCAAATATTATTTTAGTCACGCCAAAGAAGTATAACTTCTTACGTTCGTATATAAGTACATACATCCCCATTTTTTTTGCTATGCAATTTATTTGATGAAACGAAATTTATTATTTTGACAAAATTGTTACATTTTTGTGACGAAAATAGCTGTTATATTTTGCGTAAATGTGAAGGCCATATTAATACCTTAACTTTCCTAAGTTGACATCTCACATCACATTTGTAAAATGATTGCATATCCCAGCACTATGAAATTCTGTGTAGATATAACAAAACCTGTATATCACTTTTTTTCAAAATGTGACATTCACCACTCCTGCGTAGTCTCGCAGGGCCACTGTCATCACGTCATCGGCTCACAGTCGCTGCACCACTGCGACCCAAGAAAAATGCATATCGTGCATCTCGATGCATGTCCGTATCGTTCACTTGGGAACAGATCATGACCCGATACCGAGTGATCCAATCGAGTGCCTGTGGTGTCCCTAGAGAAATCTGTGTAATTAGGTTGGGAATCAAATTTTAGAATGTGTATTAAATAGCGTCAGAATTTATTGCCCATGGACAAATGTTCGTGAATTTTGCCCTTATGGAATTGCGAAGTAATCGCAGAATAAATGCATACTATGTACATTTTTAATCAGGTGTAGAGTAGCAAGGCTAGGGTATTTGAAGTGTTCTATATAATTTTCTGAGTGCAATTGTGTGTCTAATCGAGCCAATTTGTGACATGGGAAATAATTAGTCTTTCTTTCAACCTGACTGCACCGGTCGTAGAGTGCCCCAAAACTTAACAGCCGTAAATTTCCCACATGCTCTGTGAGGCACCACATAATCATGTTTTGTATTTTAATTAGTGCTTAAGAAAGAACTCTGAACTCTCCTCAAGACAAGGGATGACCATGCCGAACGTTGAAGGTTCCTATTGTCTGTATGTTTTACGTGTTTATGTAATGAGGTCAATAAACTAAGATTCCTCGTGGGATGGGGTGAGCTCTCAGTGAGGACACGCTTAACCCACACTACCCCCGGCAGTCTGATTCCACGGGTCTTAGCTGCTGCATGTGCGTCGCAGGGGACTTTCATACTTTATTCTTAACACTTAACTGCAATAGGTTGATGTAATTTACTGGAACTTTTATTTAGTTTACCAACAGTTTTCTCCGTGTTCGCAGCACACCTCTATCAGCTCAATTTACCGACCCTGATGGTTTAATTATTATTGTAAGTTTTCACGCTATTCTTGGTCTTTTTGTACAGTAACAGCCGCTGGTAGGCCTTGTGAGTCAGGTCTGCTTTAATCTGCGTTGTATACCTGTAACTGTGTACACTATTCGGCAATACAATAAACTTGAGTTAATCGAAACTTGTGAGTTCTCATTTAGTGTTGTATTTTGGGCTCTGGCCCTATCCAGGAAGTCATCGACACCTCTAGGAGATATCCTTAATTTATAAGGTAAAAGGTAATACTAATGTGTGCTGGGGAGTCTCAATGCCCCGGCTATATATTACATTTTCCTGTAAATTTGTACTGTGTGTGTCAGGGGATACAGCCACGTGGTTGTTCGGCCCCCGATCCAGAGAACTGTGTCTTCGTGCTCACCCAGTGAGCTGGCGCCCATTCTATTCGAAATAGAAATATTGAGTAATGTTCTGGCTCTTCTTAACATAGTCACTGGATGACATCCACATTACTATCCCCGACTGCTCAGGTAACTTTAAATGTATTGAAAATAATATAACTAATTCTCATGGACAGCATCCAAAAGTGAAAAAATATAATTTTGATCCGTCTTCATTATGCAAACCACACATCTGCGACACAAAGAATGAATGGAAACATAAATACTTGATAATTGGTGTTAAATTGATGGTACAACATAGTTAAAGTAACAATCTGTGATTTTAAAGGGATTTATACACATTCTGACAAACTTAAAAATATACATTTAGACAGATAGCCAGAGGATATCCACACACGCCACAAATATAGTTAGTTTATTGAGAATACATAAATGCAAAACAAAGCATGACTAATGGATGTCCAGCGCCATAACCCAGTGGAGAGATGATGATGAGGGTCGTTCGGTCGATGGGCCATGGATGTCTCCGTCTCTGTTTGGTGATGTGATGCGATGTTGTCATGTACTTACTAGTGATGCAACGAATGTCGATTTTTCCACATTCGCGAATGCGAATGCGAATGCGAATATTCACCTCCAACATTCGCGAATGCGAATGCGAATGCGAATGTTGGTTTTCCAAATATGGCGCCAAAAGCGTGCACCTACGAACTCGAATTTACCGCGCGTTTAGAACTGGCCACCCGGGCGGCCATGTTAAAACCGAGAGTAGCCCATATGCCCCGACTCTGAACGAAGTAAACAAATCGTGATTGCTGGCTTACTGAATGAAGTTAGCTGCTAATAATGTTTTCGTAAAGATTTAGTTTGAGGAAACCTTGAGGCGTACCGCTCATACCTACCAGTAGTGGCGATGCTATTCTTACCCACGCTGTAAACCGATGGCCTAACGACCAGAGGAATTCCCGAGCTCGAACCAACTGCACCTGTCATGTTGCCTGAGTCACGACGTGACGCTGCGAACACGGGGAGTCCCGGGCATATTATCGCCCCTCGCCACAAGAAATTACAAATCGGGGAAAAACAGTGCGCCCCGCCTTCCCCTATTCCACCTCAAACACTAAAGGGTAAGTCCCGAGTTCTATGGAAAATAGAACAGAAACGTATATATACAGGAGCCATGGAGGACAGTTAAGTCAGTTACGCGACAGTTAAGAGAGTTAGGCGAGAGTGAAGGACAGTTGAGGTCAGTTACACGAGAGTTACGAGACGTTTACGACGGAGCAGCAGCGACAAGACAGTTACGACGGAGTTACGCCGGAGTCACGAGAGAGTCAGATACGAGGAACGACGAGCGACGAGGAGAGAACTGCACGTCCAGGGATCGAGCCCAGGACTTCGCGGGAGAGACACCGAGACAGCACGACAACACCAGCCACCAGCATCGAGGTAATTTCAGCAACCCGCCGAAACCTCCCCCCGACGCAAACATTCGCCGAGACGTGTGTAGGGCGCGGGATAGCTAGATTCCACCGTCCGAGGAGATATAAAAGGGGCTAGGTCTCATAGATGTACAGGTCACTGTAACTTTGGACAATAAAAGTTAAGCGTGAATAAACCGAACCCAGTTACGTCTTTGTGCCACCCCTCTTACAGCAGCCCAAGGTGCCGTTAGCCAACACCGTAACAAATTACTACGTACCCTGCTATCCACCATCCTGTATAGTACAGGTGGGAGCAGCGTCGAGTCAACATACTTAAGTTTTGTTTTTAACTTGTAAAGACTCTATTGTTGTAATTGTACAGTGATAAGTGATATTTCAAAATGAAGCGGTCGTGTGTTAGCGAAGTTTGGACTTATTTTACAATATGTGATGCTGAAAATGTGAAATGCAAAATATGTAATAAACAATACTCGCGCAAAGGAAGAACAACAAGTGCTATGAGAAATCACCTGGAAGCTTTGCATAAAAACGAGTATAATGCTTTAAAGAATAGGGAAAATGAAAAGCGAAATGCTTCTACAACAAGTGTTGTGGCCTCCACTTCGCGACAATGTACGAAAACCGACCTGAAACAAATGTCTTTGACTGATTGCGTCGAAAAAACAAAAAAGTGGGATAACAACAATGCCAAGTCTTTGGAAATTGATAATTTAATAAGCGAAATGATTGCTTTAGAGGACTTACCCTTTAGTTTTGTCGAAAGCGTTGGATTTGTCAGACTATTGAACCATCTTTGTCCGTCGTATAATATAAAAAGCCGACAACATTTTTCTTCGTTTATATGTGAAAATTTCTACGGCAAAGTCAAAGATAAAATTTTGGGATTAATTAAGTCATTTGAAAAATTGGCGTTTACAACTGATATTTGGTCTGATTCTTGTTCAGGAATATCTTTGCTGAGTCTTACATGTCATGGTATAACAAAAAACTTTGAGAGAAAAATGATTGTGTTAAACGCAGAGGTATTTAACGATGGCCGACATACTGGTGAAAATATAGCTATAAAACTTGAAACCATGTTGTCGCATTGGGAAATACCTAAAGAAAAAGTGCAATGCATTGTTAGAGATGGTGGCACAAACATGAAAAAAGGTATTTCCTTGTTATTAATTAGAGACATTGATTGTTCGTCACACCAAATTCAGCTGGTTGTCAAGGAGGGGCTTAAGGCACAAGATTCCGTTATAACAGTGATTGCAAAATGTAAAAAGATGGCAACACATTTTCATCACTCAAATGTAGCTCAAGATGAACTGGCTGCTCTACAAGAAAGACTCGATCAGCCAAAGCTGAAAATCATACAAGAGTGTGCTACAAGATGGAATAGCAGCTTGTATATGTTAGAGCGTATTTTGAAAAACAAAGATTCGTTATGTCTTTATGCTTCCCAGAATAACAAGATTTCACAACTAACTTCCGAAGAGTGGATTCTTGTGGAAAAAATAATAACTTTACTCAGACCTTTTGAAGAAATTACAAAAGAACTAAGTGCAGCCAATATTTCTGTATCCTCAGTAATTCCATTATTGTCCACTTTGGAAAAAATTATTGGTGAATTTGATGTGACCGACGAATGCGTTGGGAATACGATTTTAGTTCTTAAACGAGAACTATGTCGCAGATTTTCCCATTTGGAAAATGACGTATTGTTTGCTACCGCAACTTTTATTGACCCGAGATACAAATTAAAATTTTTCAAAAATTCTTCAACCAGAGATCAAGTTGTGAAAAATATTTTAGAGTCAATTGGAAACGATGAATCAAGCCTATCGTCTTGTTCAAATCCTAAGCGTGCCAGAATGACTACTCATCGGATTGAAACATCTGGTTCCAGTGCCAGTCTGACAGAGAAATCTATATCTTTAAGAGACACCATGAAATTGCTGATGGATTCCAGCGAAAGTGAAGAAGAAGAAAATGAATGTACGAACCCTATAGAAGTTTTGATAAAAAAAACCATCAATGAATATTTATTAGATAAACGTGTGGAAAATGATGTAGATCCACTTACATGGTGGGCGGTAAATAATAAGAAGTATGGTATTATTTCTCCCATAGCCAGGCAATATTTAGTAACACCACCCACTAGTGTGCCTAGCGAAAGGGTCTTTAGTGGGGCTGGTCTTCTTTACACACCCCACCGAAATAGGCTGCAAGGAGAAAAGGCATCAAAACTTCTATTTCTGAAGTTTAATATTCCTCTACTCTTATTTAATTACTAAGTGTTTCACTTAATTGTGCTTAGATATAAACAATTTTTCGTAGTTTTATTTTTCGATTTCAAGAAGGAATGTTTAATGGATATCTTAAAAATTACATAATTAGTGAGTTAGTATTAGTACCAAAGTTAAAATTAACAAAATGTTAAGAACATATTTGCTTTAATTGAAAAGAAGATTATTATATTGTTTGTTTTTCTTCACAATATATTTTTAACTTTATTCATAAGAAGTCGATTTGATTTACAATTAAACATGATTACTAGTTCATTAAAAGATCTCACATATTTGAATAAGATACCCTTTAGGTTGCATAAATGCATATTGTTAAGTGTTTTTACAAAAGATCTCATTTAAAGTTGATTTGTGTAATTAAAAAGGTTGGGTTATATCTTATTCCATTGTTTTGTGTTAAAGCAGTTCAATGGTATTTGATCATACAGTTGTGTTATAATATAGTTTAGAAGTTTTAAGAAATTACCTGCCTTAATTTGATTTTGCTTAGGCAAATAAGAATAAAAGAATATCGAGAGTGTGTTTATGTTATGTAATCTAGTGAATAACTACAAGGCTGTTTCCCAAATATCATTAAAATACACTCTTATATATAAAAAATATGTTAATAAATAAAAATGTCTTAATCATAGCAGTTGCATTATTATTTAATAAACATTTTCATTTTTCATTGCCAAATACATTCGCAAAATATTGGCATCATTTTTGCGAATTCGAATGCGAATGGGAATGTTCCAGAAACATGCGAATATTCGCGAACGCGAATGTTCAAAAACATGCGAATGCGAATGCGAATATTCGTTGCATCACTAGTACTTACTGTTATACTATATATACCTTATGATGAAACTGTAGGCCGTCTCGTAAGCCTGAAATATACTAGGAAATTGTTGGGAGGTACTGCAAAGGGTGTAGTAACTTATGTGTTCCGGAGGACAATAAATCTACACAAATTTAACTTTGTTAAGAGGTTTATTCACTGTGCTTGACTACATGTGATTAATGCAAGAAAACAGACCCAGCTTTTATGGCCTGCCGGTTACCTTAGCGTAAAATAAACATGGTATTATGTTGATACGTGTTAGCGTTAAGCTCTCTGGTGATAGTGCAGGTGGCTCTCTCCTCGGTACTTAAAAGAAATAAAATAAATGTTGCAGGTAATTAATTTAATATTGCAGTGAAGTGATTACAGCCTAAATGATGGTACCGAGGGGGCTCGCAGAGCAGGTGACCAATGCTGCCAGTCTGGTCCATGTGCTGAGATGAACCGGCCGAGTGACCTTGTTTTCTGTCACGAGTGACGAGAACCGAAGTCAAACTGCGAATGATGAAACATAACATGAATACTATGTTATATATTTGCAATGGTGACACATTGCATAAATGAAATTAATCACGTTGGTGACACCCCTGTTGACTAACAAATGTCTGTTAAGATTGAAGTTGTGAAGTTGACTGGGTGTGTAACGGCACTAAATGGCACATTACAAGGACGGAGACCTTTATAGGCAATCTCCCAATGTGAAAACATAATTTCTCTTAAATAAATAAACATGAATAAATTATTAGGTTTTCTCGTAAAAAGTGTTTGTATTTCACTTCATATGACATGTTGCAATTTCACTGGCAATAGTGTTTGCAGATGGCTGCCTCCTGATGTGATGGACGAGTCCACATGGGCAAAGAGGTGTGGAATGCCATGCTTGATTGCTCTTAGTAAAACACACCTCTGACTGTAGCTGTGAATGCGGCGACGGTGTTTAATGTGTTTGTAAAAATGCTGCACACTCCTGGTGACACTTTGGGGCACTTATCACTTCAGCTTCGGTCTACAAGCCAGTTCGATGACTTGCTGGTGCGTCTCGTCGAATGTCGTGCTGCGAGCTGCTACGACGCAACGACCAATTGCCAGTGCGCCCAACGGCTGTGGCTTTGGGGTAAATGCCGTTTCGGATCGCCTACCCATTTATTACAAGAGTTACCTCTTGTAATAAACGAGTAAGACTGTCTCTTGAGAAATGTAATCCTTGTCGGCAAGAAGGTGCAAGTTCCGTTCTTGTCAACCTGCAATACGCACTCTTGACCTAATGCGGTTGTTGTGGCCCAGTATAGCTGGTGTAGTTGTGACTGCAGCGGTCAGAGTGGGCACAAGGAGCTCGTGGACGCGTGGTTTACGACATCAGTTTACGATTTCACAGACTTAAATCATCTGATTACATCGGAGACACGTAGATTATTTCCGGCCTTGTCTCCCCCTACTCTCATAAGGATGTGCTTTTATGTTTCATACGGGAACAGTGTGTTCGTTTGGATAAACTAAACATTACTGTCCTCTTCATGTGGGAACATGACATGCAGGGATTAAGGGGAATGAGATGGTGGATAAACTTGTGAAATTGAGTGTTTTATAGGATGTCTCGAAACCCCTACTTTCCTTTTCGTTTTTATATCCCATATAAAGCGGATAATTTTTTCCCCCGTTGGAAGCAGACGTTGGAAAATTATACTTCGGTTTATAATACTTTATATGCACATTTATTTCATACATATTCTCTGCCAGGATATCATCATTTTAGTTCCCGTAGTTTAGCAGTCTCTACTTCTCGTCTCCTTTCAAGTCATAATGCCTTTCTAGTCTTATTTGTATAAATTTCATATAGACCCAAATCCCTCCTGTATCTGCGGTACCCCTAGTGCAGATTGTACCCATTTCTAATTTCAGTTTGCCACTGGCGGCAATCGAAGTACATTGTATGCTGCCCTTCAACGTTTTCGTGTGAGCTTTCCTGTCTCTTATCTTTTGGTACTGTTCATGACCCTCGGGTAGTTTGTAACGTTATCACTCCGTTTTTCCTTGAGCCCGATATTATTATCTAATTTTGAGAGCTTGATGTCGTGTTAAATGTCCTTGGTGACCGTCCCTCTGCTACCTTGCTATCCCTTGTTCCTTGGGGTTTCTTTCCCTCCATGGTTGATGGGCATCTACCGAGAAGAATAGTATTTTTGATCCTGGCTGGTATTGTTTCTTGTTCGTTATTAGGTGGGTAACACAATTGACTTGTCTTTCTCGTATTTTCGGTTTTGGCCATGGGATCCCTGTTGGCCACATTCCCACAAAAAAAGTTTGTTGATCTGTGATTGTATCTGAACGTTGATCCCATGAAGCAGAATTGCCTGCGAGGATGGCATGACGGCTATGAGGAAAGTGAGGTGTTAGATAAGCAGTGTTACTTAAAAGGCAGCTGCTGTTGATGAGAGAGGAGGCACCGGACATTCGACAACAGTTGTAGTGAGTGTATGGATATTTTTCTTTACATGCGAATTATACCTAATGTAAGCAAGGTGTTAATGTGCATTTGTAAAGCAGTACAGGTACAAAGTAAAATATAGCTGTTTGCATTATTGTGTGTTTTTTGCTATTGAATAGGATCATACTTGAGTATTTAAATAGTAATTATAATAAATTATTCCTATTTTTTTTTCAAGTTTTGCAGTGTAATTTGAATTGATTCTCCTATTGATATTCTTTTCGTGACCGGGTACGCAAGTTTGACACCAGTTTTAATGTAGTATTTTTGCTGTTTGAAAAAAAAAATATTGTGTAGAGCTATTCAAATGGAGGCAATTATGCAGTTTAGGGGCTTTTCGGTAAAAAAAAAAA
>NQII01000274.1:176672-202614 GCA_002778355.1 Clitarchus hookeri | reverse complement strand
CTCGTTTTCAACAACGTCCTATAAATTTGTTTCTTTTAGAAAACGTGTCATACTTTTATTCTTGAGTGCACGGTAGTGGTAATGTGTGTCCGGCCTTTGGTATAGTACTAAGTAGAGTAAGTTTCTGTGGACTAGTAATTATAGCCTTGAGAGAAAACTAAGTGCTAGGAGTCCTGTCCAGTTGATAACAAGCTTTCTGCAGAGTTGTTTGATAAACTTAACTTGCTTTATTACTTTTCAGTGTGATAAGAAAACCTGTTGCCTTATTTTTTAACCCTGTTAGTAATATTTTCTTCCTATCAGCAACTTTGCAAGTTTCATTATTTGTCGGTGTAACTTGAGTTTGTCCACAGAATTAGTAAACAGTGTTGCCAAGTGTTTTGCACATTATTTCTTTATACTTCTACAGTTCAGAGGTGATGTACATTTTAAGGGAAAATGTAGTAATAAGTATTAGATTACAAAGTATTTTCCAAAGCAGCATTGCTCAACTTTCATGGGGAGTTTAATTTTTTGCCATTTTGAAATTATTGAAAGAGGAATATCATAATTGTAAATGCTTACACAAGTACAATTTGCATGCTGTTAATCAAGCAAGGGAAGTAATACATAATAGCAAAATGTAATTTCAAGATGAAAAGTTTCTTTCTTCGTAATTTTACATTTTATTTGTAATTAACTTTTATTTATAATTGTAATTAATTAATACAAAATAGTGAAATGTTATTCTTAAATGAAATAGTGTTTTCTTTGTATTTTATTTGTAATCAACTTTCCTTTTACTTTCCCATCATCATTTATTACCTTTCCCTTTAGAACTGAATAGCTCAGTTTAATTTGATTGATTATAAAAAACTTTGTGTCGTTTTACAGCTGAGCCCTCAAGTTTTAAAATGCTACCATTTTTGTTTGTCCTTTTATTGTTCAAGTTTTTTGTTGGATGGTTGGGTTGAGTTGAGTTGAGATGAGAGATTTGAGTGGCTCTTAACAACGAGGTCTTGAGAGCCGACGAGGGTGAAATGAGGTGAGAATGGAAAAGTGTTTGAATGCAAGGCTNGCTCTTAACAACGAGGTCTTGAGAGCCGACGAGGGTGAAATGAGGTGAGAATGGAAAAGTGTTTGAATGCAAGGCTAGAGGAAACTGGAGATCCCTGTGAAAACTCGCTGACAAGCGGCATTGTCCGGCACAATTCCCAGTTGTGAAAATCCAGAGTGACCCGACCGGGGGTTGAACCTGGTTCGCCTTGGTGGGAGGTGAGCAGTCTAACTGCTTAGCCACTGCGGCCCCATGAGTTTAGATGGTCTTAATATGTTAGCCTAATTGCAACAGTCTAGAAATTCAAGAACAGTTTAGAAATATACTTCTAATAATAATTGTTTCAAGCGTTGGTTTGATTAGTGTTGATGGTTGGCAGTGTAGTTAATGTGACTCTTCAAACTACATTTTTATGTGCATATTTTTATTTTTCGTAGTNCAGTTAATGTGACTCTTCAAACTACATTTTTATGTGCATATTTTTATTTTTCGTAGTTGTTTCTAGTTTTCACAAAATTCCCATATGATGGGAAAATTACAGGGTTTATGCCAGAAAGTAGGAATTCTTGGTGTATGTTGATCAATGAAAACTTCCCNTGCAGTTAATGTGACTCTTCAAACTACATTTTTATGTGCATATTTTTATTTTTCGTAGTTGTTTCTAGTTTTCACAAAATTCCCATATGATGGGAAAATTACAGGGTTTATGCCAGAAAGTAGGAATTCTTGGTCTATGTTGATCAATGAAAACTTCCCACCAACCTTAGAAACTAACTAAAATATTCATTAACATATAAATGTAGTTCTTTTGCACGTACTATGCGAACAACCTTCCCCCAACCCCATAAAAGTAAAGCACCTATTGTTTTCAGATGCTTGTAATGTATTGCTTTGTTGAAAAACTTTTACATTAGTGAAGGAGATGTATCAGAGGACAATAAAACATATGCACGTATGGGCATCAGCAGGTGGTGTCAACAAGGCAGGGGTGAGGGTTATTTGGGCCGGGGGGGTTGCCCACACTTGAAAGAAACTATATTTTTTGTATGAAATGTAAGATATCCATTGTAAAAATTATTTATAATCAACTAGTGTTCCTAATTCTTATCATAATAAATTAAATAAAAATGTTTACAACAAATAAATAGCTTATTGATGGCGTAACCCTATAATGCCAGATAAACCAATTTATTTATATCACATGTCACAGATGTTTGATGCATTAATTCAGTGTAAAACCCAGTTGTAGGCTACATTTCTCTCCCCTCTAGCAGGGTACTCAACAAACTAAAAAGAGACAGGGAAATTGAAAATTGTTCTTAGCACAAAGTAAACACAGGGAAATGCTTATTTGTGCTATTTGTTAAAATTTGTTGACGATAGCAAAACAGATGTGATTGTATTGTACAGATTTGATAGTACCTTTTATTAGGAGAGAGATGTCGACGGGGTGTCTGCTGACCCTGGGGAAACCTGGAAATATCAGGGATTTTTTTGGCTGTTATTTAAATAGAATTTAATATCATCACACAAAATAAATACATATTTACTATGTTTCCATGTTATTTTCTAAACAATTTCAGTATCTTGTTTATTCAATCCAGACTGAGTGAGATTCGTTATTGTATTGCTAATAAAAGAGGTAAAGTGAAAGTAAATTGATCAGCACATTTTTATCGGGTTAGTTTTTACAGAGCACGATAGGCAAGTCACTTTTGCAGCAGTTTTACCTATTTTTTCTTTAAAACGCAAATCCATTGTACTGTACGTAACTGTTACAGGACATCCTGGAATTATCAGCAAATTTTTTTTTACAAGGTCCAGTAGACACCCTGATGGAAAGAGATAAGAGGTGTGTTGGTGGACATATGGTGAGATAGAGGAAGTGGCGAGAGGGAACCATACTCCATTCACGGTTACTTCCAGTTTTTCTGAAGCCAGGCGAAAGTTCTACTTCCTGGCCATTCCTCCGCCTCATGCAAACAAAGCGTAACTGTGTATGGAAAATTACATCAAAAGGACAACGCACCACATTTGTGCATGCGCAGTTTAATATCATCTTGCATTAAAATTATTTCTTACTAGGCATTACCAACACACTTATTTTTTCTGTTTTTATTTATATTAATTATAAATGGAATATAATTAATAGGTAAAATATATGTAAAAGTTCAATGTAACCAAAATTTAAATACTTTTATTTTAACAGAAGTATAAAACGCTTATAATACATGACATATTTAGGAAACTATCAAACACGTTGCACGTGGGGGAGATTTTTCAAAGGTTTGATTTAATATGTGTGAAGATACCACAAATAGACTATAGCAGTATCCTTCCGAACTTTATAGTTTTAATGTTGGCTACAGTCTTTTAGGGTACTTGGTGTGTAGGCATGCTGTGCCAACAGTCATCTTTCATTGTGCAATAATTTTAATAATCTTGTTTACATGTAAGTCTACTAAATCACCTCTGTGGAAAAGTTTATATTTGCCAGTTTACACTTCGCCCAGCACTGCAGGGGCAGGTGGGGGAAACCTGCCCTGCTCTGCATATTAATTAATAATTTAAATTGTTTTGTTTTTTATCTGTTAAGAATTTTTTAAAATTTTATTTGGCAGTTTATAAAAAAAAATTATGCTGGAAAAATGGACTCTGTTTTGAAGTGTTCTCAAATGGTTAGACTATTTCTGATATTGTGTGTGTACACTGTAATTTTTATCACAAGACTAGGGTTTTTTTTATGACAAATGAAGTGAAGATGAGTACACCTAACTTTTTAAACAATTATATTTTTGGCCCCAGAAATAATTTTAGCTGCTCTTTTATTTGAGATGAATAATATGCATATCTTGTGGTGAAGATGCACAGTACATGATTCCAAACATGACAGAATAAAAATATGCAAAATAAACTTTTTTTATGGAGGATGTTGTCACTACTAGAGATAAATTTTTTAAAGCGAAACGTGTTGCATTTAGTTAAGAATTATAATATTAACATGTAAATTTCCATTTACGTCATTACCAGTTTTGAAACCTAAAAATTTTGAAATGCTCTCATGTATGCTGCCATTTCCATTTTTAATTTGCATTGTATAATCGTTTTGTTTGTTGGTAAGAAATTTTACAAAAACTGTTTTGTCTAGATTCAAAGTAAGGTTAATTGCTAAGAACCAGTTAAAAGTTTTTTGGATACATAATAAATAGTTTCCATGGGAGCTGGTGACAAACTTGTCGCTACTAGGCCACCTGAGTTATACACGATGGTGGCCAGTAGTTTTATACAGTTAAATTATTTAGGTGCAGACTAAGAACACCTAGGGGTTAACAAATACTTGTATCCTCCGTTATTTAACACACCAGGATTTTATTGATCAGAAGGTCACATAGTTATTACACACCCTGGCGAGACTGAGCCCCCCTGCAAGTCGTTTGCCTGAAGGGCTGGTGGGCTGAATACTATGCGTCGGGGAAGGTTGTTGAAGGGAGATGTTTCTCTACTTATCTGTGACTGCGGCTTTTGGTGAGTTGTCTTTGTTGGTAGCTGAGGCTTGGCGAGTTGGGTGGCCCTGGTTCCGGCCCTTGGACTGGCTCTTGTTGACGTGCTGTACTTAGTTGGCGTTTTCCTACGGCTTTGACTGTCTCTCTCTGAAGTCCGGGATTTGGGTTTCCCTTGACTTGTACTTTCCCTGCAATCCCGGCTGGCGTTCCTGGTTGGAGAGTGCTTCCTCCTCGTCCTACTTCCTGCTATCGCGTTTCTGTCTGCATTCCCACCGCGGAAACTGCCACTACGTTTTCGGAAATGAACTCATAAGTTCTCAGTACTTTTACTGGGTTTATCTCGGGAATTTATACATGAAGTTTCGGCTGTGGCTCTGGGTTCTCTCCTCGGTGACGTTACTATTGACTCCCTGACTGACTGACGTCGCCATCTGGCGCCCGACTACGTCTCTCGGGGAATGGCGTCACTCGGACTGGGGCTACCACCTNTCTCTCGGGGAATGGCGTCACTCGGACTGGGGCTACCACCTGTTTTCGGGAATTTACTCATATTCTCGGCACTGTTCTCGTCACACGACTGTTTACTCCCGTTTCGGCTTCTCCCGTTTTGGTTACATCTATCTCGTTTCCTCGGCTGTACCGCAGAACAACTCCCGTCTCGGCTGGCGATAATTGCTCCCGAACAATTGACTGTCAACAACTGATTACAACTGACTTCCTGGGCCGGTCCCGAACTCCGGCCCGTTGATACGTCTGCCTCTCACCTAACTGCCTTCTCGGTCTTGCATCGCGGCTGCCGATCAACTCCTCGCTCACGACTGACCACGACTGAGGACAACTGAATGATCACAAACCTTGGCTGCTCCCGAATTTAACCCGTCTCCTGATATATTCAAATTGGCTGTCAGCAGTTTCTTTGAGAACAAAATCGGGACTTCCCCTATGTAACTCGCTTGTTTTTTGTATAGGATTTCGTGTCTCATCAGCAGCTCGCTCGCTCAAACTAGTGGTGGAGGGAGCGGTGCGGCAAGCGTCTCTGGGGTTCCTGTAAGCTGTGTCGGCACTAATCTCAGCGGGGGTTACCCTGTTTCCTTCGTAGAGGGCTTATATCAGCTAATTTTCGGGACTTTCCCTGTTTTTCTCTTGCTGCAGTTCATCCCCGCGTATTCTTATTTATCGGGACTTCTCCGGGGTTAATTCTCAGGGTGTGAATATAGCGCAATTCCTATTCCTATGCACTCGCCACACGTCAGTATACCAAACAATCTTTATCCGCGTAGGGACCTGCAANGGGGTTCCTGTAAGCTGTGTCGGCACTAATCTCGGCGGGGGTTACCCTGTTTACTTCGTAGAGGGCTTATACCAGCTAATTTTTAGGGCTATCCCTGTTTTTCTCTAGCTTCGGTTCATCCCCCACGTGTCCTTATACGGCGGGACTTCCCCGGGGTTATTTCTCAGGGTGTGAATTCAGCANCTTCCCCGGGGTTATTTCTCAGGGTGTGAATTCAGCACAATTCCTATCCTATGTACTCGCCATGCGTCAAACTGTCTGGCCATTCTGACAGTAAATTTTGTAGTGAGATAGCAAAACTTAGTTCCATATCTTAATGTTGTAATAAATGAAAGTGGAACATTAAATTGGTAAATATGATTTTAATTAATGTGGTTTTGTGCACATGAGTGAGTATCAGCACATTAGTGGCATATTTATAGCAGTTTCACAGTTACATTAAATTTTTATTTTCATAAATTTTTTTTTANCACATGAGTAAGTATCAGCACATTAGTGGCATATTTATAGCAGTTTCACAGTTACATTAAATTTTTATTTTCATAAAAAATTTTTTTTTATTAATTTGATATGTACAATATAGTATTGGATATGTCAGTTGATAACATACTTAGTATTCACATGATGCATGTAAATCATAAATAAAAATGGTATAGTACAATTTACAACTTATACATAAAGTATGTTATAAAATAATCAAATTTGAATTTAACTTACAGCATATAGTGAGTATGCACAACTTAATACATGTAACACTTTATTTATGACAACCAGTTAAAACATTTAACTCGTAAATTATTACATTTTATATATAAAATATGTGAAAACAATGAATAAAGTTAGATGGTTCATGGCAAGTTAATTTTACGAAGGGGTGAGGGATATAAAATTGCCAGAAAAATAGATCGTAAGCAGAATTGTCAAAAGTGCTCAATTGACCACAAGTATAATGTTAAACACATCATTATTCTAAAGGGTTTTTATGATGATTTTCTTGTACTTGTCGCCTGGATATCAATTGGTAGTATTGCTTGGCCGGGCTATTCAGGCTTCTCCACATTCGGCAGCTTAGTTTCCCATCACACTCTATGGTGTAGCTTTTGTAACATTTTAAAATATTGCAGGCTAATAGCTGAAAAAAACATAATGCTGGTAATGTGATTTGATTACTGTATAATAATTTTTGAGAACGCATAAATGATACAAGTGATGTTCAGTCTTGTCTTTTTATGTGCAATGTTTCGTAAAATTGTCCTGTTGAACATTGGTTCAAATAAAGGTTAACAGGTTTCATTTTCTATCGTTTCCTTACAGACGGTTAGAACTTAACAATATTTATTTAAACCACTTATATGTTGTGGGATTTGACTGTATAGTNCGTTTCCTTACAGACGGTTAGAACTTAACAATATTTATTTAAACCACTTATATGTTGTGGGATTTGACTGTATAGTGTGTTTACTATAACATTTGTGAGATCGGTACCTTTCTCGTATAACAAATTTATAATAATAGCACACAAAGTACTTCATCCCTGTGTGTGTGAAATACTGTGTTGGTTGTAATTTTTGTGTCACTTCCCATTCTGGAATATTCATTATGGATTTGGTTTTTGGTTTTCTGTAGTGTTTTTAAGTATTTTACTGCATTGCTGAACACCTAGCGATATACCATTCTTCTTCACACAAGTGCCCTATCTGGTACTGTTTTATTGCCAATTTTATGTTAGTTTGTAAGTTTAATATTTCCAGTTGATGATTTTGTAGTAAAATATGTATTTTTACGTGACATTCGTCTTGAGTGTCTTATGACTAGATCTTCATAAAAATGACTGTTTTTAGTTAAAAATGTACTGTGAAGTGGTGTCTGTTTTTTATTAGATACATCACAATGCGAATCCGCAAGCTATCTGCAATTTTTGGAGCTGCCTTGATATTTGGAGGCTGCATAATGCTGTACACAATCATGGACCACACATTCTTACCGCAAGAATATCAGCAGGTATGCTTATTGTCAGTTATACACAGTGTAAAAAAAAATGGTGGATTGTAACACCGGGGTTGCGTAGAGAAGTGAAAAGTGGGAGGAGGTAGTGGTTTTACAGTCTGTTTACTAAGGTAAGGATTATCCTATTAATCTTAACATTTTGTTTATAATATTCTAAATTCATTTATTATGTTTTTATTTTCCTTGAGTTGGTTTATAAACATTAGGAACGACTCCCTGGTATTCAAACAGTATTATTGTTATTTACCTTTGTTTGTTTACATTAACAACAATTTGTTTTGCTCTTACTTAAAACTTCAAAGATTTTGATTCTCATCGTATTTCTCGATGCATGTAATTTTAATCACAGCTATTCCTGTTCTGTATTTATGAGTGCAGATAGGCCTAAGAGGTTTTAATATTGAACTCTTTATTTTCACTGAATTGACATGTTAATTACCGACTTCATCTGAGATTTCTGGATGATTTTTTACTTTTGGAAGACTTGTATAGTTAACAAAGGGACACTCTCCTTCGGAGNAGGGAGAAAGACACACACTCTCTCTCTCTCTCTCTCTCTCTATCTCTCTGCCTGTGTGCATGTGTGAGCACATTAATCTGATGAATAAAGAGGGAGAAGGGGGAGAAACCATCAGCCTCCCTGACTGGTTGTTAAACCACCATGAATCTAGGCAGTCTCTATCCTTAGCAGATGACTATGTGTGCTACTTACCAGGAGTTCCAGGGACCATACCTGCATGGTACAAACACATTTAAGTAAAGTTTAATTGTAGATAACATCCCCAAGACCACCTATGAATCAAAGGTATGTTGAGGTACCAGATGATCTTATCAGTATTCAAGTTGCCTGACGACTACACCCTGCCAAGCCCTGGTTACTGGCTAGTTACGCAGTTTGTGGTTCGTGGCCTTGGCCACCGATGGAGGTGTGGTCACAGACTGCCGTACTGTCTATTGACTGGGGCAAAATCTGATTGATAATGTAACTGGTAATATCTGACTGAATTATGCATTGCAAACACCAAAAATGCGGGTGTTTTACTAGTCTCCTTGCTGGAATAATAGCAGTGAAAACAGCTGTAGCTCGAGAGCTTGTAAAGATGTTTGTAAGTTGATGCCATTTTGCTAACACATGGTGTTGACCAGGTCAAAGGTGAACGGGCGTGATTGTCACAAGTACCTTGGTAGCAGCATAGTTGAGCTGCTCCAATGTTGGTGTCTAAAGTTCTCCCATCAATAACAGATTATCTGGAATCTAAGTAGCTGGTGTAGTTAAGCACTGCTTTTCAAGCTAAGAAAAAAGTTATGATCTCTCTTGAACGCTGATTTCACTCAACACATTTACTTTTTATTCTTACTGACATGTTACCAGCAGTATGCCCGAACTGCCAACTCTATTGTCAGTGTGATCTGATATTATAATAAATACAGTGAAGTCACACGACCTTTCAACACATGCAGTTTCCTTTGTACCACTCATAAGGTGCTTAACTTTTTTGTCCACGAGTTTACTGTGGCTTTATTAATTATAACACTAAATTTAAGAAAAGGGTCTCTCAAACAAAATTGATATCCATTTGGTTATATGTTTCAAATCGTGCAAGAAATGTAATAGTGTTTGTTGCATTATTTTGAAGTTTTATTCTTCAGAACAAATGGCTTCAGTTTGAAGGCCGCTTGAAGCAGCTGGAAGATGACCTCCACAAGCATCACGAAACTGTGGGCAAGCTGAAGCACTCTCTTAAGGAGCTCGTCAGCAATAACGTGGAGTCGTCGTCGACCAGGACGCCAGTAAAGCAAGTGCTGCCTGTTGCTCCAAACAGGACGACTGCGAACGTCAAGCACCAGCTACTCAGTTGCAGTCTGAAAACTAAGGTGGCTCCCAGCACTGACGTACAGGTATGGCACCATACGCTTCGAAAAATGTCTAGTTAACTTCCTGAACTCTAGTGGAAGGTTTTTTAAATAACACACTGTATGGAAATAATACCACATATTTAGTCGCAGTTGTAGGATTGTTTAGCATCGCTACTAGTTGGTAACTTCCCTAGGCATTAAAATTTTTGTTGGAAAAAATGTAGGAACGCTGCCGTGGATGTATAGGAAAAATCTTTACCATTTGCACTTTCTCAGTATACTTATACACTTGTGAATAATTCCGTAGAATGTGGGCGTAACCATACACTTGTGAATAATTCCGTAGAATGTGGGCGTAACCATGGGTGATCCGGATATGAAAAAAAAACCGACGTTCTTACTGTTGCTTACAATCCCCAAACTCTAAAATTATATTTAAGTTTATTTGTTGCTTTCATTGTACTAGAGGAATGTGGGCTCCAGTAAGGAAACGTCACAGATACACCTATGCTAGCCTTGACCGCACTTTATATTAAATTAAAGTTTTGGCTCCTGGGTCCTTAGAATGGGACTACCCGTTAACAGAACGTTGGCAACACTGACCATGCCTCTGTATGGTACAGCCATGATGAGACAGGAACTAATATTGATAGTGGAAGCATGCAAGTGCCGAGCAAATGTTGCAAGCAGGCCGCTATGCTGCCAATAATATATAAAAGGACAGAAGCTCAAGTACTCACACTCTAAGTACTTGCAGACAGGCACACACACAAGGAAGGATGACACATTTTTCACGCGGATTAAGTTTGTACCACAAAATCACTCTTTTGCTATGCATATATGTTGTAACATCAAGTAAAATACACTTTTCTGCTGCTACACTTACCAAAATTTTTTACCCATCTCTCTTTATTTTATACTCTTTGGAATTAATTAGTATTTGAAACACTGTAGTGTGGGTGTAAATACTATGTAGGCTAAATAATTTTCTGGTACATTTTTGTTGATGTAATGAAAGTGATATGTAGATGGTTGACAGTAGCCATGTTTGAATTGTTTTTAATTAATTAATTAATTGTAACAGGGTTACTTAGATACTGTAGTCACAGAATGAAGATTAATTTAACTTGCACGTAGTTTAAATAAGGTTCGTCTGGAGTGAGAAATGTAAGAAATGGGTGGACGTCAACACACACATCTGAATACTAGTTAATGCAACCCACCAACCGACAAAATCTGTAGTGTCCATTTTGATGAATCAAGCCTTGTAACAGAGCATTCGTAAAGATCTCAGCATATTAGTAACTGTTCATTTTGGGTATTGTATACATCCAGAATCACCAAACATGTAGGAAGAAAAAAAAAAAACCTCCAAAAGCGTATGTTACTTGTTGAAACTCAATCATTCCACAGAAAGCTGTATTTTATAATGTTTGTAAATTTGCTATGCTGCATATCCTGTAAATCTGCGGAGTGCAGCACAGCGGGTTCAGAAAGTTAGCAGGCCACCAACCTGAGGCCGTGTTCAAATTTACCATTTGGCATTTTATGAGTTTAGTGTTTAGTAGCGTTCACTTCGGACACAGTTGATAGTCACTTGTTCAAAAATGCTTGCGATTTGGTATTTTAGAAAGTTTCGTTTCATACTAAAAACTGAATACCAAATACGTTACCGTTTTAGTCTACTAATTCAGGTCACGTGACCTCATAGTAAACTAAAAGTTCCAGTTAGAACACTGCCCAAGTTTCCACTGATTTGAGAATATCATATCTACTAATGCACAAAGGCAGTGAGTTAGTTGGGCAACTCAAGGTACACTAACTCAGGGTGTGCACAAATGGAAATCACACCAACAGTTGATGGCAATACAACTTAATGCTTTAGTTTACAATAGAACACTTTTTTACACCTTCTGATTTTATACGTTTCTGCATTTACACCTACTCGTTCAGTCCCATTTACTATTTATTTTACAATATAAGTTTGCCTCTTTTTTACACTTTTATGTATTTCGCAACACTTCTTCCTGGTCCCTGGTTTCACCATACGTGTAATTTTAATACATAATTTGTGTATGTATTTGGTTCCTGTAAATTTTATTTGTAATGTACTGTAGTACTTCTGCAAGTATTTGTATTAGCGTATCAATGAACCTTAACATGTTTTTTTTTTTTTTTTTTCACTGTTTGCTGCTCACAGATGCTGGACCTGTACAAACAGCTCAGGTTTGACAANCACCTACTCGTTCAGTCCCATTTACTATTTATTTTACAATATAAGTTTGCCTCTTTTTTACACTTTTATGTATTTCACAACACTTCTTCCTGGTCCCTGGTTTCACCATACGTGTAATTTTAATACATAATTTGTGTATGTATTTGGTTCCTGTAAATTTTATTTGTAATGTACTGTAGTACTTCTGCAAGTATTTGTATTAGCGTATCAATGAACCTTAACATGTTTTATTTTTTTTTTTTCACTGTTTGCTGCTCACAGATGCTGGACCTGTACAAACAGCTCAGGTTTGACAACATCGATGGCGGCGCGTGGAAGCAAGGTTGGAACATCGAGTTCAGTCCTCACTCGTGGAACTCTCACAAGAAGCTGAAGGTGTTTGTGGTGCCTCACTCGCATAATGATCCAGGTATTGTCTTACTTGATTTTCGGCTTTGTTTATAGTGTAGCTACAAAAAAAAAAAAAACATTTTTGAGTGCATTTTATGTAGAAGTAATGTACTGTATTTGTGTGTCTATTGTAATCAAGATGTATGTAAGTGTAATGTATTTATACTTCTGTTTNTTTGTGTGTCTATTGTAATCAAGATGTATGTAAGTGTAATATATTTATACTTCTGTTTCCTTGTCGTTGTAATCTTTGTGTTGTAGCTTGTAATGGCAGCACAAACTCCCCTCCCCTGTCCACGCAGTTGTAAAGCTATTATTTTTCATTACAAACTTCTGCCCGTCATTCAATTTCTTGTAACAAAAGCCAATGCTTAAAAAAAATCTTGTAGAACTTGTTGAAACCGTATAACCTAGTTTCTCACGCATAGCTGCCAAAATTTTTGTCACAATTTTCCCCCTTATCGTAAAATTGCAACTTCACTCTTCAAAGACAGTCTTTGTTAAAATCATCAAAATATGTAACTCTATTCCTAAATTTTTTTTACCAGAGTGTGACAAAATTATTTTTGACATAGATGCACTGCTGCTGTTTACTTCCTTGCATGTTAGTCGCATTGTACGTTCACCGACATCACACACTTTTGCTATCAAACTGTAAATTTGTTTAAAATTTATACTTTTGCAAAAGTCTTTTTTTATACTAAAAAAAGAACGCACTCTTAAGATTACAGGTTGACCTTGTTTGTTAACCACTTCTCTTTTACAACTACTTATGCTAGCACAAGGTTTACTTAGCACCATAATTATAAGCAGACTCCCAAGACTTGACTTTAATTTTCTCTTCAATTTTTTTTTTCCATAGCAATGGGCAATGTGTGATTTTATAAACTTGGCTTCAAAGTTATAGCAACATTATCTTCTTTTTTTTTCATTGTATTCTATTTATATTGTTTGCAGGTTGGCTTAAAACATTTGAGGACTATTATCGCTCGCAAACAAGAAATATTTTAAACAATTTGGTTAAGAAATTGAAAGAAGATGAACGTCGCAAGTTCATTTGGGCTGAGACGTCATTTTTGGCATTGTGGTGGGACGAGATTTCGCCAGGGACCAAGGAAGAAGCCAAAAAGTTAGTCTTTTAATAATATTTCTTGGAACCAGATTTTAGTCGTCAAAAGTATATTTTATTATGGCTATCTCACAATAAAACCTCAATAAAGGAATTCTGTATGTAACCTTACCATCAAAATTTTAGTTACAGCCCCTATTCTTCCCCTGTGGGTATGGTGTGTTTATTACAGTAAATTATGTGGTTGGTTGACATTCCTCTTTCATCTCTCCTTTATCCAAGAAACTGGTAGTATTTGTGTAGTCTGCGGCATTACATTTTATTTCCTATTAGACTGTCACTGCTGTTCCAGAACTCTGAACCTAGTCCAATAATGATGATTATATATTTTATGTTTGCATATATGTTATAGGCGTTATTTTTGGTGTTTCCAGGCTTGTAGCGAATGGACAGTTAGAGATTGTGATGGGAGGCTGGGTGATGAATGATGAAGCGAGCACTCACTATTACTCTTTAGTCACTCAGATGATCGAAGGCCATCAGTGGCTGGAACATAATCTTGATTTCAAACCAAGGTGATGTATGTTTACTTCTGCTGGCTTTTTTATAAATGTGTTAAACCAGAGATCTCAGTATTACTGTATATTTAATATATTAAAGGATTTTGTACTTTGTTTACACATTTAAATGGAATCATTTTTGGAACATTCAGAATCTTGTGTTATTTTGTGTAATATTTTGTGTGAGTCATTTGAACATAATGTGTCTGTGAATTAAACTGTGACAGTGAGTAGAATTTTTTTTTTGGCTTATAGGAATAGTTGGACCATTGACCCTTTTGGCTTGTCGCCATCAATGCCCTACCTTCTGAAGAAGATGGGAATGGATAATGTTGTAATACAGAGGGTTCATTACTCTGTGAAGAAGGAATTAGCGAAATCAAAACAGCTGGAATTTCGCTGGCGGCAGCTATGGGGTGAGCAATTACGCATGTTAAGAAAATAGTAGGTGCAGAATACGTGGTACTGTATGTAATATAAGTAGTGCTGAAAGGTACCTAATCTGGTGTATCTTTTGGTGTCCCAATTGAGTCAGGATAAAGAAACAGTACCAAATAATTCTCAGTGTCTGCATTTTTGGGCTAGGTAACAAGTTAACGCGTAAACATAAAAAATGATGTAGTAAGTTTCGTAAAGCAAAAAATTTGTCTTTTTTTTTAGTTGCATGTTCTGCGTAGTTAAGGAAAACACATTTGACCGTCAGATGTATTTGTTTCATTATTTGCAAGAGTTACTACATAAATATTCACCATAATAAATTGTAAATAAAGGGAATCTGACAGATTTGCAAGTAAAAGGCTATAATTAATGAATAATTAAAAATTATGTAGATGATAATATAAAGTTTTTTTTTTTTTATTTTGTGAGGTGGAANGTCAGGATAAAGAAACAGTACCAAATAATTCTCAGTGTCTGCATTTTTGGGCTAGGTAACAAGTTAACGCGTAAACACAAAAAATGATGTAGTAAGTTTCGTAAAGCAAAAAATTTGTCTTTTTTTTTTAGTAACATGTTCTGCGTAGTTAAGGAAAACACATTTGACCGTCAGATATATTTGTTTCATTATTTGCAAGAGTTACTACATAAATATTCACCATAATAAATTGTAAATAAAGGGAATCTGACAGATTTGCAAGTAAAAGGCTATAATTAATGAATAATTAAAAATTATGTAGATGATAATATAAAGTTTTTATTTTTTTTATTTTGTGAGGTTGAGGTACATTAAGGGTTCCATCTGCCTGCCCACCACTTGCCTCGTCGGTTCTATGCGTAAGGCGCTCGGCTGATGTGCAGTCTTTCTGTCAGCTTCTTGCCTGAGCATGATTTTAAGCTGTTCCCTATGTTTCAATGTCATGCTAATAAAGATAATACGTATCATGTTCAAACACCTCTGTGAAATATTCAACCATTTGTAAAGCAAGTGTTTTCTCTGCAACGCACTTCATGCGCCAGCCAGGCGGAACCCTAAGGTATATCTAGCTATTAACTGGGAACAAGTTTGGTGGTCTCGTGTGTTAGGAGCTGACAATTATAATCTCTTGTTTTGTGCACACAAGCAAGATGGTACCGGCACAACAGACTTCTTCACTCACATGATGCCGTTCTACAGTTACGATGTGCCCCACACGTGTGGACCAGATCCGAAGGTGTGCTGCCAGTTTGACTTCCGCAGGCTGCCTGGGTACGGCATGACCTGTCCGTGGAGGATCCCTCCGCAGACGATCACAGATCACAACGTTGCTCACAGGTGTGTGTGCTATCTTCGTCAGGGGCGTGGGTGGGCTTACGAATACAACCATCTGTGAGTGCCAGCAATGCAGTGAGCTCAACAATTGTTGATTGTTCCTGCAACTAACGTGTTCATATTGGTTGTCACCAACTGAAGGAAAAAGAAATTGGGCATTTTATAAATAGGCATGATCTTACTTTCATTTAATTTATACTAGTGATGGGCGAGTTTGATTTTTCAGCTTTGAATCGGGTCAAATTGTATGAAACTCGAGTTAGAGTTCAATATAAAATTATCGAGTTAAAATTAAGTTTGTGCCATAAATGTAAATATTTACCTACGTTCACGGGTATAACCCCTTATAACTTGTCTACCTCTCATAGTCGTGGTTTACCAAGAAAGAAAGTTTGCGACTAGTTTCTACCAATAAGAATAATTCTTTTAACACATGTTTTTAAAACAGTAATTAAATGAGAAAAGTAATTAATGACAAGTTTACAGTACCTATGCAGATTTCTGCTGAAGGTGTCTCATGCAATGAGATAGAGGCTTTTCATGTTTAAATACATCGTATGGTTTTATGTATTTGTGTTGTGCTGAGACTGTACCTGTCGACCTTGACAAGTTTTCAGTTTTGTTATCTGTTACCGGGCGTATCGTGTTATGTCACTTTGTCATTTATCAAGTTCTGTCCAGGGATTAGTACATTTCCGTCACTTTCTAAATGCTTCCATCACTGTATAAACTAAATATTTATGCATTAAATGTAAATTTTCATAAAAGTTTTACTTAGAAAAGGGCTTTAATTTAATTATTTAATTATAAATTACCTTAAATAGTATTTTATTTACTGATACTGTAACAAATTTTGTTTTCCTCATCAGACTATAAGAAATTTAGCAGCAGGAAACTAACACAATCAAATATACTCTGTATTTCTGCCTCAGTTGAGCTCTTCACAGTCTCATTGCCAGAATAGTTTGCGAGTTGTGTTTTGTGCATTAATGGGTCTTATCACAGCCAAACATCACAAATATCAACCAAGTATCAAGGCATGTAGCCGAGTTATTGTTTTCATTCCGGCGCAACTGTAGCGGTTTGGCAATGTAAAATTATGGATTCGTGAGACACGAAAGGCGTTTGTTAGATGTGATTGTTTGTTGTTTATAACCTAAAAGCATCATGACTCGACTTGCACGTTCAGTAGCTCGATGTCTGCTGGGAAAAAACTAGACTCGAATAACAAGCCAATCTTTGTTGACTCGACACTTTTATCATTTTTTCTAGTCTCGACGCATCACTAATTTATACCCATTTACCCAAAAATATACATTTACACCCATACTAGTGATGGCCCGATGTCCAATAATCTATATCGGTTATCAGGATAATTGGCACGTTTCCTGATACTAGCTATTGATCGCAAAAGAGTAAGACTCATACACACTGTCGCCTGACTACTTGTCAGACTACTAGCATATATGCTTTCTATCCGAAGGCTTAATTTCAGAATTGTACTGTATCCTAAAATTTTGTAGGGCAGTTTAGAAGTCTGTAAAGATACTTTAATTGTCGTGTGTCGTATAAAGCTGTAATTTTCTCAGATTGAGTTTTTTGGGTCTAAACCTTCTTAATTCCTGTTTGATTGATCATTTTATACTCTTGTCCTGCTGTGGTATGAGAGTTAGCTAATCAAGGGAGGGATCACTTTATGTGCTGATATATCTTAAAAATATATCTGTAAATTACATTTTAAAAAGGAAAAGGAAACAAGGTACTCACAGGGTGGTACTCGTAGATAGACGGAGAGAGAGATCCGTGCATGCATCAGACGAACACATTTTCCACGCTGATGCATGGTCACAAAATGTGTTTAGGGTGGAAGACTGCGTGATATAAAGCTGTTTGTCAGGAAAAGCAAGACATAATGGCAAAAAATACATAGAAAAGAAATGCAAAACAGTTATACACTGAGGACTGACACAAGATTACAGAAAAAACATGTAAACAAGAAGATATGATGGGAATAGGCAAATGTGCATCTGCGTGGAAAATGTGTTAGACTAATTTTTGTGAGTATCCACAAGCACCGTCCTGTGAACACTTACTCGTGTTTTCTGTGTGCTTTTTAAAATTTAATTAGTAGCCGAGTACTTTATTCCTGCCATATCTTAATATATCCTTTGACGTGTGACGTCGGGTGACTGGTGACGACATCATGGTCGGGCAAGGTTCTGTGTGTCGGTCAGAGACACTGGCGATATGACTGGGCTGACAATTGCCGCTGTTGCTGCTGGAGCCGACCGGAGCTCGTGTCTAGTCCTTGGGCGGAGGTGGTGCTGTGGCTGACGGTGCTGGTAGTAGCCCGCTGAGGACTGCTAGTACTGCGGTACTGGAACCACGGGTTCGCTATACCCTGCGGGACGTGGAGCCCCTGACGGAAGTTGACGAAGACTTGGTGCGGTTCGCCGGCGGTCTTGTAGGGTGGCTGAAATAAGGAGTGTGGGTGGACTGGGAGGTGAGGCCTCGTCAGCTGTTGGGCGGCTTGAGCTCGTTCCTGGGGAGGGCAGTTGGGGCTGGGTTACAGCTCACGTTGGATTCGGAGGCAGTAGCTGCCTTCCTAGCTTGCCACTTCATACCGCTCCTATGGGTGTATGGCATAGAGATAGGAACTAAGGTCTGCCATGCTAAGGAAGAGCAGACGACAAAGTTCCCTAGCAAGGTGTAAAGTCAGCCGGGGCCGAGCCACCCAAGAGTCGTATCCGATTACTCCAACCGGTGACAGTTCAGCATGGTGGGTTTACCCTGGATGTCAGACAGTGACGTGGGTGTGGTCCAAAGGTGGGCAGACTTCCAGAACCAGTCTATCACTCCTTCCGGCAGCAGTTCAGCGCAGTGGATGGAGTGAATTGGCTGGGCTGGTTTACTAGCTGCCTCGTAGATTGAGTTCCCAGTGGTTAGGGCTCTACCGTACTGTACACTAGGTGCGCAGTATGGGTGGCCGTCTAATGGGTGTGTTCGCAACGTATGTGCATCCGGTTAAGGGAGCTCGCAGTCCTACTCTACGTTCGGCAATTGGGTTGTAATGACATGGTCTCCTGCTTTTCCCTGGTTGGTGGATGTCTACAAGGGATACAAGTCACAGTCACCCTAGCATCAGTACTTGAAGGTTTGATAGAAAATGTGTTTATTCCCGTGAGGAAATACACGGTGGCCCCCTACTCACTCCTAACTAACAAGGACTGTGACGGAAGTAGACTACGATAAACCAGGTGAAGGGGACCTGGGTCTAAACTAAGAGCAGATGCGACTAGGTAACTATTATGCTAACTAACTCAATACTGTTGTCCAGAAGGGACTCTGGTGGAAGTACAAGAAGGGTAGTGGGTGTTCAAGGGGGAAGACTTCTTCGGGGGTTGCTGGTGAAGATCTTGAAGATGTCTGGTATGTAGTAGTGGTCCTACTGGAGGACGTCGATGTCTGCAGAGAGCTCCAGCACACGAGGTGGTGGAGCGAGCTGCGGAGAATGACCTGCCATTCTGCGGCTGTGCCCGGACATTTATTCCACCTGGCCGCGGGCTCTCTGTAGTGCGGGGGTGGCGGGGTTGAGCTCCTCCTCCTGAGGGCAGAGTTGCGCTCTCTGGTGCATTTTCTCGGTCTGTGTTGAAAGCAGGCGTCTGTCATGTGAGGTTGCATCGGTGGCGTGAGCTCGCTTAGTTGGGCCATTTGGCTGGCTTTGATAACACGTGGGGGGGTTGGCGTGACATCTGACATAAAGGTGAAACAAACTTGGCTGACGTGTCTAGGGGCGTGCTGTTAGGCTCTGGTAGCAAGTCGTTCAGGGTTCAAACCCCAATCTAGGTTGACACGATGACACGTGAAGATGGGGCAAAGTCATTTATATATATACAGTAGAACCTCGATTAACCGTCACCCTCGGGACCGGGACCATGACGGATAACCGAATAGACGGATAACAGAAATAATAATAGCGCCGCTACAACTCAGCACCTAGACAGTGTTTGGCGTGGCAACATCGCAATTCACTGCCTTGCATGTTATAACGGCGCCATTGTAAGTCCTAATTGTGATGATTGCTGCGCAGTACTTAATGTGAAATGATTTTAAAAGAGAAAAAACAAAACCACGCCAGTTCAAGTGAAAAATACTTTATTAAAATATTTTATTAAGAAAACAATGAAATATCAACTATACATGTACGTACTGTACTCTAAAAACTTACGTTACCGGTACAGTATTTAGTTTTTAAAATAATCCGTCATTTTCTTTTGTTTCTTTCCCCGTCGAGCTTTTTGGGCGGCCATGTTTCTGATTTTTCTGAGAAGAAGCACCTGGGTCCCGGTAGCCTCCTCTTGACGCTCGAACCAGTCAATGCACTGTGTTAACATCGATTCCGCTTCTGAATGGGTGATTCCTGGGTTGTTATCAAGCGCCGGTTCAGCTTCTTCCACGTCTTCATGATCACCACCGTCATCAAGTTGCAAAACATTGGAAACAATTTCATCATCACTCAAGATTTGAAAGCCTCCATCCTGATTGTCACTGTTTAACCAGTCTGTCACTTCTTGAGTTGATAAAGTTTCATCTATCAGTCCGTTGTTACAAAGCTGCACTATTTCGTCAACACTGACAGGCTCATGTTCTGCAGATTCCTCAGTAGAAGGTTCAGGCCATAATTTATTCCAAGCGTTCTTCAGGTTTGTTGCCGTGAGATCTGACCACGCGTTGGCAACATTAAAAATTGCATCCTTGATGTTGTATGTTCTCCAAAACTCCTTAACCGTTGTAGCGTCGTCAGAAGACAGCAAACTTTCAATAAAAGCCTTCCTGTAGCGTCGCTTCATGTTCTCAATCACACCCTGGTCCATGGGCTGAATGAGAGGTGTTGTGTTTGCAGGAAGAAAGAAACACTTTATTTTACCGTCATCACTTTGAAGTTCATTGTAAGGGTGGGAAGGGGCGTTGTCCATGAGCAACAATGCTTCCTGTGGTAATTTCTTCTCTGCAAGATGAGCTCTTACTTGGGGAACAAACACTTTGTGAAACCAGTCGAAAAAAATCGTTTGGTCCATCCAAGCGTTTTTTTGAGCATAGTAATTTACTGGTAAAGCGTTCAAATTCAAATTTTTAAATGCACGGGGTTTTTTAGATTTTCCTATCACTGCTAAGGGTAATCTATGATTGCCTGTGGCATTTGCACACACCATTGCAGTGATTCGATCTTTTTGGATCTTAAAACCTGGAGCAGATTTTTCTGAGAATGAAGCCAGTGTCTTTTGTGGCAGAGCTTTCCAGTTAAGTCCAGTTTCGTCACAATTATACACTTGTTCCCTACTGAGATTAAGATCGTACATTTTTGCAGTAAATTCTGCTCTAAAGCCCTCTACAACAGCACTGTCTGAGCTAAGTTTTTCGCCGGTAATGTCCAGTTGTCGAATGCCGTGACGAAACTTAAACTTTTCAAGCCATCCCATGCTGGCTTTGAAGGTTGGGTCGCCATCTAGTTTTTTGTTCATGTCCATCGCCTTCGTCACTATAATGGGTCCAGAAAGGGGTATCCCTTGGCTTCGGGCTTGAACGAACCACTGATAAACAGCACTATCGAGTTGTTCAAATTTTGCTGGTCTCATTGTTTTTCTAGTCTTGACATCTCCATCTGTGTTTTGCATTTTTGATACGTGTTCCTCAATTTTATCTGCATCACGTTTTAAATCATTTACGGTTGTTCTTGCAACACCATAAATCTGAGCCAGACTTGTAGCTGTTTAACCTTTCTTCAATCGTTTAATAATTTCTAGTTTTTTGTCGAGTCCCAAAACCACACGTTTCCGTTTCTCAGCCATAACAGAAGAGCAACCCACACTACGTATAAACAGCACTGTCAACAATAAACGGTAAAGCACGAACACTAGTAGGCACTGCACTCGAAATCGGCAAAAACTTCGGTTCACTGTAGTAAGCCACGCACCGTACTGAACTGAAACAGTAGCAGTGGAATGCAGAAGACAGTGTAAGGGGGGGTGGGCGCGCAAACCCAAGGTCACTGCCCTTGCCGCCAATGACTCACGCACAGTGCAGGTGTGCAGTACAGTCGTCACTACTCATCATAGAGCCTCGACAGACGATCCGGCTCGGCGCTGACGAGGAAACATACAATTTTTTTGCGCTAGCGGGGTGCCGGTTAATAGAGACTGACGGTTAAAAGGGTGACGGTTAATCGAGGTTCTACTGTATGTTAGTATGCATCACGCGTNCCGGTTAATAGAGACTGACGGTTAAAAGGGTGACGGTTAATCGAGGTTCTACTGTATGTTAGTATGCATCACGCGTCAACTATAAATACTATAAATAGAAGAAAGTATGCTTAGTGATTGAATATGATGTGTACAAATAAATCTCTGTAATAGTGTGTCTGTAGCACGCCATTTAGGTTGCAGATTTCTGCCAATAAATAGTTTAATGTATTATTAGGATTTCATTTCATTGCTTATGATGCAGGTTTTGGTATCAGCAATGGCTATAAGCTAAGATCATTAAAAAATATTTTGGTTTTTGTCTGGGTTAGACAGTTGCCAATTATTAGCATTGGATTTGAACCAGTTGTCCAATGTGAGGAATAATGGTTTTGTTATGGTTATATCATCTAAGACTGATGGAATAGCCGTAGGTAATTAATTGTAAACCTGTAGGACAAAACATTTGGTGTCAGTTATTTATTTTTGTTGGTAGAGCTGAACTTCTGCTGGATCAGTATCGGAAGAAAGCCCAGCTGTACCGCACAAATGTTGTGTTGGCACCACTTGGAGATGACTTTCGCTATGATCAGCAGTCCGAGTGGGATGCCCAGTTTAAGAGCTATCAACGGCTGTTTGACTATCTCAACAATAACCCCAATTTGAATGTTCAGGTAAATGTTGGTGCTGTATGTGTTGAAAAACTAGTACGGTATTATAGTTATAAGTTAGTGATAATACAGCAGTACTCCTGAGTAATGTAATTTATTCAGAATGAAATGGTAAATANTATTATAGTTATAAGTTAGTGATAATACAGCAGTACTCCTGAGTAATGTAATTTATTCAGAATGAAATGGTAAATACCGCTTCAAAGGGATTTGTGTTTTTCATCATTGTCAAGTCAGTTGAAAATTTTAGTTGTGCAAAAATTTGTGTCATTTTAATTATGTCATATCTGGTGCACACCTACAATAAAATTTGCACGAGTATCAGCAANTATTATAGTTATAAGTTAGTGATAATACAGCAGTACTCCTGAGTAATGTAATTTATTCAGAATGAAATGGTAAATAGCGCTTCAAAGGGATTTGTGTATTTCATCATTGTCAAGTCAGTTGAAAATTTTAGTTTTGCAAAAATTTGTGTCATTTTAATTATGTCATATCTGGTGCACACCTACAAT
Organism: Clitarchus hookeri; assembly: GCA_002778355.1. Classification (NCBI taxonomy): domain Eukaryota; kingdom Metazoa; phylum Arthropoda; class Insecta; order Phasmatodea; family Phasmatidae; genus Clitarchus; species Clitarchus hookeri. The sequence goes on along the minus strand of NQII01000274.1, from coordinate 179,493 downwards.
AAAATTTGCACGAGTATCAGCAATAGAAAAGCAAGGTAATAGATTTTACTACTAGATATTATGTTTTGTATGAGATATGGCTACACTATTAAATTATGGTTGAAATTTAGCACATTTAAAAGTTGGTGAATTGTGAAGATCTTTAATAAAAATTTAAAAAAAATTTACTGTATTTGGGATACTTAAATGTATGTATGATTTTATAAGTTATCATAAAACGTTTTGAAAAAAAATTAAATGTGGTCACAATGGCAACATACCGTAAATACGTACACTAAAAATAAAAGATAATGTGTTAAGTTGAAATACACATGAAATAGTTTGGTAATATGAAACGTGCATTAAATATTTTCTTCTTTTTCTTGGCTGTAGGCACAGTTTGGCACGTTGAGCGATTTCTTTAATGCGGTTCGTGATGAGATGTCACCGCTTCAGTTTCCTTCCCTCTCAGGAGATTTCTTTACCTATGCTGACAGGGACGACCATTACTGGAGTGGCTATTACACATCTAGACCATTCCACAAGAGGATGGATCGAGTTCTCGTCAATTATGTCAGGTAACTTACCTTGTTTCTCTTCAATTCAGTTTTTTTTTGTGAGTGTTTTGATGTGTCCACTTTGTTACTATTTTTACAACATTCACTCCTATACGATTTCTTGCTTGAGTGTTTAACTCTATGACTTTACCCATTTATAGTATGTGAATTTTCTTGTGTGACCAGGGCAGCAGAAATAATATTTTCCCTTGCGTGGAGCACATCGCGCCAGTCCAAGTGGCTGCTGGCGCCTGAGTCCGGCCTGACCAAGCTGTTGAGTGATGCGAGACGCAGTTTGAGCTTGTTCCAACACCATGACGGTGTGACTGGAACAGCCAGAGATAACGTGGTTGAAGACTATGCTAGGAAGTAAGGAAGCATGTGAGCTTAACTCCAGTATGATCAATGGTAGCGTAAATATTTTCAAGGGATTATTTGTGGGTTCCAAATATTGTAGCAAGAAATGCAGTGGTTGTAGAGTTGGAAAGTTTCAAATTCACAGAANTTGCGTGGAGCACATCGCGCCAGTCCAAGTGGCTGCTGGCGCCTGAGTCCGGCCTGACCAAGCTGTTGAGTGATGCAAGACGCAGTTTGAGCTTGTTCCAACACCATGACGGTGTGACTGGAACAGCCAGAGATAACGTGGTTGAAGACTATGCTAGGAAGTAAGGAAGCATGTGATCTTATCTCCAGTATGATCAATGGTAGCGTAAATATTTTCAAGAGATTATTTGTGGGTTCCAAATATTGTAGCAAGAAATGCAGTGGTTGTAGAGTTGGAAAGTTTCAAATTCACAGAANAGATTATTTGTGGGTTCCAAATATTGTAGCAAGAAATGCAGTGGTTGTAGAGTTGGAAAGTTTCAAATTCACAGAATGTTTTAATGACTATGGATTTGGTAAAGTCTGGTATTATTTGTACATTTCTCAATCAGTTGATTTGCTGAGTTTCTTGTGTAGATAGTAGAGCTTTTGTTTATGGAGTAATTAATAATGATGTACACTACAGATTACATCATAAGTAAACAAGGTGCTATTGCAGTTTAGCTGAAATGAGCATGGAAAGTTATGGCTTGTAAATGGCGTGAATAAAAAGAATGAGGTAGCGGGACAAAAAGTTTAGAAAGGGTTAAAGTTTGCTTGGGATGGGGAAATTTAACCAGGTGTGTGCCTCTCAAAAAATCTAGTTGGAGAAGGAATGTAAGGAAGTACCATACCCACGGATAATGAAAATTCAATTAGTTGGTAAATAAAATAGTATAATAATTTTTAAGTTTAATTGAATAGAATTTTTATATCACCAATTTGCTACTTACCAATTATGTTATACTTTGTAATTGTTTGAGTCATCCCTATTGAATTGCTATTTGCTAGTGTTAAATTTCTAGAGGTTTGGTTTAGTTAAGAGATTATTAAAGTAAACAAGTTTTGACATATACCAATATAAAACAGTATCAATGATGAAATCGTCACAGTATTAATTTTATTAATGTCAGCACTTTTTTGGCCTTGGACGAAAATCACCACGGAGAACAGATGTGGGTAATTTAGAGAATTAATGTGAAANTGTCAGCACTTTTTTGGCCTTGGACGAAAATCACCACGGAGAACAGATGTGGGTAATTTAGAGAATTAATGTGAAAGTTGATAAATTTTAGTAGTGTCCAGAAATTATCTCCTTCAGCAAAAAATTTGCTTGCAGTAGCTTGTGTTGAGACTTTACAGAATTTCTTTTTTCCAGAATGTTGGATGCGATTCGAGGTTGCCAGCACATCATGCAGCAAAGTGCTNTGTCAGCACTTTTTTGGCCTTGGACGAAAATCACCACGGAGAACAGATGTGGGTAATTTAGAGAATTAATGTGAAATTTGATAAATTTTAGTAGTGTCCAGAAATTATCTCCTTCAGCAAAATATTTCCTTGCAGTAGCTTGTGTTGGGACTTTACAGAATTTCTTTTTTCCAGAATGTTGGATGCGATTCGAGGTTGCCAGCACATCATGCAGCAAAGTGCTTNGACTTTACAGAATTTCTTTTTTCCAGAATGTTGGATGCGATTCGAGGTTGCCAGCACATCATGCAGCAAAGTGCTTATGCTTTGCTGAGCAGATCCAAGGTAGGTATCTGGAGAACAGTTGTAAGAGGTCTGCAAATGCAACTTTTCTCATGAACATAAAATAAAAAATAAGGTGTAAACTTTAAAAGGTTGCAAGTAGGCCGCTAGGCTACCAAACATATATAAAAGGACAGGAATTCAAGCTCTTGTAGAGCAGTACTAGTAGACAG
>NQII01000274.1:160439-175434 GCA_002778355.1 Clitarchus hookeri | reverse complement strand
TTTGCGTGTGTGCGCCTGTCGACAAATATTGCTTTGTGATTTCTTGAATTCCTGCCCTTTTATATATTTTTTATAAGCTTCAAAATTGAAACACAATTAAAATAGTACTGTATAATGCTCAACCCTAAGAAAAATCATAGTTGGTAAGATATCAGTAAAAATTCACTAAATGTGTAAAATTACACTTAGCTTACCTAGTAAGTACCCTCAATATTAGTACAGTATTAACATTAATTCAATGTTTCCTGCATACATATCAATTAACAAGTGAGTGAACTGCAAAATGAAGGAGGAAAAATTGTGTAAAGATCAACAAAAATAATTTTAAGAAACAAGACAGTTTTCTGGCCTAGATTTCAATATTAGTTGTATGTTATTGTTTTAGTAATATAAAAATAAACTTTGACTTAATAGACTGAAAATTTATTAGTCAAGAAAGCAAGATATTTGTAAAGTTCTGAAATTTTTGTTGGACATAAAATTTCTGGTTTACTGTATCATTCGGCCACAAAATTTGTGTTTTGAAGTTGAGATAAAATGTTACATTTTTTTAATATATGTTTTGTATACGCAGTATTTAAACAANATTTTTTTAATATATGTTTTGTATACGCAGTATTTAAACAACTCATTTATATCCTAAAAATTAGTATATAATTGAATACAAACAATATTCGGAATGGAATATGTAGTTTCTAAGTATGTATAAGCTTGTTAGTGCTTTTCAAAATATTTGTTAACAGCATACAGAGAATTTTAGCGTTATGTTTACATTTCTTAAAATTAAGCCATTGTGATTGACGCAAATTGATTGAACTTGTGGTTAACCGTCGCACACGCCATTGGAAAGTGTGTAAATGGGAACAGCTGTACACATTTCACCTGCAAGGAAAGTATTGACAGCAGCAATATCGGTATGTAGGTACAATGCTATCGTGGTGAATTTTTTTAATCATTCTTTGCACTATACATACTGTATACAAATACAAGATTGCATTCTACATATTTGTACGTTACACACAAGTGTAAATGGATAATGATTTTTTTTTGTTTATTTATTTAATTTGGTAGCAATTTGCTTACAGCTGGCGTTACAGAGACCTTGTACGTTAGTGNATTTTTTTTTGTTTATTTATTTAATTTGGTAGCAATTTGCTTACAGCTGGCGTTACAGAGACCTTGTACGTTAGTGTTCAGGTGCCATTTGCTGTGAATAATTGACCTTCATTCGAGATCAATTTTGTCGTTTTATTTGGTTTTGCAGCAAACCATAATATGTTACTCTCTTTACTGTTTTATCATGTGCCTGGAATGCCATCCTTCGTATGAATGATGGATGTTTCCACTCTATGCTTTGCTTCTTTCTCTCAGTTTCGTACTGATGGACCCTTATCTCATTGCCTGCCATGATGCATTCCAAGAAACTGTGATCTTATTCACTGCATTGGAGGAACGAGGTTGCAACATCATCGCGCTGTTATTTGTGCTGTATTTGTATTGAACTCGAGGCTCTTTATCCTTGTATGGTTCAGGGTCTGGATTTTGGGCGGACTGTTACGCCTGTTTGTTAAAGAGGCTGAAATCGTGGGTTGCGAGCATGTTGCATATTAACACAGTTCCTGTTGTAATTTTGTAATTGTGCTGCGAGGGCTTTTAGTACGAGTGAAATATTGTGATGGCTTGCTGTGAATAAATTATATGAAAGCACAATCTGTTGTCTGAACAGGACTGATGCTGTTATTGTAGTTGCAGTGAAAATGTTGTCGTCCATGTTTGTACGCAGGGCGCGTTGGATCCAGAATTCACGTATTTCGATGTGGACGACCTTCGCAAGCACCACAACAGCTTGCCGGAGAAGGCTGTTCTGTCTTTCACCGACGACGTGGCCGAGAGGAAGGTGGTGGTGTACAATTCATTAACGTGGAAGCGGAAGGAGCTGGTCACAATTCGTGTTTCCACGCCGTATGTGAAGGTACAGTTACAAAAACTGCAGTCAAGTGAGGTACAGAGAACAGTATACCCTTACCATGNTCCACGCCGTATGTGAAGGTACAGTTACAAAAACTGCAGTCAAGTGAGGTACAGAGAACAGTATACCCTTACCATGACGTGTCAACATGTGCACGCCTATGTATCAGAATGGGAACAGGTTGATCGTCCCAGTCCACAGCTCAGATTTAGACGTATACCTACCTGCGTTCCTGCAACTAACAGCTTTGGGAGTTGGCATTTCCTTTAAAATAATGAATGTGTTTTAATCACAGGTGACATAGTTCTATGATAGAAGGATAAAACAAAATANGTGAGGTACAGAGAACAGTATACCCTTACCATGGCATGTCAACATGTGCACGCCTATGTATCAGAATGGGAACAGGTTGATCGTCCCAGTCCACAGCTCAGATTTACCTGCGTTCCTGCAACTAACAGCTTTGGGAGTTGGCATTTCCTTTAAAATAATGAATGGGTTTTAATCACAGGTGACATAGTTCTATGATAGAAGGATAAAACAAAATAAATACGTAAACATTATGCTTTGATAAGTATTTTAATGATGGTGGGAACTGTGTAGTTTAAAGGGGCGAAGAATTAATTGGAAACAAAGTACATATTTTGAAAATTTGGTACCATGCTGTATTGACTAATTATGGCAAGATAAATTATTGCTATAACAAATTATCATTACAATCTAAATTTACTGTGCAGCATCATTTCTTGCAGTTTGTCCTATGCAGGCAGTCCTCTACTTTCATACATAATGTGNATCTAAATTTACTGTGCAGCATCATTTCTTGCAGTTTGTCCTATGCAGGCAGTCCTCTACTTTCATACATAATGTGTTCCTGAAAATGTGCGTGAAAGTTGAATCATGTATGTACACTCATGTAATACAAGGGGTTCCGTTCCAAAGTTACAAGAAAATAAAATAAAAAAATTAATTTTAGGAGAAAGATAATATATTTAACCAATAAACATGTTATTTTTAACAAGTATTTAATTGAAAATCACAAATAAAATATATGTGCAATACTTTCTTACCTCAAATGTAGATTTTAACCACGTACATACATATTTAATTGTAAGTACTATGTGAATAAATAATGTAATTAAATNACCTCAAATGTAGATTTTAACCACGTACATACATATTTAATTGTAAGTACTATGTGAATAAATAATGTAATTAAATGTGTTTCCTACTTTCTGGAAAAACTGTTGCAAATGTAACATTTTTTCTGTAGGTTGTAAAAAAACTATGTAAAAGTTTTTCACAGATTTGTATATTATTTTAGCAGAAGCACTCATTTGTATTATCCCAATATGTCTGCCATATGTAAACATTTAGAACATATGATCCGCGAAGGCTGGAAAACACGGCAGGCAGTGTTAGATAGCAACTAACAGTGCTATATCATTATGTTGGTAGGTTGCTAGATGTAAGAAAGACCAAATCGGTCGTATGAAAGTTGATTTAGATGTGATAATATGTTATGTATGAAAGCTCAAGTTCTACGAATCTTGAATGAATGAAAGTCGAGGACTGCCTATAGTCAATTAATGGGCATTTTGTATACACTGAAGGTAACAAGTTGACCGTAAAATACAATGCAGCACATCTGACAGTAGCATTTTCCAAACATTGCAATTGTTCATGTAAAGATTATCAAAATTAGAATAAGTAATAATAACTGATAATTGGGAAAACTTGTTAATTATTTATTTACTTACCTTAGTAGTGAACACACGTAGACTGAAAATACATACACTACTGCAGTCTGAACAATTCGAACTATACTGACACTAAATATAATCTCATTGTGTAGCTGCAGGCAGTGTAGTCTGCAGATGAACCGACTGCCGATTGTAAACTGCGCTTGCTCTTAACGTTGCCATATCTCCATTTCTGTTTTGCTTAAGTAACCTCCCGTACCATTCACCACCTCCCCTCTTAAAGTTCTAATGCAACCAATCCTTTCCTCACTCTTTGTTCCCATGAGTGCAGCTCCACCTGGCAACAGGACAGCACCCCTCTATAGTCGAGAGGGAAGTGAAGAGGTGGTACCGCGTTGAAGCGGAGGGAAAGGATGCGCCACATTTCTATCCTTCCTTTCGTGTGTACCACGGAAAGAAAAGTCCTTGACATGCAACCTCTCTGTGTGTGATGTTTTTGTAGACAAAAACCTGGAAAGTGTTTCAATTTTTGGAAAGACTGGCAGTATTGCTACAGTGAGTGACAACAGTAAAAAAATACAAGTTAGCACATTATTAAATTGTGTTTAATATGTATGAAATGCAATGGGTTTGTTACTGTGCTTTAGAGTCTGCAGTGAGGCATCATTAAAAGGCATTACTCATGTTTTGCTACTCGCTTGTTTTCTTCCTGTGCGCTTCTGTAGGATGTAGGTGGTTTGATAACACCATGCAAGAGCTTGCCTATCAGTTATTGTGCTGTTTATAAAACGAAATTAAACTTGCCCACTATGCTTGTCTGTATTGCAGTGATGACACATGTAACGTTCAGTAGAGCTAATGGAGCACATAACTATGTTTCTGCGACAAGACATGTCAAATTAGCTGAAGAGTTCATGTTGTGATTAATGCACTAGCCATTGCTACCAGCCCATGGTATTTGCATTGTAGTGTCTTGTTACTGTGCATTCTTTTGACGCCTCACCCTTTCAGGGTGTGATGGGCACTGACGTCGTGTCCTCCCCCGTTGGGCCGAGAAGCATGAGCCCTATTAACTGGGATACTTGGCAGTTTATAGGTCAGAGGCTAGCCTGTCTTGCCAGGGAAGTTGATGACCTGCTGGGTAGGCTTAGTATTGGGTACTCGCATGGCCCCCTCTTATGCCAATTTGTTCATGGGTAAACTGGAATAAAACTTTCTGGGCCACCAACCAATTTCGCCACTCTGCTAGATACGTTTTATAGATGACATTTTCATGATCTGGGATTCAACCGAGGACAATCTTATCCACTTTCTCAACAACCTTAACTCACACAGCCTGCTTAAGTTCACCTGGACCTACTCTAAATCACATGCCATATTTCTGGATGTAGAACTAGCCCTTCACAACAGCAAAATTGAAACAACTGTTCACATTAAACCCACCTTCAATATCTACATTTTGACAGCTACCATGCCTTCAATACGAAGCAATCTCTGCCGTACTGTCTTGCCACCAGAGCTAAAGGCATCTGCTCCTCCCAAAATGACTTGAGCAAGCAATGTGATATAATAGCCAAAGCATTCTTCAATAGAAGTTACCTCAAATCCCTGGTTTACAAACAAATTCAGCGTGCCACTTCAACCCCAGATCTTCAATCAAAGATCAGTAACTCAGATATCATCTAGTTGTTCCCTACCACAAGGGCATGGACAAACACGGAACCATTCTCAACTGTGGACCCAAAATTCTGGCCTCATCACCACTCACTCAAAACTTGTTCTCCAAACCACCCAGATTGGTCTTCAAACAACCCCCCAACTCCGAAACAAACTGGTGCACCCAAAATTACCACAGAGTTCCACAATCAGTAATATCACCACCCTCAGGAGGTCTCGATCCTTTCAATCAATAGCCCACATAGCTCTTGTACGATACACCATTCGTCCACATCCTTCAACAGCAGGCTCACCAATCAGACTTATCCTATCCAGGGCAGCTATAACCGAGCTACAGAAAATCTTATCAACCAGCTACAGTGTGTTCACTGCAATGCAGAGTACATTGGCCTCACCACCAACACACTCAGAGAGAATGAATGGCCATAGAGCAGACACCAATCAAGCCATAGCTGGGGCAAATGTAAATTTGCAGGAGAAGTCAATTGCAGCACATGCAGCATCTCACAAATAGAACTTTGACTCCTGTTATACAACCAGAGCGGTGAGGGCCTTACCTCCTCCTCATAATAATAGTGCAAAACTACGACGCTGGGAACTGGCCCACCAATACATCACCAAATCCAGACAGTTACCTGTCTTAAACATAAGATAACCCCTCCACCACATTTCAAATTTTCCGCCTCACTCTAGTTTGCCTCCTGGCTGCTAGGTTCACTGTTTGCCAACCACTGCTCACCAGACTGCAGTTTACCACTGCTCGCCAGCTGATGAAGTTGGTTTAGCCAGCAAAACGTTGCACGACCTCGTATCCGTGTAGAAAATGTGTTCATCTGACTTTTGTTTGTATGTGTGTGTATGTCTATGAGTACCGCCCTGTGAGTACTTGTGCATTCTGTCAACTTTTTATAATGTAATGATTATTGTATGTGTGTATGTGAGTCAGGATAGACAGACAAGGAACAGTGAACTTTTGTTTAGGCGGAGTAAGAGGTAGGAGAGAGATGGCTCTAGGTACCGACACATACTCCGGCAGGTACCCTGAAGTAATTCCTGGTCCAAACTGGGGACTGCAGACAGGCGTCCTTGTTGACAATAGCATCCCTCTCTGGTGCTGCTTCCTCCCCGATTTTGATCTATACGTGGGCTTTCCCAGGGCCAGTCTCCCGCTGACCAGTTTCGGCAAAGGCTCTCCGGGTTGCCTTCTGACCTCCAGCCTGATGAATAGGCATAGGTTTAACCGGTGAATAGGTGTAAGCAGGTGTCCAGTGAGAAGGTATGACTTGTAGGCNGGTGTCCAGTGAGAAGGTATGACTTGTAGGCTTAGAACAGTGGGTTATAGCAAAGGGAAAGACTGGATGGGTCTTCTGGAGAGCCATCCTCTCTCCAGCGCCAGTGCACAGATGAGCTCGCAGCTCCTTCCCAGGTTTTCTAATAGAGCAGCCTGTACGCTACACACCGTAGTCCCCTAGAAGNCGTGGCCAGGCCGTTATCACAGGAGAGGGGGGATAGGCAGTAGGATATAGGCGTCTAGCTGTCGCCCTTACAGAGGAGTTACTTCACGTCGCCCGTGAGGGCAGGTCAGCGCAGTCGAGAAGTATCGTGCAATGCTAGCCTAGGCTGCGTTCGGGCAGGATTAGAACCCCCACATCGGCCACTAGACTGTATTATTTCATTTCTTAGCCGGTGTGGGAGGTAGCAGCAGATATTCTTTATTCGGGCTAATATTCATGAGACGTTAATACACGGAAACCACTGTGGCGCTGTTTTTTGTACTTTTATATTTATCTGTAAGGTTCGTACTCTGCAATTTGGACTTCTTCTGTGAACTGTGGTGCTGAGTGTTAAATAAATAGTTAAATAAACAAAGTACATAACAAACTAATTTGGAACTTCTTCATTCTTAATTAATAATGTTCAATTCTATGAGTCTCGTGTTTCTACCCTGAGCAAGCCGTGGCAAGTAAAACGCATTATTGCAATATGGCGTCCAACTGTGCGGCATTATAATAAATATAGTGAGAAAGTTTCCTCCAACGCAATATTACAAACTTTGACTCCTGTTATACAACCAGAGCGGTGAGGGCCTTACCTCCTCCTAATAATAATAGTAATAATAATAATAATAATAGTGCAGAACTGCGACGCTGGGAACTGGCCCACCAATACATCACCAAATCCAGACAGTTACCTGTCTTAAACATAAGGTAACCCCTCCACCACATTTCAAATTTCCCGCCTCACTCTAGTTTGCCTCCTGTTTGCCAACCACTGCTCACCAGACTGCAGTTTACCACCGCTCGCCAGCTGATGAAGTTGGTTTAGCCAGCGAAACGTTGCCCGACCTTGTATCCGTGTAGAAAATGTGTTCGTCTGACTTTTGTTTGTATGTGTGTGTGTGTCTATGAGTACCGCCCTGTGAGTACTTGTGCATTCTGTCAACTTTTTATAATGTAATGATTATTGTATGTGTGTATGTGAGTCGGGATAGACAGACAAGGAACAGTGAACTTTTGTTTAGGCGGAGTAAGAGATAGGAGAGAGATGGCTCTAGGTACCGACACATACTCCGGCAGGTACACTGAAGTAATTCCTGGTCCAAACTGGGGACTGCAGACAGGCGTCCTCGTTGACAATAGCATCCCTCTCTGGTGCTGCTTCCTCCCCGATTTTGATCTATACGTGGGCTTTCCCAGGGCCAGTCTCCCGCTGACCAGTTTCGGCAAAGGCTCTCCGGGTTGCCTTCTGACCTCCAGCCTGATGAATAGGCATAGGTTTAACCGGTGAATAGGTGTAAGCAGTGTCCAGTGCGAAGGTATGACTTGTAGGCTTAGAACAGTGGGTTATAGCAAAGGGAAAGACTGGATGGGTCTTCTGGAGAGCCATCCTCTCTCCAGCGCCAGTGTCCAGATGAGCTCGCAGCTCCTTCCCAGGTTTTCTAATAGAGCAGCCTGTACGCTACACACCGTAGTCCCCTAGAAGNCCAGATGAGCTCGCAGCTCCTTCCCAGGTTTTCTAATAGAGCAGCCTGTACGCTACACACCGTAGTCCCCTAGAAGTTTCACATTCTTGTGTCCCTATGAGCCCTTTCTGCCCTCTCGCCGAGGATCATCCAAGAGGTATGGCCTGTTTGTGCCACCAAGTGATCTGCTGAGAGAAACTGCAACACTCGGTCCTCCTTGGAAACTGACAAAGCAGCCTGTTCGCTATATGTTGTCGCCAACATCGGAGTGGTGTGNGCAACACTCGGTCCTCCTTGGAAACTGACAAAGCAGCCTGTTCGCTATATGTTGTCGCCAACATCGGAGTGGTGTGTTGGACTAACCACAACAACTTGAAGGGTGAGGGTGTAAATTTGTGTCTTCCCTTGAAGAGTAGTTTTGAAATCAGGTCGAAAAAGGAAGAAAGTAGGTTGTAAGTTCGGAAACATAGTGAGCCGAGGGAAATAAATTGTAACAGGGGTTGAAAGTGCTCTTTTATTGTGCAAGTCAAAAGTATGACACTCCAGCCTGTACCCAAGTGGACGCCTGAAGGGCAGACCTTAAGTTGCCAAGGGAACAGCGCAGTAGTTGTGGGTTGATGAGAGTGTTGAGTTGTGGTTGGAAGACCGGCTGGTGAACAACATTTAAATAGCAGAAAGCCCCTTGTNGTTGATGAGAGTGTTGAGTTGTGGTTGGAAGACCGGCTGGTGAACAACATTTAAATAGCAGAAAGCCCCTTGTATACGATCCACGTGGAGTTGAACAAGTAGGAGGTGTGGAGGGAGAGTGGAAGCCATTCCTCTGTGAAGCCAGTCCGTGCGTCCGTGAGCTCCAGTGGCAGGAGGGATGGAAATGACACGTCTGCCAGATTTAGGCACGCAGCTGCTATATGGGTTGCCTGAATACAGGCAGCGGCAGCGTATGCGACCAGCTGAGCTCTTCATAAGGCATGAATATCATGGTGTGTAACGGTTCTTGCTGTTGGCCATGGGGGAGGGAACTATGGCAGAGGCTACATGGCGTAATGAACGTCGCCCATGGCACGTCATTTTAACTTTAAACATGTTTACAGTGAAGTAATAATGACAGGTGTCAAGTTCTTAATTCATGCCATGGGTCTCCGCTACGAGGCATTGATTTACGAGAGTTTATCCCTATGGAAGCATGAAATGAAGGGCGCGTCATGTTTCTTGGGAAATTACTACCTTGGCGAGTGTAATTAAAACAAGTGGGAGACACTGTGACTTACATTTTAATATAAGTAGTAAAAGCATTGTATTGTAAAAAAAAAAATTTTATATTCTGATGCTTACAAATGGTGAAATCATTTTAGATGTTGAAATTGTGTGTAAATATTTTGGAACATGCTTCGACTTTGCTGGTATGTTTTTTTTGGACACATTACTGTTTTCACTTGTAAACACAAGCAAGGAAAGACTAAGTATCCATTAATGGAGGAGAAACTGACTGCATATTTGTCATGTTTACAGGTAACCGATGCTGAGGGCAATGCTGTACCTAGCCAAACAAGTCCTGTTTTCCTACGTTCAGGCCAACCAACGGAGTCGCACTACGACATCTCATTTGTAGGTGAAGTTCCGGCACTTGGACTTGCAACTTACACAATTCACTCATTAATTTCTAATGAGCCATCATCGTAAGTAAATTTATCTCCGTATATCACGTTAGAAATATTTGTAATACCATATTAAGCTGTTAACCACCCGCCCTGCCATGCTCTCCTATAATACCTTCACCCCTCATTTTGTCTCTTATCCCGGGAAAAAAAAAAAATTGCTCGCACTTAGTTCTGAAACCAAATTTTTTGTTGTATAGCTATGTTCTACAAGCTATACATATATTATACAAAACTAAATGTGGCATGAGCTATAGACAGTATTTACTAAAAATAAACACCCCCATTTTTTTTGGGAAAAAATTGCCATTTCAGAAATAGGTGGGCATTATATGTGTCTGTGATTAAAACTAAATGTGGCATGAGCTAGATGGTATTTACTCAAAATAAGTACCCCCAATTGTCAAGAGAAAAAAAGTTGGGCATTACATGCATCTGTGATTTAGGTCATTTTGTCATTCAGAAACATGCGTTACTGAATGACAAGAATGTCTGCCAGGCGATCGATAATGTGAGCAGAAACTGTCACTCAATGGGTACAGTTCAAGTGCGATGCAAATAGATGAGAGATTTAAACACAAAAAAATTACCTATCTTGTGGTTTGGGACACGGTGTAATTATACATGAATATGGTAAACGTGTCAAGAGTTTTTTTTGATTTCATTAGTAATTTCCTTTAAAAATGGTACATGTCTATTGAAAACGTAAACAACTTTAACAAAAACTTCAAATCTGGTCTGCTTGCCTACTGGGCCCACGAGATGCTTGTAAACAAGCCTGAAAGTGACACTCCCACTCCAATCCGTATCTTCCTTGTTTCTAGAAACTTAGCGTAGGACACCATCCTTACCGTAGCCATGTGCTTGGCAGTGAGAGTAAAAAGCAGTCTTTTGATGAACCAGACTTCTTTCAGTCCTGCATGTTTCTTCACTTCATTAATCTTCCTGTAAGACCAACACCTCTTTTCAAATCTGTTTCTGAAAAATAAAAAATGTGCGAGTGACACATAGCTAAATACAGTACAGTATTTATTTTGTAAATGTTTTGAACATATTTGAGTTTCTGAAAAAAACCAATTAGTTCAGTTAATTTGGTTGTTTGCATCATAGTTGTGAACTGAGCAGAAATGCCAAAACGTGTGTGTTCTCTATATTTTCACTTGATGTTGAAACCACCCGTCTAAGTAGAATGGGGGGAATCAATGGTGCCTCACTCGTCAACATATTGTACAAAAAAATATTTCACCTCACACTGCATGTAGACAGGCTATTTCATTTGTTGTGAGAATTGAGAGTTTTCTTAATAAAGCAGTAACTACCATTGAAAGCACAATTATATCCATTTCAAATAACTTTACTTTTTTGCGAAATAGTTTACTCGTTACATTGCGTCTGGCCATCAGTACTAATTTTCATTACAAAGTTACCAACAAATTTACAACAAATGTATATGATGCATAGGCCAACCAGGCGGAGGGCTTAAAAACGTATTTTATTTGCGGACTACAATATTTCGTTAATGACTTTGCACGCCAAAGCGATGCTAAAATGTGCCCGCAAGACTGGCACAAAAAATATTACGCCGACACCGTACCTTTCAGCTTGACGTCGTAGAACAAGGCTTTGCGGAACGACGTATTGAGTTTGCACAGCTGTTCCTGCTACGTAATTTAACTCGTTTAAAAGGGGTGGGCCATGGTGTTCCGTAAGCACTGCCTCTGATGTGACGAAATAACTCGGCCCCCAGCTGAGGTAGGAACGGGGTCCGCTTCCATTCGGATGTTGTTTTTACCAGCACGGAAAAACTAATGTAGCAGGCTGTAATTTCAATTTTGCAGGCGATGTAACATGAAAGTCTGTCCAGCAAATAATTTATGTTCAGACCAAAATGAACTGTGCCTCCAAAAGCACAACCCATGTAAGGGCATCAGACACCAAACACAAAGACCTAATCGCCCTTCGGGCTTACGCCTGCCAACGTCATGTGCGGCATCGTGAAATGGCTGGCCAAAACTGCTGCGTGGCGCTCATTTCTCAGATGCTCGAAACAAACTCTCAGGCCTGGCGCACAACACCATCAAACCTGAACAAAGACACGATAAGCCCCCATCTAGCAGCTAACAAATGAAACATTGCTATTCTAAAACTACAGTTATGAAACTTATTAAATACAGATATATATAAAATTTAAATGTCAATAAATTACCAATAAAATTTACAATGTTCCAACTGGTTGGAAATTAATACCATAAACATTATACAATCGATAGATTTAAAGTCTGTAAACATTCATGTCTCGTAGCGCTATATTGCCACAACAGGACTGCCAACCTTTGCATTACGACACTAAATTTTACTAAAATGTCACTGACCACAGACTTGAGACAATAAAATCTTCTCAATGCTTTGTCAGTTTAATGCACCCTGTCTCTTGCTAAACAGTTAAGACTGTACGACAAAGTTTACTCGTCACTACCCCTGTGACCAGCACAAGCCCTACAAATGTAGTTGAGGTCTTCCTATTGCTGCTGCCCTTTCCAGAGTTTGTGCCCTCGAAGAAAACACCTGGCTGTCACTGAGGAGCTCTGGTTAGACTGCTCAAAATCGAGTGACGAGCAAACAAAGGAGTTACATTCAAATCCTTCTTTTACACTGCACAATTTTACACTTTCACCTAATTTTAAACCAATTTTTTTTGTTTCTTTGTATTGCACATACTGCATATTTTATTTGCTCTTTCCTGAATTTCGCAACATTATTTTTTTTGGTCCACTGAGAAAGTGTAAAAAGGGGTTTAAATGTAACTGCATATTGGTTGGGGTTGTGGTTGTTGTGCGGCTAGCGTACTAGGACCCTGCCAAGACACTTTGTTTTGATACATAGAGGGACCATGCCGAGTTTTCACATGTTTTCACCCTCCAAATTTTTTATCACTCTCAGCTTGCATAGCTGGGATACTGTGTTGGCCATGACGCGTGACTGTCTAGGGACAGGAGCGCGTCAGCATCTCAGTAGTTATAAGTTTCATAGTTCTGTGCAGTCGCACAGGTGTGTGGGTACAGACCTTACTGTGGTGGGGTCTGTAAAATCTTGCGCTTGGTCTTAATGGTGCCTCTGTATAAAGTCGGGCGGGTAGGCTGCCGGCTTGGCACGAAGTCTAGCTATGTTAGTATTGGCTTGCAAGTGTGGATTATTGGCGGAGCCGTTGGTTTTGCTCTGATTGTTGGGCNCGAAGGTCCGGCATCGGGTCTCGTGAGATGGCTGGTTGGTGGTGACGGTGTCTGCTGGACCGCTTGGCAGAGAGGTGTAATCGGCTGCGGCCGGCTGGTTTCCAGCTCGCTGGTGCTGGGTGGAGGTGCAGGTTCTACGTTGTCAGCTGGCTCAACATCTCAGCAGTTGGCGAGCGACGTGAGCTCGTTCCCGGGGGTCAGTTAGCTGAAGGCTGGGAAAGGTTGTTTAAGCGGTGCTTGCCAGCTAGGATGGCAGCTGCTTTCCTGTCGAACCACAATATATCATCTATTTGTGTCACACTTCAACTGTACCCATTAAGTGACAGTTTCTGCTCATATTATCGATCGCCTGGCAGACAGTGGCAGCAGGCAGTAACGCATGTTGTCCACATTTTACCCCTCCTGTGAGTGAACGGCATTTACCGAGGATGAGGTGCTACGGTTCACTTCCACAACGGGGTGGCAGGCAACAATTTTCCTAGCTAGAGTGTATTTCAGAAGGGGTAGGTCCTTCCTTGCCAGATTTGGCACTCCCTCCGACGAGTTTATACGCTGTGGAGGTAGTGGGTTAGCTGACAAGGGAAATGTAGCCTCTTCGTCGTGTGTCTTGCCAGTGGTCATGGCTCTACTGTACGTGTGCACCAGGTATCTTTACGTGCCTGGTCAACAGTACGGGTGGCTGTCTAATGAGTTGTGTATTAATGACGTACGTCAAGTCCTTTTTGGGGACAGGCTGCAGTCCTACGCTAAGTTCGGCAAAACAAATACCAAATCCGCGGTTCCCTGCCTCTCCGTTGTGGGATGACGCTTACAGGAGATGACTAATCACAATTCACACAAGATGGTGGTTAAACTGAATACAGGTTTTATTCTATTCAGGATAAAACACGGTGACCCATACACTTAAGGGCGGTTATGGGGTGTGTGTTTGACGGCAATTGTCAAATGTAAGGGAGGCGGGATGATGACTCTTTTGGGGCTACAGAGCGCGCTGAAGAATTTCGGCGTTGGTAGCTGAAGATCAACTGTTGGTCTCTTGTGAGGAGAGCGGAAGAGAGCAGTCTGAGCAGAGGGTGGCTCCTCCCTCGTAGGCGGGGCATACTCTGCTGCCATCTCTCGGGGCGGCTGGAAGCAGGCCTTGCTGTTGTGCGGGTTGCATCGGCTGCGCGAACTCAGGCGCAGCTTTGCTGGCGGGGTTTACTGGTATTTTCCCATCTCACTGGGTTTTATTTAAGGCGTGGGCGATTTTATATATTCTTCCTTCAGGTGCATTACGGTCTCCAGGCATCCACCTTGCTATAGGAGACATAATGTTGGCTTGGGGAGCTACCGTTCAGGGTTGCATCACTGGTAGGTCACGTGGTGTGCACATGATGATACGTAGTTGCAGCAAAATAGAAATGGTATATATACACACAACGCATCAGGTAAAACTGGTATTAAGTATAAGACTTTCAGTTAAGTGCTAAATTCATGTATGTTCAAAGTATTTAAAACTGCTAATTACCTTTTCTAGATTTTTTATTTTTTTATTTTATTGAAATCTGTGATTTGTGTTGCAGAAGTAATGTGTTTGCTCATGTGAAGCTGATGAACTATGACAGAGAAGTGCCAATAATAGAAGGGTTTTCTAAAATAGAAATACATGCAGAAGGAAAGGAGTTTTCAGTGTCGAATGGCCAGCTAACTGCTACCTTCAGCAAGCAGGGCATGTTGAAAGCAGTGACGTTGCGAGAAACTGGAGTCACGGTGCCATTGCACTTGGATTTTGCAAGGTGAAGTATATAAAGTGTGTGTGT
>NQII01000274.1:86258-159183 GCA_002778355.1 Clitarchus hookeri | reverse complement strand
CAGCCAGTACTACCAGCAGGGACCGTAGCCTACAGTTCGATCTGTTGTGGCATACGCCCCGTGTAATTTTGCCTCTGCCACCCACGCCTCCTAAGAAGACGGTCGCCACCACACGACCTCCAACTGCCAATCGCGTGGTTCCGTCGCATAAATGCTACACCCCTGTACGCACTCAGACTAGACCAGCACCTCCTTCGGCACCTCTAAGTGCACAGCGGACCATAGTTGAACTGCCTAAACAGGCCCATCCTACGTCCAGTATTAAAACCCGTCAAGTTGGCGGCACCAGTTTTCCTGCCATCCGGGGGGGAGAAAAGCTGCAGACGTTCACCCACACTAGATACGCTAAAAGTGAGGCGACAACTGTTGTACACATCTTCCGAGTTTGGATTCATTCAGGCTATTCTTTCTGGGTGTTGCAATTTTCACAAACAAAAGTATATATCAAAGTATAGAAAATATAACAGAAACAATGAGAAAAAGAAGATTGATATTTTTTTAACATTTGTATAGAATGGATGAAAATAGATTAACAAAACAGATCTTCAAATATCGTTTGGAAAAAAAGTCAACAAGAAGTTGGATTCAAGAAGTCAAGAAGGATTTAAAAAGAAACAAAATTAAAGCAGAACAAGATACAGAAAGAAAAATTTTTAAGGAAAAAGTGTTAAAAATGTAAGTATTCCAAGATAGGAGAGGAAATAAAAGAGGCTCAAAATGGTTCAAAGAAAGAAAAAAGAAACTCGGTGAATAGATAAAAGAATATTGGAAGAAAAGAACAAATCTTAAGGAATTGAAAGGTTGTAGGGAAGTGCCACAAAATGAAAATAAAATAATCAGTTTGAATTGGTTTATGACAACTTAACGGAAAAAATAAATTTCAGGATTTTAATTTATGTAGTGTACTATATGTGCTCAAATTGTTTTTAATGAATAGTTTTTACTTAATACCTTACTCAAATGCCTCTTATGCAATATTACGTAGTTTTAAAAATGGTTTTTAGTTTATGTTAACTGCCAATCATTTCCTGAATATTTAATTTAGTGCATAACAAATTAAACCATTACTTGGTCATAAATCTGTATACATTAGAGTTCTTTTTCTTTCTTTTGAAGTTGCTGCAGGAGAATGTTGCGCAATACCGGAAAGTGTATGAAGAGGGAAATATGTGTTTTACGAGCAACACATTGGATATATGAAATGGGAGTGAAATAAGAAAAAAATACCAAATATCATGGCTGCAATACAAGGGTCCTACTGTTCTGCAATTTATACTGTTTCTCTTTAAACTGTGTGCTTAGAGCAATACGTGTTGCGATGTGTGCATGGGAGGTGCATTGGAATTATAGAGTCGGTCTACTTGCTGTGCACGCAGGTACTCGGTTCGCCAGGGCCCAGAGAGGAGTGGAGCGTACCTCTTCCTGCCTGACGNTTTTTTTTTGTGTGGTTAATACTGTATTGCACTGTGTAACTGCCTCCAGATGTTGTTTGTCACCTTTAATTTTTTTGTTTTAAAATTAACTCCACATTGCATGAAAAGTTTGTGCGAATACTCAGTATTTTCAGTGATGAAACATGCTGTGGCAGACATCCTGGATGTTGACATGAAGGCTAGTCGTGAATGGGTAAGGATGGTAACCGTTGGCTAGCTGGATCCTCCTTCCCCCTGGATTGTTGTAAACCTGACTGGGACACATCACATCCTGGTCTCCTGGTCTCCATTTGTCCCATGATGATGTTGATGACAGTTGTTGGCTCTGTGTGAGCACAGACCTTGTGGCCCTTCCTTTACCTGTTCTGTTCTTAACGGGGAATGCCNCAGTTGTTGGCTCTGTGTGAGCACAGACCTTGTGGCCCTTCCTTTACCTGTTCTGTTCTTAACGGGGAATGCCCCCAGGCACTCCCAGAGTTCAGACTGGAAAACTAACTACAAATGACTACATTATAAGTAGCCGGAACATAGGATTTTATTTATGACCTCGTGCATGTTGTTGCCTAACCTCCTTGAATCCTGTATCTGGGGACATCCTATATCAGGACTGCAACAATAATACACTTGATGCTTAACTACCAACAATTCCTTTGGCATTTAGTAGATAATCTGCATGGCTTGCTGCTGTGTAAATACCCGGTGACTTCCCGCCTTCCTGCGTAACATGAGAGTGGACTCCCTAATCCTACTGTTGACACCTACAGTCAGGAGCTTGGGTCTGCCAGTGACCACCCGCCAAGTTTCTTGCTTGGAGGCCAGCAGCTAGGCCTTCCCCACAGTCGCACCCTCCACTTCCTGTTTCCTCCAGGTCGTACCCGCCTCCACTGGATACCCACTATCACCCCTTCTACTCTATGCCTTTATGCCTCTCCACAGGGCTGGACGGGGGATAAGGCGTTAGAGCAGGCTTTGGCCTTGGTTGGGGATCTGGTAAGGGAAGGGCAGGGTGCCGTCAGGGTGTACTCCTTGAAGCGTGAAGAAGCGGCTCGAGAGAGGGGAACACCAGCCAGTACTACCAGCAGGGACTGTAGCCTACAGTTCGATCTGTTGTGGCATACGCCCCGTGTAATTTTGCCTCTGCCACCCACGCCTCCTAAGAAGACAGTCGCCACCACACGACCTCCAACTGCCAATCGCGTGGCTCGTTGCATAGACGCTACACCCCTGTACGCACTCAGACTAGACCAGCACCTCCTTCGGCACCTCTAAGTGCACAGTGCACCATAGTTGAACTGCCTAAACAGGCCCATCCTACGTCCAGTATTAAAACCTGTCAAGTTGGCGGCACCAGCTTTCCTGCCATCCGGGGGGGAAAAAAGCTGCAGACGTTCACCTACACTAGATACGCTAAAGGTGAGGCGACAACTGTTCTACAGATCTTCCGAGTTTGGATTCATTCAGGCTTTTCTTTCTGGGTGTTGCAATTTTCACAAACAAAAGTATACATCAAAGTATAGAAAATATAACAGAAACAATGAGAAAAAGAAGACTGATATTTTTTTGACATTTGTATAGAATGGATGAAAATAGATTAACAAAACAGATCTTCAAATATCGTTTGGAAAAAAAGTCAACAAGAAGTTGGATTCAAGAAGTCAAGAAGGATTTAAAAAGAAACAAAATTAAAGCAGAACAAGATACAGAAAGAAAAATTTTTAAGGAAAAAGTGTTAAAAATGGAAGTATTCCAAGGTAAGAGAGGAAAAAACAGGCTCAAAATGGTCCAAAGAAAGAAAAAAGAAACTCTGTGAATAAATGAAAGAATATTGGAAGAAAAGAACGAATCTTAAGGAGTTGAAAGGTTGTAGGGATGTACCACAAAGTGAAAATAAAATAATCAGTTTGAATTGGTTTATGACAACTTAACGGAAAAAATAAATTTCAGGATTTTAATTTATGTTTTTTAATGTGTACTATATGTGCTCAAATTGTTTTTAATTAATAGTTTTTAATTAATAGCTTACTCAAATGCCTCTTATGCAATATTACGTAGGTTTAAAAATGGTTTATCGTTTCCTGAATATTTAATTTAGTGCATAACAAATTAAACCATTACTTGATCTTAAATCTGTACACATTGGAGTTTTTTTCTTTCTTTTCTTTTGAAATTGCTGCAGGAGAATGTTGCATAATACAGGAAAGTGTGTGAAGAGGTAAAAGAGTTGCTTTACGAGCAACACATTGGATATATGAAATGGGTGTGAAATAAGAAAAAAATACCAAATATCATGGCTGCAATACAAGGGTCGTATTGTTCTGCAATTTATACTGTTTCTCTTTAAACTGTGTGCTTAGAGCAATACGTGTCACGATGTGTGCATGGGAGGTGCATTGGAATTATAGAGTCGGCCTACTTGCTGTGCACGCAGGTACTCGGTTCGCCAGGGCCCAGAGAGGAGTGGAGCGTACCTCTTCCTGCCTGACGGGCAAGCAGTCATGCTGTCGCTGGACATGCCTCAGGTGTGGATTGTGGAGGGCCCGCTCGTGTCCGAGGTCAGAGTTCGGCTCAGGGAGGTGTACAACGTGGTAGTGCTCTACAACACTCCAGGTCAGACGCTCTGGAAAAAAAATTTCAGATGTACGAGTAATTACATTTATCAAAAAAGGGAGACAGAAACCACAAGTACTCGCAGGGTGGAGCTCATGGACACGCACGTACACAAAGTCAGACGAATGCATTCTCCGCACAGATGCTGTCGTGACGTTTTGGTGGACCGCGCATCCACTTGGAAAGTGTGTTCGTCCGGGTTTGTGTCTGTGTAACTGCAAGTATAGCTCTGTGAATGCTTGTGTATTTTGTATCCTTTTTAAAAATATAATTAGTAGTCTAGCAGCGTATTCCACCTTATCTTATTGTAATGATTTTGGAATAAGTTTCAGTACCTGAAAAAATTACAGTAGTTGTTTAGCAGAGCCGTACTTAAGAGTGTATCCTTGATTGACACTGTAATCTCATTGAAAAACTTACCAAAAAAATTCATTTTAGGTATACTGTATTTCAGTTAAGAGTTACCTCACATTTGAGAAGACAAGTAACATTCAAAAAAATTAAATAAACAAGTAAAATATTTCAGGTGGTCTACGCAGATCCATCTGGAAAAATTAAATTATGTTACAATATATAGTTTTGAGTAATTTTTATACTTTGCTCTTGACTTGAATTTTTGAGGCAGCATCATGTTTAATAAATGCATGTGACATCCTCTCAACTTGCAAATTGGTGGATGTAATAATTGCTTTGTAAATATAGATTTTGCTAATATGTTAAATACTTAAGCATGTTTCACCAAAAGTTGTGATAAGATTTTTGATTTTATACCTAGCTAATACAGTAGTGTTTGTGAGGTGTTTTGATTTGCCTCTACAACTGAAATATTTAATGGCTCTTGAAGCAACATGCTGAAAGTTCGCAACTTTACTTAGGTCTACTTCTTAAACACAGTTGCAGAAATTGAAAATCTTAAAGATACTTTCTTGCACCACTCACTGTTTGCGGAACATGTTGAACAGACCTATAGTCCATTCACGGTTGNAAGATACTTTCTTGCACCACTCACTGTTTGCGGAACATGTTGAACAGACCTATAGTCCATTCACGGTTGCTTCGGATGCTTTGAAGTAAACCTTTTAAAAATCCCCCTAGAAGTAACTTGTCAATCTGTTTTTTTTCAATAACTTGTATTCCACAAATACATAACACTGTGACTAACTTTAAAGTATTATAAATGTGAACAAATGAAACTTTAACTGTGTATCTTCTATAACTTGTAATATTTATTTCATATTCAATATGAATTAAAAACAGAGAGAGCAGCAATGTTTTGGCAATCGCTAGTAAGAAATAGTTAACAGTTAAAATATTGTTTTATGCCTATTAAGATATTTTATTATTTAGGTAGCCCTGGTGGAAACATACCGTATTTACCTGATTGCAAGACGAGGGTTTTTTTCTTGTGGCAAGGGTAAAAATTTCGAATTCATCTTGCTTTCGCATATTAAGATTATTTCAAAACTTTTGGTAAAAATTTTCCAGCAAAATGTTTACATATCTGTTGGTTATTGATTTTTAGACTAATAATATTGTTTTCGCTTGCAAAAATGTTGAATAATAATTATTTTTACTGCCACAAAAGTATTGACATGCGGTACTCTACTTCGCAACCGCGAACATAATGTAAACAGAGCATATTGTCAACTTGTCTGCAAGAAAATGTCATAGATATCTGTATCACAAGAGGTGTATGTTCCGAAAACGTTACTAGATAGAATTACGCGCAGCATATCATAGCGTTTAGCTCAGTTAGTCACCATTATTTTCTGTATGAAGGTTTGGCAAGCTCATTCATCTCAATATATCAGTTGCTTAATACAGTAGTCTGGATGTGTTCAGATTGGTATTACATCTGTGACATTGTTTACGTTGAACACTAACACCGTACATTGCTAATTGTTAAAGTGCGGTAGCAGATGAAATGGATAGTCTGGAAAGATGTGGAACTTCTAGTTCTTAGTTTCACGTAATCTTTAAGTCTACCGCAGTGCAAATTTTAAATTGATGGTTGTCAGACATGCAGAGTGAAGCAACAACAGTGTGGCGGCTCAGCATTATGGGATTTCTGATGCCGGAAAATAAAAGAAAAACTAAAAATAATGGAAATTCTACCTGCAGGGCTTTTAGCAGACCGAAAAAAGGTTGTTACACTGAACTGGAAAGAACAATTGTTCAATATATGCTGGAAAAACAAAACAAAGAACTTCATGTTACTGTAGAGGTTATAATGATACTGGCATCAGTGATATTGCACAATATTGTTTATGCTTTATTCCTTTCATTCTATTGTATAGTAGTGATAATGACACTGAGTGAAATGTCATTTTTTTTTTATTTTGTACAAGAAAACTAATTCAAGAGACATGACAATAGTAAAAATGTTTTTTTAAATTTTTTCAAAATTAGACGAAATAATATTTTTATGCATCATATTTTTATTGGCAGATATTGTCTACCAAAAATTTTTTTCCTGTGAACAGAGTTTCTAAATCTGAGATTTTTCTTGCTTTTGAATCGCCTTGCATTCAGGTAAATATGGTATTCCATTATTGCAGTTTAAAATATCAGAGCAAAATACGGTGCGTAGGCCCTAGTGGCTTTGTTTTTTTCACACATGCACGCACACACACACACTTTCACACTCACTCTATCTCACTCTCTCACACACACTCTCACTCTCGCCACACTTCCAGGAAGAGTAGTTTCCTTCC
Source organism: Clitarchus hookeri (assembly GCA_002778355.1). Classification (NCBI taxonomy): domain Eukaryota; kingdom Metazoa; phylum Arthropoda; class Insecta; order Phasmatodea; family Phasmatidae; genus Clitarchus; species Clitarchus hookeri. The sequence goes on along the minus strand of NQII01000274.1, from coordinate 152,429 downwards.
TGGAAGGACCATGCCAGATCTGTCCTCCCCCGTGCTGCTNCGTAAATTCGAACAATAATTACGGTCTTGCCTGCGGCTCCAGGACACTCACTAAATCCTCTAAATAATAATACCCTATTTTCTTCTTTTATTTTATCCTCTGAGACTTTGTAACATCACTGCAAGTGCCTAGCTGTGTACCCACAGCTAGTTTCCTAATGCCACGCGACCAAGCGGGCCAGAAAAAGGCTGCCAAGATCGCAAGTTCCCAGACTACGCTATCCGGTAAACCAGAGCCTAACGACTCCAGGGTGTAAACGCTAGAGCGCGAAGAGGCCGTCATCTTGCAACGAGCCACTTGCGTCCCGGAGCACAGCTAGAATTCCGTACCCGTGGCACCAACATCAAAAGACACCTGGTACAACCTTCCGAAACCAGTGTCACCTCTTCCTGGTATGCCTCCGAAACGGGCGTTACCGGCAGTTACACGGCCTACGGGCGCACCAGTAGCCAGGCAACTCTTATTTAACACCACTCGGCTTGCCCCGCAAATATTGTGCCTGTGAGGATCTATACCGGACAGCCCTCCGCCATTCTCAATCTGAAAGTTTATAGAGCTGTCAGCCTGGACATCAGGATCCCGAAAGTAATAAGGTAATAAACCTCATTAAGGACAACCCGTTTCCCTGGTCTCTAAGGGGATACAGGGGCGTGTTCACTTTCATTGTCACCACATTGAGAGTCGATAAGGCGCCAATCTGAATTGTCAATGTATACATTTTAAGTATGCTGATATGTTTACTATCCTTAGTATGTACGTGTCCAGACAATTCAGATGAGTCATCGCCTATTCACACTAGATTTATTGCTCATTCTGGCAGCAATAGCATGCAGATGCTGGATGTCTCTGGGGTGTTAATATTCTTAGCTAAATTTCCTGTGGTTATGTGAAAAAACTAATAAAATGTATCTGGAATTTTGTTGCATTTATCAGTCAGTGTTGTAGAGGTCTATTAAATCCGCAGCATTATCTAATAATTGGGTACACTACTACTAAACTTACATAATTATTTTTGCAAACTATTTAAAGGAGATAATGTGACGTAAATTTTTTTATGCACAAATTAATTACATTTCTTAAAAACTTGTTGACATGGTGTCCATCATGGGACTGGTCTCTTCTCCCTGCAGCTCAGGACTGCCAGCCTTTGAGACTGCGCTGACAATCAACGAACATACACCAAGTCAGGAGCGTAGGAAATTCAAACTATGTCCCGCGCAGTAAAAAAAGGGAACTACACAAAGTGGTTGTGAAATCAACACTTATATAAAATTTGGCCAACTCCCTATTTACATGGTTCATAAACTTATTGACCATGCTTATATTTACAAGGAAATACAATTTGCAGCTCTGGAAGGAACAACATGTCTTTAAGCCTGCATTTTATTTATGACATGAAAAACTTGGCAACTTTACCTTTACTAGCATGCAAATTATAGCTTCCAGATTTTGTGGTGTAGCATTCAGAAATTATTGGTTGGAAATACTCCACTTGAAAGAAAATGTAAAATTTGCAAATATGTACTGTATGTTAAAAGTGTGCAACTGTACACTACAGTACATCAAACTCTGTCTCTCTCTAAGATCTTAGATCATGTTTGAGGAGAGACAAAACAGTATGGAACCAGTGCTTTGTTCGCAACATTAAAAAATGATTTTCCAAAGTAAAGTAGGTCATCGTGTGACTTTCTGTCTCTGAATGTAAAGTTTAATATGTTAATAGTTTCCAGTGAAAAGTGAAATACTACCATATGCATAATGTGTGTAATATGTTGTCATTATTAGTAAACCATTGTGTTTTATAATTTGTAATAGGCGTGGATTCATTGGGACTGGAGATTCAGAATATAGTTGACATTACGGAATTCAACAACTACGAGCTGGTGATGCGTGTTTCGAGTAACATCAAGAATGGGGATGAGTTTTTCACCGACCTGAACGGCATGCAGGTAGTGTGTGATTTTTGTCGTGGTGTCTGCAACCTGCATGGTATAACAATGGCTGCAAAGAATTTCTACTTTCGCAGATGATACGTCGCAAGCGCTTCAACAAGCTTCCTCTGCAAGCCAATTACTATCCACTTCCTTCTGCTGCGTTCATTGAAGATGAAGAGATTCGACTGTCTGTTCTTTCTGCTCAGCCGCTTGGGGTGTCGTCATTGAAACAAGGCCAAATAGAGGTACCGTAATTGTTTTTGGCATACGATTACTTGTTGAAAGTGAAGCAATGTATTTTTTGCAGATCCATGTACAGTGAAATCTCGCTGTTGAGTTCCCGTTTATGTTGATTTCCCGTATCAGTCGATTTTTTTGGATGTTCCCAACAAATATCCTATATAAACAATGTTAAAAAAAACTTGCATGCTACGACTCTTTAATTATTCATTTACTCACATTCATCAATCAGATATTCTGTCCGAAAACCAAAATATATTCGGAACAACTGTTTATCTGTGAAATAACTATCTTAAAACTGGTACTACCAAAATTCAGTCGCACCAAGAGCAGGTAAACAGACACGCCCTAACCTCAAATGATAGTGTACACAACTAGTTGTTGTGAAACGTTGCAATTGTTAACAACTACATAATTTATTTTGGTAATTCAATCACTATTGGTTTTAAATTACTCTTGTCGAAAAACAGGTAAAATATAATAATTGCGAGCACTTCTTTGTTTCAAGTCAGCACACGAGAATTCCCGCAAATAAAACACGTATGTATAATGGATGTGGTACGGACCAGAACCAAACATTGATAAAGGACGGAACGGATTTGAACTTTACTCTGGTTCCACAAAGGAAACTTAATAATTTTTAGGTCAGTACAGTAAATAACCACGCAAATTACAAGCATTAAAGGGGCACAGTAGGTTTTCATGGACTAATTCTGTTAGGATAAATTTACGCTAGTAACTTTTTTTAATAAGAGTAATGCAGTGATATCAACTGTCACACAAGGTGGCGAGTGTTGTCAACTTAGCAGACTTTATGTTTAATTTGGCGAAATTAAAAAACATATAGCGGACAACTATACATTTTAGCGGAGTAAAATATAATTTCAAAAAATTGTGTTAAATTTACCTCCAAAATAGAGTAAAAAATATTAAATGCAGAATTATTATAATGAAACTACGTGCTTTATTGCTGTACTTTCAATTTAACAATTTTTAGTATGTTTCTATTTTAAATCATTGTTTTTAATAAAATTTTGTTTGATTTTTGCCACTTTTTCTACATTTGGCAGTAAATCAAGTTTTTTTTTTTTGAGGTTAGGTTTTACTTTTTGAGGAGGAGAGTGGTCCACATATTGAGTTTTCCCGCATGCTGAGTTTTTTTCATTAGGTCCCGTGAAAAACGAATAATAGAGGTTTCACTGTACCTACTTAGGTATATCCAGCAGTGTTGGGCCATTAATGAAGCATTAATCGAGGGAACTGAACTGAAAACATTACTTTTCAAGTTTCAAAATATAAACCACAAAATCTTCCTTTTCTGTAGCAATAATTCATATGAATGGGCTGCGTGGTGTTGTGGGAGTATGTGTTTGTGTCAAGGTCATTGTGCGACAGCAAGTGGGCCTACTGCAAGTTTTGTGGTAATAGTCCTTACATAATTAATTTTCTTGGGAATGAGTAAGTGTTTATTGCAATGTAGGCTCACCATATCCACACACATACTGCATAAGGGTTTGGTTCCAAATACGCTTCGAATCCAGAAATATTCTTGAGAACACCAGGAGAAAAAAACGAAGTGAAACTCAAAAAAAATTAATAGCTAGAAGACAATAACATATGGCGGGAATAGGACGCTAGACTACTGAGTACACTATGAAAAGTGACAAGAGTGCACAAGTAAAAGCTGTACTCGTGGATAAACAAATGCGCGCGCAAGTCGGACGAACATCTTTTTCACGCGGATGCTCAATCACAACATTTTGCTGGCCAGGGCCAGCTTCATCAGGCAGTGAGTGATCGCACACTGCAGCCTGTTAAGCAGTGATTGGCAAACAGTGAACCCAGCGGCCAGGAGGCGCCCTAGCGAAAGTTGAGGCGGGAAATTTGAAATGCGGTATAACTGTTTAAAGGTTATCGTATGTTTAAGCCAGGTGTCTATCTGGTTTCGGTAATGTATTGGTGGGCCAGTTCCCAGCGTTGCAGTTCTGCACTATTTTTAGAAGGTTTGTAGGGCTGGAAGGATGATGAGCAAGATATTCAAAATAAAAATTATTTCAAGACCTCGAGACTGCAGTACAAGCAAATAATATCAATAAATTAAATCAAGATTTAACATTTGAAAGTTAATTGCTAGCAAGCAGTTATGGTATAATTGTAAATTGTAAGTAGTTTCAAATTTTATTTGTTAAAACTTTAAATTTTCTGATTTTATTTCAAAATTGCCAGGGTGCTGATTTGGTATTTATTGTTTCTGCCACTAAATTCAAAATGCTCTAAGAGAGTTAAATTCAAGTAACTGGTTTTCTTTGTTTTTTTGCAGATAATGCAAGATAGAAGACTAAACCAAGATGATAATCGCGGTTTGGGGCAAGGGGTGATGGACAACCGCCCAACACCTTTAACATTTAGACTGTTGCTTGAGAAGAGAGCTGCCAAGTGCCAGGTATGTGTTATTGATGTAAAGGTGATGGTTATATGCCATTCACGGTTACTTCACACTTTTCTGAAGCCCTGTTGAAGTTGTACTTTTGGTTACCGATTACGTATCCTTCAGCTACATGTAAACATAAGCACTGCCATGTGACTTACATGTTTTAATTGTCAAATGCTTTGTTTACTTTTTTTCAGCTGTTCAAAGAATTTTGTCATATTTTCAAAAACCATTTTGTACGAGTGTTCACAGTTTAGGGCTATAACCATGTTTAAGTCAACTTTATGACTTTTTAATAATGCCTCTATTGAGGATAGTTCTTACGGTTATTATTTTACATTGTTAAAATATTTGTTATACACGACATAGCACATTATACGTAATACACGTTAATATTTTGCAGCAACTGTGTTTAACTCTGTTACAACTGTGGGGGAAAGAACTGTAGTATTTAACCTCTTTTTTGTATTCATATGTTTTGGGTTATTTCGTTAAAAGGATGGCCTCACTTTGAATAAAAATTTTAATGAAGGATCAACCATTCCAAAGAACAGACACAGTAAATTCAAGCACGCAAGTCGTGTCGCTTTTTTTTGTACGTAGCAGCGACAAATTTAAAAGACAGTGGTGAACATGCACTCAAATAGGCCTTGTAACTTTTATTCCACTCATATTTCCATGCATTGGTACTTACTGTTTTCTAGTTTTATTTCATGATTTATTAAAATTAATACGTTCTGCGCACCAAGTCTCTGGGTTGAAGATCAGTAGTACAGGCCTCCCACCTCACCTGACCTCCGCATCCCTCATTCTATCAGGATGTGTCTACCCCTTACTGGCCACCTACTATCAACCTAATTGGTTACCCCCACCACCTTATTATAGGGCTGGGCGGGGCAAAGCTGCCAAGCTAGGGTTAGCTCAGTTTGGGGTGCGATGGGAAAATGGCCCAGTTGACAACCAGGTATACTCTTAGAAGTAAGAGGGGACTCCACATCAAAGAGGGTCAACCACTCTGGCATGTACCATGCGCAGTATCTCTGTTGCCACCTACGCCGCCGAAGAAGACGCCTACCTTCGTCGGCCAGCTAACGTTACCAGGGTAATCAGGGCCCTTAACGTCACACCAGCTTACATTCCACACAAGTGAGTCTCACTCCCTCGCACTATGATTCATGAAGCAACATGGACTGGCTTGGCCGTCAGTGTTCCACATAACACAGCGAAGGTAGATCAGCTACTGTAGGTCACCCACTCACCCATCGCTTGCCTGAGCACCACCCAAAGTTCAGCGTGCAATTATTGAGTTTGCCAAAGTCAACAACACTGGCACCAGGAAAAACCCCGTTCAAACTTCAACCACTGCTTCACCATCATCCAGGGTGGGAAGTACCTCGGCCTTACCCTTCAACAGCAAATCCCACTGAGGGTAAGTGATGAGACGACAAGATGGTTCCCTAGGGACAACCCACATATATTCTCGCTCACGCGAACAGGCTCAGACTGAGAGAGCATGTNACGACAAGATGGTTCCCTAGGGACAACCCACATATATTCTCGCTCACGCGAACAGGCTCAGACTGAGAGAGCATGTGTGGTTACCACTCAGTCACCTAGCAACCAGCAGACACTGTTCAGTGTTCTCTTCTGGCCTGCTTAGCCAGATCCACATCTGCTGAGTAAATTCTTGAGTGTGCCGGATATGGCGATGCTGCTACTTCCCGCACCACCCAAGGAAAGCTACACCTCCTGCATGCCATCCTGGAAAACTGAACACCAGGTTGTCTGGAACCCCTCAGCATCAAATGGCGGGAAACCACAGCTCGTGGACATCCAATGATAAATTCTTAATGCATCATCCGTTAGCTTTGAATCTTCCACACATGCACCTGTGGCCAGTGTGGAGCAAGTCCCACTGCCTCCAGTAGACAAACCTGGGAACCCATACAGCGTTGGGGCTCTGCACCCATTCTGACGTTGGCAGAGAGTACAGGCAGAAGAGTGATGGAATGATCGAGTGTTTATGAATTTAACCCAGCCATAGGCTGGAAACATTTGTGCATGATGGAGTCAAAAGAAAATAAGTGCCTTCTGGTTTGTCACCGTACATTTTAGAGTTTGTTCGTTTTTTTGATGGGCTGCATTTTGTGTTGCAGTCGGTGTCGATGGAGCACCCAGCTGCATTTCTCTCTGTCGGAGCTCACGCTGCCGTGCAGTCGTTGTTGTACCCAGTTCTCCACTTGCTGTGGCGGGACCACACCCAGGAGGCCCTGGATCCCAGCTACACGTCGGTGACCGAGGACCATGGCGTTGATATCCAGCTGGTCAAACTGCACTCATTCCCGCAACATTCGGACAAGGTGGCAGGCATCGTGGTGCATCGCCAGCACCTCGACACTTGTTTCCCACTGCCAGAGAACAGGGTCCAGATCAGTGATGGTGTGGTGAGTACATGGTGTACTCCAGTATTTTATCTTATTTTGTTTGATTAATTTTCTTTTGGTGGAGGTAACATTTTTGCAATTACTTCCATTTAATTTCCTGTGTCTTTTAATAACCCCCAATTTTTACACTTCCCTGTATTGTACACCTATTTTCATTGGTGCTCATGTAATGCCCATTACAGCATTAATTTACTTTTTTTTTTGTTTTGCACGTTTCTGCATTTTACAANCATTGGTGCTCATGTAATGCCCATTACAGCATTAATTTACTTTTTTTTTTGTTTTGCACGTTTCTGCATTTTACAAAATCTTCTACTGGTCTCTTGAGAAGTAGAGGAAGAGATTTCACTGTACAGTTTAAAAGTTTTTTTTAAAATTCACTTGCCATTTGTATTATTTGTGTAAGTTTTGGTTAAGTGCTGTATTCAGATTCAATTTTTGTACCCAGCGTAAACAAAATTTTTTTTTTTTTCTCAAGCAGTCATCCTACAAGAACATTTTTTTTTTTTGTGTTTTTAACCAGTTATAAGGGAAGCATTACTTCTGAATGCCTTCCTGTAAGCCCTATTGAGAGATGATGTCAGTATTGCAAATTTCTAGTTTTTCGCTGTGTTACTGAAAGGAGCTACCTTACTTTCGTTGCATTTTGTAGACAACTCGACTACAGTGTAACCTCAGTCTGTTGTTGTTCATAGGACTGACAAAAAATTTCTACATATGTGGACAGGCTGTGAATGTGGACTTAATATGTACATTACCAAAAAACAAAAACTATCCTTATTAATAGAGGTCACGATACCACTTTTTCTTGATTCCAGAAGAAAAGGAAATATAAAATGTAATAATGTCGCCTCGACGCGCACCGTTAGTGGGAATGGCAGTTGGAGGGTGGTACCAAGGTACTTCCCCCTTATGTGACGGGGAAGCAGTGGTCGCCACTCACACTGGGTTTTTCTTGGGGCCTATGTTGCTGGGTTTGGCCACTTCTATAATAGAGCGTTGCGACTTAGGAGGCGATGGGCGAGTGGGTTCCCTGGTAGGGGTATAGGTAGGTGTGACGTTAAGTGGTCTGACTACTCTAGTGACGTTGGCTGGCCGAGCGAAGGTAGGTGGCTTCTTCAGCGGTGTTGGAGATAGCGGAGAAACTGCACGTGGCACATGCCAGATGAGGTTCAAGGTTGAGCTGGACGGGCTGGATGCAGACCCTCTCTGACGTGCAGTGTCCTCCTTCTAAGTGTATACCTGGTTGACACCTGAACCACTACTCTTCAGAACCCCAGCCTGAGCTAGTCCCTGCTTGGCAGCTTTGCCCCACCCAGCCCTATGGTGAGGCATAAGAGGGGTGATAGACCAGATAGGCAGATAGTGNCTGCACGTGGCACATGCCAGATGAGGTTCAAGGTTGAGCTGGACGGGCTGGATGCAGACCCTCTCTGACGTGCAGTGTCCTCCTTCTAAGTGTATACCTGGTTGACACCTGAACCACTACTCTTCAGAACCCCAGCTTGAGCTAGTCCCTGCTTGGCAGCATTGCCCCACCCAGCCCTATGGTGAGGCATAAGAGGGGTGATAGACAAGAGAGGCAGATAGTGGGTGACCAGTAAGGGGTAGACACAGCCTAATAGAGAGTAGGGTGCTGGCTGGTGGGTAGGGTAGGTGGCTTGGTTACTGGCCTTCAGTCTAGTGGCGTGGTGAGCAGGACATCGCTGGCAGACCCAAGTACCAAACAGAGGGTTACAGTAGCAGGTTTAGAAGCTACCAATCCCGTGGATCCCTGGCGAGCGAGACGTCGCTGGCAGACTCAGGTGTCATGCAGAACGGGGCTCCCTAGCCTATTGTTTCCAAGCAGGTGACCTAACGAGTGAGACGTCGCTGGCAGACCCAGGCACTGACTGGAGAGGCGATAGTCCAAGTGATAACTGCTCTGATGTGGCCCAGAAAGACTAGCTTCCTAAGCTGCACGTCTGTCGAGACAGTTCCCAAAAGTTGAGGTTGAGGATGGAGTTTCAGCTTGTGGCTATTCTTGCAAGAGTCTGTCTAGGAGAGGTGACAAAACAGGAAACAGCAGGAGCAAGGCGTAGAAAGAATAGAGTGCTGGAAGAGACAACTTAACCAAGTCAGATTTATGACTGTTTTATTGATTTCTCAATAAAACGCACATAAACCAGCCTGTACCCTGCCTAGGGCCTGAATGGCCGATCCTAGGTTGCCAACTGGTAATTGACCTAGTCTCGGAAGACACGGCAGCACGGGGGTGAGGACGACCCCAAGTCAGCGGTACTCAAACTGGAGTCAACTGCGTGTGAGCTACGAGGTAGCTGGAAGCATGGCAGGCTTGGTGTGCTGGCGGGCAGCGACGCAGCGTTGTGCAGAGTAGAACTCTCGACAGTGCTGCGAATGGCAGTGACGACTTGAAGAGTGATGTTCTGCGAAGCTAGACGTGATGTCTGTGGATACTCGGGCAGAGTAACGGCGTGCTACTGAACTGGTGCGAGACAGCCACTCGGTGTGCTCTCGGTCAGAGTGATGTTTTGTAGATAACTGATGCGAGACAGCCTCGAAGGACTGCAAGTTTTATTTATATGCAGTGCACAGGGCCAGTGTGGGAGTTGCGGGGTGTGGTGAGAGAGAAAACGCAGAGAGAAGAGACTTTGAGAGAGCGGCGGCAGTGAGCCGGCGAAGATGGCCAAAGTTGTCGGCGAGTTCCCCTCTCGCAGCCGAAGGCTGGAGGGGTAGAGAGCAGCAACGTGATGCAAAGCAGGTTGTGTCGCAAGTGGCAACAGCTGGGCAAACCAACCCTGGGCTTGAAGGCGTGCTGTGGCATCTACGGCATAATGGCTCTTCTTAGAGGGGGCCGCGGCTGTGGCAAGGCCAGATGAGAGAAAGACGTCGCTCTTGGCATGTCAATCGTTAAAAAAGCAGTAGTTCTAAGTAAGTTACTACTAATATAAGTTATATATCACGTAATTACGGGGAACATTTTTATTACCAAATTAAGAAGTTCAAAAGTAGAGTATGAAAACAACACTGGTATTGGTATATTATGTTAACTAAGATCAAATTCCATTAATTCTACAATGCACATTATGTGCAAGTTAGATATTCAGATCCATTGCTGTAGGTGCCGAAAGAGAGAAGAAGAGAGAAAGAGAAGTGATAAGGAGGGGGAAATAAAAAGGTGGGCGGGTAAGGGGAGAGTGAGGAAGAGAAAAAGAAAAAGTGGGAGAGAGTGATGGAGGGGGAAAGAGGGGTGATAGTTGGTGAAGAGTGAAGGAGGGGGAGAGAGAGAGAGTGTGTGTGTGTGCATGTGTGTGTGTTGCACGCGTGTGTGCATGTATGTGTGAGCACTGTCATGCTTCTTGATGTATTTTAACACCAGGTTCTTTTTGTGATTTTACAGCTGAATGTGGGATCCTTGTTCCTGCATCAGTTCGGAACAACCATGAAGGAATCTTCTCTCTCTTTTATGCATGATGGGAAGATGGTCAGCAAAAATGCGCCTCAACCCATTTGTCCAATGGAGATGCTGGCTTTTGTTTTCCCGAGATAGTTCACGCAGTCACTGTAGACACTTCCACTGAAAGTGAGAGAGTAGCCATCCGACATGTTGGAGTCAGCATTTTATAGTCATGCATATTTGACTTTTTAAGTCCTGGCAAACAGCATGGATTTACTTGCGATGGTGACTGCAATAAGCTTTTGTATCAAAAGCTAGAATTTTTTCGTAAGGTATCAAAGGTTGACAAGGATTAAAGTAATAAATTTAACGGTGCTTGACACCGTTATGAAACAAACATATTGGTGAAAACAAATTTTAATATGTACTGTAATTGGTATGTTTTTACTTGTTATAGCAAAATGATTGTAATATGTACTCAAATGGTTGATATTTTATCTTAAGTATGTACAGTTTTCTGAAGGCTATTATTTTTAAGGACTTTATTAGTGTAATATCACTAGATGAAAACATGCAACTGTTGTATATTATAATGCAATGATATTATTTTGCCTTAAAAACCTAAGAGGAAGTGGGGTGAATGCTGGCGGTGGTATTTATTCCTTATTGTAGGGAACATACTCGCCAGAACAGACTTGGTCTAGTCATTCAGAACGGCAGTTTTACAGCCATACAATTGTGTTTGCATTTTCATTCTTTCCTGCTAGCAGTAAGTGTGTCACAGGCAGGTTGAAGAATTATGTTTCACCCTTATTGATATGAAGTAAAACATTCCTTAGCTTTAAATTTACATAAGTTAATGTTAATTACTTGTAAGATTCCTGTCCAAAAATAAATTGTCTGTTGTGACATTACATAGTTTTTGCATGTTCTGTTAATAACAATTTATAACTATTTCTTCTCGTGTAGTGCTTCGTCTTGACCCAAGTTGTTGGTTTGGTTCAATTCGAGCTTTTACTTGATGTTAGATCTGCAAAACTGGGCCAGCCCTCACTCACTCAGTCTGTCAAATGGGCCAAGTAGCAATTTTTGTGCAGAAGTTAATGCTGAACCACAGTATGTATTCAGGTCAGTGTAAAACTTAATTTCACTAGTAACTATTTAAACAATTATGTAGGCGAAACAACTAAGTACTAAGTTTTCAGCTGTCTGTATAAAATTGTCCAAAAAGTTAATATTTAAGCGAGAGGGTAAGTTTTGAAATTAAAGTGTCAAACAATTATGGTGTAAAGAAAATACCACTCTATTGCTTCGCTAATATAATCATCAAACCATAAGCCAATATGTGAGCCCACAAAAAAAAAAAATCTACCTCAGCTTTGGTTGAATGATAGCAGATGTTTTTGATGTAGAATAACTTATTTTGTATATAAACCTGTGTGTTCATTTCTGTTTGTAAATGTTCTGTCATGGACATTTGTAATTGCCATATCGCCAGTTAAGCGAGGACAATAAATTTATTAACATCTGTATGCAGAAAGTTTACGAGTGTCATTATGTTGAAAGTTAATCACAATTTATGAAATATACATCCGAGTTAACAACTTATTTCAGTTGATTTCAGTTTTACATCATAAATTTTCAAGTAGTCTTGTCGCCACTGTAAATAACGTGAGATGCCTATCTGCGCAGTCAGTGAAAAAAAAATTTGTCTTGCTCAGCTGTGGTGGACTGGCGATTCATTGTTTTGATTTTTGATGTGTGTGTTTGTTGTATTGAATTTACAGTACGTATTGTATATGGGGTCGTCGTTAATGAGCTCTCCCTTCACTATGGTTCTTTCTTTGCAATTACAGGTGGTTTCACGAGTGTTTCCTTGTGAACGTACTATGTACATTTTTTGTGTACAATCTGTGATTGCCGTATTTACATGCCAGTTTGGGCTTGGATATGTACGGCAGCATCACTTGTAAAATAATTGCCCCTCCACCTCTAGTTACATTAGGGAATGATTCATATTGTCTTTCCTCTTAAACGTATACATTTTAACAGTTAACTGCTCTCTTTAATCACATTTTTTACTAAAACAATGTGTTTATTAAACTGGTTGACCACGTCAGCTGTATACAGTGGAACCCAATTTTAAGAGTTGCCATGGTTCCCCAGAATGACTACATACAATTGCTAGCCTGATAAATTTGAAATTAGCCAATTTTGACACCTTAAAATTAAAAGAATTGCCTTTAAACGGCTTTTATTTTGTCAGTGTTTAATAATATCCAATGTAAACCAACTTGATTTTTAAATAAAATGTATACTTAATTCAATAGTTGAGACATCTTCCAAATAAAATGTACGCCAGAAGCATATATCTCACATTCCTTGTTTTATAGTTAGTGAAGGCATAAGAACAAGAAGTAATGTTTCCTACAAGTACGCTTTAAAAGATATATTCGCTACTTTGGAATATGACAGTCTGTGTGAGTGGAATCAAAATGCACAATTGTTAACAGGACATGTAGTACTGCTATAGTTCATTTCATATAAGAAGGCCACTTTCTGACAGTCAGTGAGTGGCAACTTAATATATTGAAAACAAATAACCTGCCATTTACAAAATCCTGTATCAGCTGATGCACGAACGAACAAAAGTTAATATTACGTTGGCTATTCTGAGAGCAGTGCCGAAGCACATCACACAAGCAGAAGATACGCGGATAAGAAAGAGTTCGTAGATTAATTAATACATTTTATTTTACGTGGTCATAAAACAGCAGTTTTTAGTTTTAGAAACGAAACTTCGTGATAAAATAGTAATGTATAGGTGTTCAAAATGAGATGCACAATAAAACGATACGTATCCAAATGTGACGAAAAAATCCAAAGTTTCCAGACTCTCAAACCAGGTGCTGCCATCTTGTGAGTTAAAAGCGCACCATCATTTGCAATATGCCCTTCCATGCCATCTGTTATCCATATCCCGAACTACACCCAGAAACATATTATAGATTTGTTGTTTAAAATAACGTATTCACGCGCATATACAAATAATTTTATTTTCCCGCGAGCTCTGTATAATTTTTAAAGTAACATATATTTCGTGTACCGCGTTTACGAACGACCCTACACACGTCCACCAAGTTCCGTTTACGAATGCAGCGCCACCCAAGCAGTTCACCAATTGCCACACGGAGCAGCACCTCCTGGACGCGCTGACTCACCACATCAAAGCCTATTTTTGACACGCCTGTTGATGGCGAATGGATACATAAACGAAAAGACACGGCGATTTTCAACTGTCAAGAATGTGGCCTTCTTATATGGTACACAGTATATCTGTATGCCATGTGGTTCAGTTGACACAGCACTAGAGGGGTTCCTTGTGTTGCAATGACATCGAGGTTACGCACTTGATGACTGCATTTGTGGTTTACGCAACATTGCCGCCTGCACTGCTGCTTGCAGATCGATGCACATTGGTTTTGTCGGGATTCATTTTTTACGCCAGGAGGGAATCATTGTATGTAAGGGTTTTATTAAACTTGTGTATTTTTTGTTGTAAAATGTTAGTGGAGTAGTTTCAACTTCTAGTTCTCTGGTCCAGAGGCTGGGTCTTTGTTCCACTGGCAGAGCGCGAGAACAAAACTACAGACTGTTTATGGTTAATTCAGCTCTTCTGGATTCAACTTTTGAAAAATGTCACTACCCCTACCTGTACACATTTCAAAGGGCACACTGACCCGGCATGCAACCAGTAAAGTGGATAATGTTGGAGGGAAAGTAGTTCCGTGACATAACATTGCATTTAAGTGTGTTGGTTAAACATTTGTGAATACTGAAATTATTTCACTTGCCTTGTTTTTTTTTAATGCTAATACATTATAAGAATTCATGAATTTGTAAATTATTTACTTTTCTAATAATCTCACAGTTTCACTCGATCGGTGCATGAATAATGTGACCAGGCTCATTGCAATGTTAATTTTACGTAAGGTGGAAGAATAAATAATGTGCGTGCAAGTAGATCTTAAGCAGGGCTTTCAAAAATGCTCAGTTTACCATAAACTGCCAGTAGTAATAAGGAGTATGTGTGTTAGTGTAGTTCACTGTTGGGTTCTTTAGCAGAATATGTATTACTATAGTTTGTAAATAATTCTTATTCAGACAGATATGTATTACTATAGTTTGTAAATTATTCTTATTCAGACAGATATGTATTACTATAGTTTGTAAATTATTCTTATTCAGATTGTGGGATTGAAATTCACACGAACAAGTAACTTGTTATTATTTAAAAGCCTTTGTAACTTCAACATCACAAGAGTTTAAATGTGTGCGCATGTAAAAAAATGTATGTAGGGCTTTTTCTTGATACATTAATTTCCGAGTGTGTGTTTTGTGCCAGTTCCTATTCAGTCACTTGTAGTGTGTAACGTTTTTGAATGTTAGATTTCAGTGAATGCAAACTGCCCATTTTCAGCCATTTAAATAAGTTTTTGTAAAATGTTCAATTGTTATCTGTTGGCTGTTCCAACAAATTCAAAAAATACATAATTGTTTTTTTTTTCCCCCAATATGATGTTTAAATGGTAAAGTAATATATTTTTAGGCATCTGAACTTAAAGTCGACAAGTATCAAATTAAACTAGTATTTGTGATGGAGGCTTTTATGCAGTTCATTTTTTGACTATTTTTGTTACTTTGTTTACTTATTGATATTATGTGCAAAAACTTTTCATTATTGTAGTTGACTGAATCAAGTACATCATTAACAAAGTCACTGAAATTAACAAATGTTATCTGTGTTGTGTTTATTCAAATTTTAATTTTATAGTTGGTACTACTTTGTTGAATAATCGCTATTACGCAAAGCTAAGCTAGTTGTTACAGTATAACTAAGTTTTTTGTTATGTCTTCACAGAAATAGCTTAAGTCACGTGTTTATTTTCTTGTAATTGCATACTCATTTCATTCTAGACATTCATCTTTAACATATATTTGTTAATCTGTTTTATGCCGAGAGAGATAAAAAATTATATAACTGATTGTAAAGAATTATGCTTTTTGTGATTTACTTGCCCTATTATCGTCCATAGATAACAAATTATTTTATAACCATAATGTTGTGTTAAAAAGAAAATTGAGTTACACCAGAAGACGAACCGGTGGCTCCACGGTTAAGCAGCCCCCGGTAAATCGGGAGTTGACTGCATATAGTACTCATGAAAATGTTATTTATCAATATGTAATTATATTTATGTTTCTGATATGCCTAAAGCAAGAAACAAAGTATCCAAATAGTTCTTGTTATAAATAATACATTTTCTTTTTAACACAACATTATGGTTACAAAATAATATGTTATCTATGAACGATATAGGGCAGGTAAATCACGAAAAGCATAATTCTTAACAACAAAAGTTATATATATTTTTATAATATCTCTTGGTGCACAACAGATCAACAAATGTATAATGTTAGCAGCAAGCACTAGCTACGGCCTGTGATGAAGACATAAACGAAGCTAAACTATCGCATACGATATTCCATTTTGTTTAAACACCTACACATTACCCTTGAACAAAGTTTAATTTGTTACGCTAATAACAGCTATTTTGTAACAATATAAAATAAAATACATAGACATTTGGTCTACGGTCTTCCTGCCTGCATATTTCATATTTCTCGGATGTCTGTTGTGCTAACATAGGCTGTCAAAATAACCAATGTGAAATTTTATTATAATCATTCATGCATCAGCTACAGAATTTTGTGTATGTGATGATGTTAATATTAGGAATGTCACACTCGATTCCTCGATTCTTGAAGAATCGTATAGTCGAGTATCGAAAGTCCAAGAATCGAAGCAACAAAAACCAATTACGACAGATACATAACCTACCACCTCTCAAAAATGGTTTGAAATTTCTTTATTTATGCCAGTAAATGATAGGGGTGTGCGAAGCTTCGCATTTTCGAAGTCGAATCTAAGACTTTTGTACCTTCACTTCATCTTCGAATAAAAAAATTGAAGTGAAAGGTCAAAGATTTTCACCAAGTGTTTTTTTCCACCGAAAGTAGTACCAAAACCAGCAGCCAGTATCATTAATAGGGGTGTGAGGATATTCAAATAGTTGCAAATAGTAATTTACGAATTATTAGCATTTGAACTTAGAATATCTTATGTGAAAATTGTGAATAATGTACATTGTTCGTGGTTGTATGTGCAGGCCTTTTGAAAGTTTTCCAGTGGAAGGAAGCTCACTGGGACAGGAAAACCACAGTGGAAAAGAGGCTCAACTTAGTGGATTTAAAACAAATTTTGTAGTTTTTTATCCTAAGCTCCACACTTCTGAGATAATCTACCAGCTTGACATGGAGGAGGGTCGGTCGTAAAGCAAGGGGAGGGAGAGAATGGTTTTTACAGCCAGCGCTTTCCATTGTTTCTCTCTCTCTCTCTCTCTCTCTCTCACACTTTTGTTAGGTGAACAAGACGTCATGCCTGACACACACCAGTGGAAGGTGGTTTAATAGGAGGGTGACTGACCATAACATAACACAAATACAGTGTGTATTTTGTGTCTCGAAAAATTCATGTTCCTTTGCCTTTCTAATTTTGACATGTGCACATATGTCATAACAGTTAACGCATTTATCACCTGCAGGAGTTGGGCTGACGTACGTGCCACAGCTGAGTACGTCATTTTGGAAGGACTGCACATTTTCCTTGTAAGCAGTGAAAGTGGCTTAACTCTCTTGCTCTGAGGCACTAATGCCACCACAATCTAGCAAGTTTACTATCTAGCCTGACATTGACAAGGGTCCTTGGAGGAGGAAAGGGAAGAAACCAAATGTTGATAGCCACCCATTGAAAATCACTGTGCGGTGGTGGTGCCAAATGGGACTGGAGTATGGTAGTTTTTATAAAGTTGGTAAGTATCTAAATGTATAATAATTACTTTCGTGCAGATTTTGATATTTCAGTTTTTCAGCAGTACAAGACTAGGATATGTTTTATTCTATTGCTCAGTGTCTAGTAGGCATACATTTTTTTTGGCAGTGACAGTACAAATGAGTTGAATACACTTCAAAACTGTAGCCTACTATAAATTAATATATAATATATATTTTTTAATCCTTTGACTTCAATTTTTCTTTAAAATTCCTTTGCATGATGCAAGCTTCGCTTCAACTTCGCTTCACATTTAAAAAACGACCTTCGCATATGCCTAGTAAATGAATCACCGTTAGAAAATTATTTTGTGCATGAAAATGAGATGCGGAAATAATTTGAAAATAAAACTACAGGTTGTGTTCAAATTTACAATTTGGTATATTAGTATTCAGTAGCTTCAGTTCTGTCGTGATTTACATCTGAGCACAATAATAGTTCATATATGATTTCTTTCTTTCAATTAAGCTGAAATAAGTTCCAAAAAAAAAAAAAAGACTTCACGACGAAGATAGAAAGTTCGGAGCACTCCCGAGTACGTGCAGCATGCAAAAAATAATAATTTATGTTATTTGGACGAAGAAAACATCTTAGATGTTACTGCGGTGCTGGCCAAAGAAGTGGAATAATGGTCCAAAATGACCACATCACGATTTGGTATGCAGCTGATATCCCAGAAAGGATGAAAAATTTGCTACAAGGTTAAGCCATCAGTCGAACTGCCAAAATGGCGGATGAAAATAAATCATCACAAGAATGCCGAAAAATTCTACAAGATAAAAATGTTAGCTGACTACATGTTGTATGTCAAGATTGCAAAGAAGAAGGAATTTACCTGAGCAGAAAACTATATACACTAGAGTATGCTCCGGACTTCATGGTCTCGTGCGATTAATCAATAGATAACTTGAAAGTCAAGAATGATATAATAAATCACAAATAATGTTTTTCAATTTGCTAACTGACATTAAGAATTTACACAATATTAAGTACGTAAATAATTAATAAACATTAAAAAAATTGTTTTTGTGTTTTAAAAAAATCATAAAAATATATCAGGTAAAAATTTAAACTGTACAAATTTTTCAGATGATAAAGTTAGTTTTACAACTTCAAATTGAGTAAACAAAATAATTAAACATAACTAGAGTACATTCCAATAGAAAAAGAATTATTTGGTGTACTACCAATTAAATAAAAATTAAAATTAAAAGGAATTTCAACGACATGAAACAAGTGCCAACACAACTGGCACACTGTCCACAAAATATTTAAGATATGAAAATGATGCACTTTCAATGTTCTTTACATTAGCCAGCTCTGCATGCTTCAAAATTTTATTTCCTAAAGGAAACTTCAAAACAATGCAGTCACAAGACAGTCGTCTGGAAAAATTTCTCACTGAAGTATAAAACTTAGCTTTGTCGGATTGAGTTTAACATATCCACTATTCTGGAAGCATTGCAACCAACAACTAGCTCTTCATCTGACTTCTGATTTGTTGGAATATTGTACTTGATATCAAGTATTGGTGTTGTCTTAATAGCAGACTGCTTTACGAATTTGACAAGCAATTCTATTAACATGTCAGTCAACAAATTCCTAAGAATATGATGAATGTGTGGTTAATGCGACTGTAAAATGACATTGGGCTTGTTAAACACAGGTATCACACTTGGCAGAATGTAGCAAATTGCGTTGCTCAAGTCTGCAATGAGAAACAAGAAAACCCTTTCTTCATGTGACATCATTTGAACAGTTTTCTCCAGTTTTGAATTGCATGATTTTTTTGGTCTTTTTTTGCTAGCATTCAAATCGTGTGAAACGAAAGTCCTTTTGGAAGAACTTTTGCTGTTACACGATAGGCTTACATTTTTGTCTCTGTCTTGGGATATTTTGTTAAAAGTTTGTAGTAGCACACAAAAATACTTAAGCTTTGGTGGCACTAGTGTTAACAGATTGAGTTTTACTACTTTTACCTGGTTATTTCTTTGCGATTTTGTACAAACTTAACAACTCCGCTGGAGATGCAAGTTTGCTATCTACCGTATTGAATCGTGTATAGCGCACGCCATGATTTTTGCAACAAGTACCAGGAAGAAATTTTTTAAAAATAAAATTGGACCAACAATTTGTGATGCCTTGTTAGTACGTAGCAAATGATTCTTTTTTTACATTAATGTGTGGTGATTGTGATACGTTTGAAAAATACTTTAATTCAATAACTCGCGGCACTAAAAATCTGCTGTAAGATAACGTTAAAAGAAGAATGTCAACAACTGTGGCTGGCTTCCTTTTTATTTTTGCTTCTTATACACAGTGACATGCTGGTTTTTTTTGCTGTGTTGGAATGTGACACCTCTCAAAAAACCGAAGTGGGCGCTAAGAGAGGAGTGATGATGTAAGAGAGAGAGATGAGATAACAGACTGTTCCACTACACTTCACTCTAAACATCACCGGACAGTTACGACTACCACTCCTTCCATAATTTTTTTCCTTTATTTTGGGGAAAAAAGGGGGCACTGTGCACCACGAGTATATATGATACTTTTTTGTAAAACCATACTAATGGTTGCCACAAATCCACAAGCCTAGTGAGGCACATACCAAGGGACAGTCACCTGGTGCAGACATGTTTCAAAACTTTCTTGGTTTTTTAATTGCAGAGGTTTTGGAAATCTTTTCGCTTGTTGCTTTTCTCTAAATAGTAGTAAATGTCCAAGAAAAATCTCATCTACATTTACGTGAAGCCGAGTGGAACCTTTCTCTGCTGCCAAGTGTAATAAATGGCATGCACACCACACGACAATAACATTTTCATAACAATATTTAACAACAGCTCCAACACCATATGTTTGGCCAATCATAACCGATTCCTAATAGGCATGCAAAAGCTATCCAATGTGTCGAGCAACATTTGCCCAATTATTTTCTTAGTTGCAGAACCTTCCGAGGGTACAATTGTAAGCAAATCATTTCTGAATTTGTGAATCTTTTGGACTGAAATACGTCGCTACAACTGGGTATAGCTTTGACTCGTCATTGCTGCCGTCAGCGGTAACTGAAAACTGGAGTAGTTTTCAACATACCAACTAGACAACTTTGAAGCTCGCCTGCCATTAGACTGATTATGGCCGTGGTTTTGGTTCGCCCACAGCCGTACTTCTTTGCCCTTTCACCCTTGGGGAACAGTTTTGTGAATAAAGACCCAGCATGATCTGCCGCGGATGCTGGAAGGTTACGTTTGATAACGAAAGACGTAAAGTAACACCCTGCTCGAGTCACACTATAGTCGTCGCTTTGTGCACTGTTAAAAAAGGAACTAATCTTAGTCAAATTTCCTTTGTGCAAAGCACTTCTTTTGTTTTTAATTGTGCCTTCATGCACTTTTAAATTGTTCCAACCACCAGTGAAATGTTTGTCACATGCACAATGCAAACAGAAAGCGTAATTCAGTTTCTTGAACGTGCAACACATTCTAAAAATACTTTGTTATAAGACTTCTTTTTTGGTTTGCTTGCTATCTCCACTTGAACACAAAAGTATTCAGCACAGTCCCACGATGAGCCAGTGAATGCAAACAACCAAAGTTAGTGCGTCATCAATTTACCGATTCATAATTTAAAAAATTGACATGGAAAACTTATTTATTCTCAAGTAGTAAACATATTATTGTTTAGCCATGCTTTTAAGATAGATAATCCCATACCGTAGTTGTATAGCCATTTAAGAAATTATCTATACTACGACAAGTACAGTACGTAATATTTACAACTACAACCAGTCTGACAGAGTGCAGACACTGAAAGATGTGAAACTGAACGGACATGATGACTGCAAACTTTTGTGTACAAATGACGTAGCTACTGATTGGCAACCTTCAGGCCTTTCTCGTGCGCTGTAATTTTCCACAGACAACCATGCTGACAAACCACGGCCCCCTAGCTGTTAACTCAATGAAGGTGGTTGGGCAAGATAACATCATACGTGCATCAGAAAATAAACTCTGAATAATGTGAACAAAACTTGTGAAACGACACTGTTGTACAAAAAATCTAGGCAATCGGGCACGAAATCGTACACTACAGGAAAATCGGAAGAGTTGGCAGCTATGAACATGGGCTTTACCTAGATGCTGGAGAGCGCAATCAATAATTGGTAAAGGAAAGGGATCCTTACGATACTTTTTTTACTTAACGATGAGTGGTTTACTACCAATCTATATTTATCACTGGGGTCGTGGTGGCTGAGCGGTTAGACTGCTCACCTCCCACCAAGGTGAACTTGGTCCAATCCCGAATTTTTACAAGTGGGAATTGTGCCGGATGCTGCTGCTAGCCGGTGGGTTTTCTCTGGGATTTCCCGTTTCCCCCGCCCTTGCATTCTGTCCATTCTCACCTCATTTCACCCTCGGCTTTGAAGAGCCACCCAAATAACTTGGATATATATATCAAGTTATCACTGCCCTTTTTTCTCACCAAGAATCCTGGCTAATAATAATCAGAAGTAGCAGGCACAGTGTTACCTGCCTCTAACAATTTATGAATAATTTCTCTAAAGGTCTGCAATTTACTGGGTAGACATTTAAAATGACTATCCTGCACAGAATTATCAGCCGTCAAAGAAAACTTTAAGAATAACAAATCCCCAAGCTTGGAGATAATCATGTCTTTAAATTCTAACTGCAAATTCTGAAAATGTCCCATGTAATCCACTGGGTGCAATTTATCGCCACTTTGCAGCAAAAAATATATGCCTTGAGAAGGTTCAACCAGCAATCCTATTTTTATATTCAGGGCGAAGCCAAATTACAAGGAGAAATCATTCAAATTTACCCTTACCCTAGCGTGTCCCATAAATTACAATTCTAACATGATATACAACTTTAATGATTGCAGAACCCAAAAGGGAAATGTCCAGGAGAAATGCCTAATTTTAAAATGGACATGGATTACTTGTGTACTTTTCAGAACTTCACCGTTCGCAATACACAAATGTGTTTCCTCAGAGGAAACCACCTGTGAATTATACACAATTTTGCTAGCCAACAGATTTTGTAAAAAGGTTGAACTCGTAACGCAGAGTGTAGCACCAGCATCCAACAATGCTGAAAACAATTGACTGCCGCAAGCATCTGTTACCGCACACAGTTTCAAAACTCGCTGAAGTTTTTCCAAAAACATGACCGGAAATACAGCGTCCCTTTCAGGTCAGACCGCATTTCCTTTCTTATAATTGGCATGTAAGTGTCCTAATTCCCTGCAACGAAAACATTTATGCTCCGCATAAAACTTTTCACTCCTCCTCACAGTCGCGACTGTGACCTTGCGTGGCACAATTACTGCACCGACGTGTTTGGCTAAATTAACTTTCCTGTACTGCTGAAACTTTACCGCTATTGGTGGGCCCTACAGGCTTAACTACACCAGCTGACAGTGGAAAAACCGCACGATACTCTCTCACGGTAACCAAACAACCTCAAACTTCTACAACTATCCAACACTACATTTACTATCTCTCGTTCAGAAAGTTTGAGACAGAAGGCTCTATGATATATGAGTATTGATTCAACAAACTCAAAGGCTCACCCAGTTTTTGAAACTTATACACATTGGTTATCATTTGCAAAATATAACCTTCGCACTAATTGCTACTGCTCTTAATAAACCACTTTCTGAACAAAGGTGTAAATCTATTACCTTTCCCATGGCAAGGGAAAAAAAAAAAATCTAAAATGCTGCAGAAAGGGATGACACATTTTGAAGAGCGTGCAAAGATAATTTGTCTAAAATTGGAGGGGTTTTCAGCGACACTCGCCAAGGCTGAAGACTGAGCAGGCTGCATCATCAAACCCTCGCTGACGACACAGCTCGTCTACCGTTGACTCCGGTTCAATTGTATATCCAAAGTTTTGCAAAAAGTTGATTAGTTATTCTTTACGTAGTTGGTAAATGAAGGCCACTTTCGCCATTATGACATGTATTTAAATGTATGAAACGTACAAATTGCATATTAGAAATAATGAGCAGTGATACTCGCATAATCATTTGTGACTTGTCACAAATATTTTTTTTACACTAGACAACAATTTACACTTTTTTTATGAAACGTTTAAAAAATACATGGGGAAAAAATAGAACCATTATAGATGACAGAAAAATAACAATTGCAGTAATGGAAATACTTTTAAAACATACATATTAAAATATTACACATTAATAGGGAGGCAGCTGAAAAATAACAGCCCTACCCAAACTCTTGTATGAAAATATTACAATCATCACAAAACATGCAGATTTAAAAGGGAAAGAAATACCAATAATTACACGTGAACGGATTTTACTATCAGCGAGCCCCTTTTAAGAAAATCAATTTCCGCTCCTTAAAAACATTTTAAAAACCTAGACCATGAGTGTTAGTGTCTGAAAACTCCCCGAATACTTCCATCGCATACTCAGCAACTATCTTGCAGAGAAAATGAGGCTGCATAACAAAATTATATTAAAAAATTCCCACCCAAAAAGTTTTGGCGAATGCCATGAAATGGCTAAGGCGGCCCCAAACTACAATTTTGAAAAGTCCCTACACTAAAGCTTGCCTCACGCAAACTCCCATTATGCCATGCTAAAACAAAACTGCATTCAAACTACTATTATCACGTGAAATTACTCATGACTCACCAGTATTTGACGATGCCACAGCAGATACTGCTTTTTTTCTTTAAATCTAAAGTGAGCAGGCAAACTGATTATGTGCATGCGTAGGGAGATTCAAAGTGCTCAAAGGAAAGACCGGAACCAGGTGAAGGAAGTTGAGTTTGCGCACGAGCTTACTGAAGACAGACGTCGCAGATGGCGCCACTAAATGTCTCGCAGGGTAAAAGGGGATTCTACACGCTACTAGATAGGCGTCTTATAATTCGGTTGCTTGTGAATATTTAAAACAATATTTTACTTAGCCATTTTTTTTATGTATATTTTTAGGCCGAAATTAAATGAAGCATTACTTGGGACTAAATGACAAGAAAATCCACTCTCGTCTGCATTAAAAATAATCTTCGGTATACCTTTAATAGACTGTAGAAAGAGCACAAGTCATAATCATGTATGGCTTATTCCCTTCGTTCTGCCTAACAAATTTGTAATATATATATATATATATATATATCTCTCTCTCTCTCATTTGTTTAAACTATCTCAGGATGGACACTTTCACTTGCAGCTCTGACACCTAACACTGTAAGTCAAGTCAATCCACCTATTATGAGGCAGAAAACTTGGTATCAGAGTGTGGTGCAATTCTTAGTGCTACCTCACTATTATTTTGACACGTCACACACACTGTTTTGGCTAGGTTGCCCATGCATTTTTATTTTGTCATCTGGGCATAAGTGCACTCCATTGCACCACTTTCATCATTGTATTTGCGTTGTCAAACAGCGTGGAAACGATTCCTTTGTTAATGCAATTTGCAGCACCCACAATTAAACGACACGAAAACTGCAGCTAAGGACTCCTAATAAATTGTCCACATATGACGAAACTGAGATTCTTCACGAGTTTTCTGAACAAGACTGCAACGTACTTAAATTTTGTTCACCAGTTAGATAAAATTACATGTGTGTAAAATAAGGGCAGCCATGATGAATTGTAGTATAAACAGCAGGATTGCATTATAGCCTTTGAATAAACTGGAGTATTTAAGATAAAAATGTAATTTAAGGTAATATATAAAATCGAGGATATAGTGTATTTAATGTAGTTATAATACCAAGACGTTAACAGTTGATCAGCCTCAACTAACTGAAACCAAAATGCCCTTTTAATGGATGTAGCCCACTTCTGTGCTAAGAAATGAATATTTTAATCAGTAAGAATATTTATGTAATTCCTAATGCTTATGCACTGCTACATAATCTTTGTTTGTTATAGGTGTGTTCATTTTATTTTCTCGCTGTATTTGTTCTGGTGCTCAAAAAGACTTGCATTACGGCGTTCCAGCACCACCAGATGTTAACGTTTACACACAGGCACTCATTCACAACAAATATGGACGGTAGGAAAACAGGAATGAAATAGTATAATTTCCAAGGTCACAGTGCTTCAAGGTGTTTCTCTCCTCTGCCAACAGTAAAAATTTTTATTGCCACTTATTTTCCCCCTCTTCCTTCCTCTGCATAATTTTCATTTGGCAGCGCTCTTTCTGCTTCACTGTATTCTTTCACAAGTCCTGTGCTGATCACACTTAGCTTCCAACAGCAGTGCCATGAATGTTGTCGTCATTTCGGTGCACCAGTGGTACCAAAATGTTATCTGCCTGAAGTTCACGTCTAAGCATTAGATGTGAAAAACAGAGTATGCATTTTGTGTTTCAAATTATGTGCATTATTTTTTACTTAAAAGTGTATAAACAACTAAAAACCTCATTGAAATCAACCTAAGGAAAAAAGTCACTGCTCCTACCTGCATATATTTTAACAGGTGCACCGAGTGACATGTGCCCGGTAACGTGGTAACTATGGAGGGGAAAGTAGTTCCATGTCTGAACTTTGAATGTAAAATGTCAGGTTATCATTTGTGGTAACTATTATAATTTCCTTTGCTTTATGTTATTTTTTTAAATGCATCTAAGTTTAAATATTAACAGATTTGTAAAATATTTACTTTGCTAATAATTTCACTTCATTTGACCAACGCACGAATAAAGTGACGAGGACCATGCCAGTGTTAATTTCACACAATGCGGAAGAATACACAATGTACGTACAGGCAGGGCTTTCAAAAGTGCTCAGTTTACCGTGAACAGCCTATTTATAGGGAAAACGCAAAAATTACATTTTCCCACAAGAACCAAGTTAAACACAGCGATTATGTTACCATGCGTCTTGTTTACTTTCCCAAGTGTACTATTTTAAAATAATAAATTCCTTTTAGAACATTTTTTTTTAACAACTTCACCTGTTGCATGATTTATTGTCCGTTTCCATTACTTTGATACACGACAGAAATTTCAATCAGTTCATACCAACAGAAGAACTTTCAAATCAAAATATGTCTAATATAGAATATGTTACAATGCAGCAATGTTATATTTTGTAGAAATTATTAATGTTTCAAGCACATCTTGAGAGCATTCTTCGAACCGTAATCAAAGTTCTGCATTATGTCAAATTAAAGGACTCTGTACAGAAACACATTTCTAAGTAGCAGTATATACCATTGTTTTTTAAGCTCGCCTGTTATTTGAAAATAAACATTTCTTTATGATGTAATCTTGCTGCAGCGATCCTCGTGGTACACAACAGATTTACTATTTCTTCACTAGCAACAATTTCGTTATTTTCGATTTTTAAATTGCACATCACAGTTTTCAGAGTAACTGAATACTGTAGGAAATATTCCTGTTGTTAATTTTTTATGCGAGATGTTTTCAACTAGGGAGGAGATTTTGTTGCATCACCGACACACAAGTTAACTAGCGACGCACACAGAGAAGATCAAACAGCCGGGCACCTTGTGAAAGGAAAGACGCATCCCAAGGTCTCAGCATCATTAAAAACATTTCACCACGTGGCACTCCCACCAAAGCCTGCATTATAAACACATCACTCGAGTGTTGGCCTTCTGTTGGGAAGCGCTCCTCTTACTCTTGAACTGGGAACATGGAGAATTTGTATTGTCAGGTAAGAAATATATTTGTGCATCATATTACAGTATTTAAATATTGCATATACAGACTACTTCTGTCGACACTTGACAACTACAAATACAATAACACTATTTGCTGGAATTTGGGTAGTACCAAGTTCTTTCCTTTCACCATAGGTAAAAAAAATAAAAAATATATATATTTATTTATTTATGTAAATTGCAAAAATTTTCACTATGATGCTTCTTTTATTTTATAAACTGTTTACATTGCAACTAAATGTTCCCAGAGTTTAGTTATGATGATGTTTTTTTCTTCCATGAAATCTAACACAGAAAATCTCAACCCCCCCCCCCCTTTTTTTTTTATACAAATACACATGTTAAATTCTACAACTAAAAATTATCACATGTATTTTATTAATGTTTGTAAATAATTCTGGTTCCCCCACGCTAATTGTGGTACTGTCATGTGGAGATAATGGCCACAGTTACATAATATTTTACTTTTAAATTCAGTACCTGAACATTTTTACATACTGTATTCCACATATACGAGAAAAAAGAAAAATCCCACAAAGGATAAAATACTTTTTTTTTTTTTACACAGCATGATTTTACATTTCCTTGTGTTTTTCAACAATTTTTTCTTGCATGATAGTGCCAAAGTATAATTTGTATGTGGGAAACATGTCGGTGTCAGTAGATGGATTTTCCTGACATACTAAGGTTTCCCCACAATCAAATACTACCACTGCATTACCGTTCTCTTATTTTACGCAAGTAATATTCACGGACAAGACTTTCGCAGTTACTTTGCAAAGTTAAACTTTTAAACGAAAGTTGCATTTTGGAAATACATTTCACAGTCATTTCAGAATCAAAGTCATGGTTTAACGAAAAAATAACTTTGCAAAAGTTGAGACTTTTGATAATTTGCATTAAGTTGGTAATGCAAGGGTCCACAATTTGAACAAAAACTAATAGTTTGGTGTTTATTATTCAAGAACAGTTCTTCATCATCATTGTAAGTTTTGTGTACTAAACCAAATTTTAAAATAGCAGTAATGTATCATTGTTTTTATTTGTACACATTCTAAATTGTAATGTTGTAAATACAAAGTTAGAAATGGGGTTGGATAAGAAGTAGTTACTTTCTCTTAATGAGTGCCTTTGAATACTTATTGAANTGTGGACACAAAACAAAATATTGATGCCTGCAAGCAGATTAAGAAGATCACATATCGCAAGATTGTTTGTTGAGAAGCAATTTTATTGGTATGCAGTGCACTTTGAAGTGAGCTGAATCTCACGGTTTGTTATCGTGCAGTGAAGGTCAGAGTTTGATACGTTGCAACGGTGATGATCGCAAAATGTAAAAACGAACTTACGTTTGGTGCGGCCAACATCACAACTGTTGTGTGCTATTGGCCCGCAAGTACGATGGTTCACAGACAGTTGAAAGTAAACACTGCGTGTTGTAAAACGCTTTAAATTATTCACACAATATTAGTTACAGCAGTCTTTGTTGGTTACATTTTCATTTTACAGATTAATACATAATCCATGTTCACGAAATAATTTTTTAATTACGTTTTTGTAATGTACATTAGTTTCGATGTGGTGTCCATTTGAGCCACTATGCTGCTTACTCGTACATGGAGAAAATACTGTTACAATTACAGTGTATCGTAACTTAAATTACATGATTGCCTACATGCCATAGATCATTAAATTGCATACAGAATAAAATTGGACATGAAGTATTGTAATAGATACAGTTGGAATAATATTTCAGGAAGATGTATTACCATATTTGGGCGTTCACGTCAGGTAAGTACACACATTAAATTAACTTTGTCTTCATATTGTGTAAAAAAAATGACTAACTTTTTTCCTCGCTTTGAGTGCCTAATGGAGAAATATATATTTGGGAAGTTTGAAAACATTACAAGAAATTGTGATACTTTCTACATCATGTTTTGGTGCGAGATACTCTCAGCGCATAAAAATAGGACTTACATTTTCACATAAAATGCAGATATCTTTGTTTGACGTAGATTTTTGCAAGTGTTGCAAGAATGACATTCCGACAAGGCAAAAAAAATGCACATGGTGTATTTATTTGGGGGGAAACTCATTGCTTTGGTTTTGTGAGGTCTGCCACCACAACACAACAAAATGATTTTACATTTCACACAAATTGCACAATCAATAGCCATGTAATAGTTTTTAAGCCTAAAATCATTAAAATTCTTAAAAAATTGAATTAAAAATATTAGTTACTGCAGGTAGTTTCCATTTAACCAAATAATAACCAGAAATTAGTACCAATACTGTAATTGTAATGTTCCCAGTTTTTTTACTTTGATTTTTGTTGTGGCAGAAGCTCAGCAGAAACATAATGAAACACACACATTTACACACTGCAGATACGTTTGTATTCACTTCTCACAGTACATGGTTTGTTAGCACTCTGTGCATACCGTAATATTCAGTAGGATTTCATAATCAGCCCACTGGAGGAGATTAGCAAATCATTCAATTGCAGTGAGGTTGTATACGTCACAAGTGAGCCACAATTTATTATACTGGCATAACAATAAAATTAGCAACTGTATAATTGGGGGAATTGACAAGACACACTATAATTTTCATGATGCATCATTCTAACAGAAAGTTTTGCCGAAAGTTTCCTTAAGTAATCTCTACAAAAAGAGAGAAGTTTAAAAGTACTTAGCTAGTGTCAAAGTTGACTTGGGACCAAAGTCTTGCTCGTGAATACAACCGTAAAGTATCTCAGTGTGTTGACCACTGCCCAAATTGTATTAGGTTCGTGCAAACTCAAAGGGAAAATCTGCAGATGAGTGAACTATTTATTTCTGCTTCTTTACAATTTAAAACAAGAGTTAATAGAGAAGTACATTATGTCGCACAACTTACCTCCAATTCTGACCCCACTGTAACATAATTAACCACAATTTTCACCATCACAGCGATCCTATGGAACTGACAATCATCATGTTGATGCTTATTTCTGTCACAAGACTTTAGGCATGATCAAACAATCCTGCAAACATAAATGTAACAATAGCACGATACTAAAATACAGGCAATGAGGAATTTATAACATGTTGCACATCATACGACAAAAGGAATGTAACTGTTGGATGAATCCAAAAATTCATAAACTTCGAAACTGACCACGACCTCATTGGAAAACTCCCAGATAGGCAGCAGGTTGATCACAGGCCAATATTAAGCAATGACTACAACTGTATCCTGAAAGTTACTGCTAGCAAGCGTACACAAGGGTCCCGCTTGCCTGGCACTTGGAACTGCTGTGCAGTGTGTTTGAAATCCTGGTTTTTTGACGACACTACTTAACACGTCCCCAAAATGTTTACCTATGAAAATATATACCCAAGACTAAGACAGAATTGCACTTTTAAGTTACCACACATGCTGTATATATTATTTTAGAGCATTCCAATATAGTGAAAAATGGTGGCTTTTTCAGACTGCCGTATCTTCAAACACTCTAGCAGGATACGAGTCCAACTACAATGGGAGCCTGTATTGAATTTTGCTAGACTTTTCATTAATAAAATTGTAAGGTCACAGCTGAAAGCCCCATATGTACACGCAGCACTACGAGAACACTGCATGCCAGTTCATAGCCCTGCGCGTAGCAGCAATGGCGCTCTTTTAGCATGCACCAGTGTAACCATTATAGCTCCAGTGCTTCTCTGTTAAAAAGAGGGAAATCGATGCAGGCAGGGGACCCTCAAGTAGAAAATCTTACCAAAGAAAGAGATGGATAATCTAAAACTGTCGGACATGTTCATGGGGCCATTGACAGTAAAATGCACATCACACCATTCACAGCCAAAAAGTTGTGATTTAATCCCGGGCAAACATATATTAAAACACATGTTATTCTTCAAAGTGTTACTAGCCATGGTTTCAGTACAACATTAAGAATTTACGTATCTTATATATAAATAGATGTTTCATATATTTTATTGTATACTAAGTTAGTTTTAATGCTTATAAATGGCCAACCAAAACATTTTTTTTTTTTACAGTACACAAAAATACTCTGTATCATTGTCACATTTCACGTACAGTAGAATCCCAATAACTCATATTGTCAAGGGACTGAATGTTAAATATGAATTATCAAGATATTCAAATTAACGGGATTACCAATAATTGGGAGCAAAAAAACATAATAACGAGACTAATGCAAATTTGCATTAATATGTAATGATAAATGCATGGCTACATATTATATATACATATGTATATACAAATCAATAATTACATCAATAAAAAACGCAATAACAATTTACGTTAAAAAAAAAAAATCTAATTTTCTTTTGGTGCAAACCTAGAATATGGGTATTGTCGATGGCTTTGTCAAGCATGTTCAAAGCAGAAAATACTTCATCGCCAACGTCTGGTTTCTCTAAGAAATGGCGCACGTTGTTGATGTATTGTTTAGCCACTTTAGGTGTAATTGTCGGCACATCATCTTCATCACCTTCACCATCAATGTCCTGAGATGGAGCCAATATCGTCAGTTAGAATCCCCGCTACCGCTAGGCCATCGTCAAAATGGACGAAATCTTCAAACCCTCCCACGTCCCTCAGTACCCTTCCTGTCTTTTTTACCCTGCCCGAATTGCATAAATCTAGAGCTTGTGTACAGTCTAGGGTTAAAAACATTACGCGTTAAGGAGATTTTTAAGTTGGAAATAAGAATTATAAGACGTTTTAATTGAGCTCCAGCACCAAAATAAATACGTATATCGAGGAGACCGAAATGCATTGTTTTTTTACGAATTAAAGGGATTTTTTCAAGGGACCGGCAAATTTGTACGAATTAGCGGGATGTACGAATAATCGGGATGCAAAGTATCGGGATTTCACTGTATTTAAATATGAAGCAATTGCAATATCTGCACGTGTATATGCTTGGTTTGGTGCGCTTTCAACTGCAACAGTTTTGCATGAATGAACATCCCAATTGCAATCAGTTATTTGTATTGTTGTTCCAAGCTTCTTTCCAATACTTTCTTAGGTTGCAGCAATTTTCATGGTAATGAGTGTTTCATTAACACGCAAATTAATTAACGCATTCACTACTGGTGACACTTAAAGCAACCGAGCTTGACACCGGGCAGCCCTACTGGTCAATTTCAGCCCTACCAAAGCCAGCGCCAAATAAAACGCACGTTAAAACAATACATTACAAACACTTTAAAACCTTATTAACATGGAAGGTGCATGGCATGACCTAAACCAAAATACACAGAATCTAGGCGGTGCCAACAAGAATAATACGGCCGCACTTGACTAAACAGCAACAGTGGCAGTATACGTACACCTCCACAAGGCTCAAGAAAAGGCATCAGCAAAACTAACTTGCACACAATCAGAACGGACAGTTTACAGCGGTGCATTACGTTAAACCAAACCAGAATTTTGAATGCCTACCAAACAAAAATTTAGACAAAGACACCATCGAAACTCCTACTACAGTTAATCTAGCCACTAAATTACATCAACCATGAAAATTACAACACCAACTATTACATGCCATAACCCACCTTAACAAATGTCAGCCAAGCTATTTGCATATATTAATCAAAATGCACAAAGTATCGGCGATGATAGCGATGAAGCAGGCATAGTTGTCAGCTGGAAGTCTCGTAGGCCATCAGAAGAAAGTGAGCTCCCCCGAACGGGGTAAGGCCTTAATAAACCGTCATTCAACTAGACATCGCTGCGTTGCGCAAGCACAGACACGAGGGAGTACGCTGGTGCCAAGGTGGGGATCCAAGGAGGTAGCAAGGGACGGGAAACCAAGCAACGCGAAAGAGCGCACTGAAGTTCGATAATGCCGGAACAATACATGTGCCGCCATGCTCGGCACAGCCTGAACAAATCTTTTTTAGCATTTTCCTCCAAATTTTGCACGGAAATTTCATATTTGGACTTTGGCCTAAGTGACCTTGCAAAAACCGAGTTGGCTGAATTTTAGATCAAGTATTTTCACAACAAAACTTTGTGCTGATTTTTTTTTTAACCTGACCTCTTTAATAATTGTGCCGGAGCCAGTTTAATTTCTCGCACACCCGACTTGGTGCACGTTCGTCAAGTGTCAGCGGTCCTGAGCTGCAGGAAGAAGAGACCAGTCCTTTGTCTGACCAGTTGGTTGTTATCTCATTGAAGCTCGCTGTACAGTTCTCTAGTGGCAATTTTATTTTTAGTAGTGTTAGTACACCACAATATTTCACGATTGCAAAATTTCCTAGTTCCTAGGTATACCTTCTGCTCAACCTCATTTGTTATAGAATGCCTTCCGTTTTTGTCCATGTTATGAAGAGTATAACCGGTGTAAATTTTGGGACGACGGTACTGCAAACAATGATCACTGGAACAAACAGCATGTGCTCACGTACTTCATTAAAATGTAATTAGCATTTGAATTGTAGCCAGAAATTTCTCGAAGGAGGCAAAGAGAGGGATTGGTGAATAGTATAGAAAAAAAAAGGGGGGGGGGGTTACACTGGCATTAACAGTGCTGATATGCATATTTAATTAGGACAAATACTTGGAGAAAAATTACTTCACAATATAATAAAATACATCATAGTTTACAGCAATTACGTATTTTTTCTTCACAATTAAAAGGCTTGTTAATCATTTTTATACTAATTGTTGACAGACAACAATAGTGGCAAATGGGGAGGGGGATTATGCCCTGCCCCTCCCCTTTCCCTTCATCATCACCAGATTTGCCTCCAGTTGCCATTAAGAATGGCTGGAGGCAAATTACATCTCTCTGTGTATGTGTTAATTATTCAATAATGGAACAATAAGAAAATACTGTACTGTTACATTTTATCACATAAATTGCACATTTATGATGACATGAGATGACAAATATACATATGTATAATAAAAATAACATTTCTGCATGAAAAACAATCTTTTTATAAGACACAAATAAATTAAAATATATAGTAATCAAGGTGCAGAGCAGGGAATAAGCAAAAATCATAATTAATTACTGTTGCAGGTTTATCTTACATTTGCAGCGTTTTAAACTTAGTCCACCTGTGCAGATAAACACAAAATGTGAACTATTGTCAAGGGCAAGCGTGTTACCATACGGCATTCATGAGCATCTTGCCAGCACAAAAACTTGCTTCCAACATAATTTTTACCATCCAATACGCTAATACAAAACAGTGTTCACTGAACAGAAATTAAAAAATGCATTTAAAGATGTTCCACACTATAGCGTGAAGGAACATCTCTAAGACTTTTCCATTTAACCAGTACCACTCTCTTACGTGTACCTAAAAAGTCACAGACATCAATACTAAGAGATGCGGCGGTAATAAGCCGCTTAGACTACTGATTACATTATAAAAAAGTAGACAGATTGCACAAGCACTCACACGACGGCACTCGCGGTTACACACACATACACACACACACAAACAAAAGGCGGACGAACAAATTTTCCACGTCGCATGGTGTTTGCTGGCTAGGCCAGCCTCATCAGGTGCCCTGCGAGTACTCGGCGCATTCTGTCTACTTTTTATAAAGACATCAAAACTAACTATGACCTCAACCTGAAAACTGTCTTGAGGTAGAAGCCAGGTTGATCACGGGCTAAAATTAAGTAATGGCTAGGACTGCATCCCGGAAGTTACCGCTAGCAAACTTGTTCAATCTCGCACTTGTATAATGTTGGTGATCTAAGGCTATGATACAACCCACTTTTTTCTCCATAACTCACTGTCACTTCAGAAACATAATAGAAGACACTCTTAATCAATAACACATTTTAAACATTTTCATTTACATAACTATTAAAATGTTTCCAAAATGTGTCAGTGACACAAATTTTATAACTCATGGTGGTATTACAGAGCATGTTTATAAGGTACATAATCTTGAAATTAAAACTTTTACAAATTTAACAATCAATTTTTTTTATAAGATAATAATATGTTTTATTATATACAGCAAAACTATTATATTCAGAAATGTGCGCTGATGAAGCATAGTTTTTACGTGAAAACAAAGGACACTTCAATTTACGACCAAATACATATTCCATGCTTGCCTCTGGGTAGCCCCCAAAATACTTCATACTCAATACATACTTCAATATGGATTCAGTATCAATGGCATTGTGGTATCACAAGTATCAAAGACCCACAGTTAGTTTGAAAATATTTTAAGTGTTACTCCAGAATTTCATGTATAATTCACAAACTGGCACATTCTTATAAATGGCTATCATTACGCCATGAACAGAAAGTAATATATCCTAGTTATTTCTGAGTTTCGTACACAGCTCAGTGGGAGATGGTTTTATAACAACTTACCTAATGAGAAATCAACACACATACAAACAATAACATGACTTACCGTTTACCTTAATTTTTATGAACTAAAAACTGCAGTGTTTGTAGTAAATATACAAACTTTATTTCGCCAAAGTGTTTTTACATAAATTAAGTTTTATACACAACATTTAAAAAAAAATTAACCGCACATTAGGTTTCACACTGTTATGCATCTACAATGTTCGATTTGGTCCTGTAAAATCATTAGCTTACAAAAAAAAAATCAACTGTTTGTTGACTTTCAAGGAAATGAATAATGAAAACAGAACGCTAAATAAAACCATCAATTTATTAAACAAAGAAGAATATCTTTCTTGATTACAACACACCTCCGTCAGATTTTACCAGAATTGAAGTAACACACAGATAAAACTACTTTTATGATTTTTAATATTAAATAACAATCAGCATACTGTAACTACAAGAAAGCTATACAATTTTTAGGTGTCATATGCTCTTAAAAAGTCAAACTGCTCATTATTTCCTCGTTAGTTAATGTTGTATCACATAACTACATGCATCAGTAATTTACGAAATCATTCAACATTTTGTTCCGTTTGCTACATAACAAATTATTGTGCCCGGGCAACACACACAGTAGGTAATACTGTAAAAATAAAAAAAATATTTGAGTCCTCTTTAAAATTATTTTTATATTACCATAGGTGACTCACTTAAGAACTGATAATACAATACAGTACTTTAAACAAATGCACCCAATATAACACATAACTAGTCTAAAATTTATAATTTTAAATGTATAAATAATTAGAGATATAAAAAATAAAACTGAAGTACTAGTATAAATATCTTATTGAGATTCCCGCATAAAATGTTACGTTCAGTAAAAAGTCTTCTGCAAAATCTAAAACAAGTCACAGGTATATCTGACAATACACACAATGCTGTAACATAGCATTAAAAAATATCACTCAAAACGCCTGTCACTCGGGTACTACACAAACAATAATGTGCACCATTTTGTATGAAAAATATCTTATAAGCTCAATGACTAGAAAATTTAAGTACAAGACATCAAATAAAGTGTAAGTGCATAAAAATATTTCCAGCACAAAAAAAGTGCTAGTTGACGCAGTTTAAGTCATAAAACTATATGTAAACAAAAATATTTTTTTTTTTTATAAATTAAAATAAGAGTTCTATTTTGTAAATTTTTAAATCAAATGTAATGACAAAATTAACCTAGTGCTCGCTTCTAACTGCACATCAGCCTGTATTTGTCTAGCCTATATTACAGGGGGTGAACACCAANGGGGGGGGGGGGATCATTCAACACCAACATTATAAACAAACATTTTTTGGTTGAAGAAAAGTGATTCATCATAATTGTCCATAAAAAGGGATGCAATTAGATCTTATATATATAATACCTTCACTAATATAAACCAATACTAATTTCAAGTTTTAATAACACACAAGTTAAGTTGTAGGCAATGACTGTATGATTGAAAAAAATGACCAGCTGGTTTTTTTAATATCTCATTATATAAATAATAATAATAATTAGCTAATCCCGTATATATCACTATTCTGCAATGAAAAAAAAATTTGATCACATTTATTTCTAAGCAGAAAGTGCTGTACAAATGTTTCAATATAATAGTCCAAGGTGCGTGAGGTAATGAACTAGTAATCTGTAGAAAACATATTTTACAAACACAAAGTTCAACAAAGCTTCATAGATCATAGATCAGATGGTTAGACACCTACTTCTCAACCAGAAGGTGGCTAGAATGAATCCCAGCGCCCACCAGATTTTTTGAGTTCACTTCAACCTTCCTAGAAATGATGGTTCCCCACGTGACAACAGCACAACACCAACGCATCCAGCAGGCAACAAGGGAAGACAATCAAATGCTAAGCTTTCTAGCAGATGACACCAGAACTAAAATGGCGGTGTAGCCCACTTGTAAATTTTGAATTTGTTCTTACCATGTAGCCTGCCTTCGATACCCCTTATTAAAGTGGCTCGTTGGTCAACACGGCAGATTGCACTGTTGATATACCTTACTTACTCTATGCTATGCTACAGCACATCCTTACATACATGTTTGTGCAGAATGTGCAATAAAAACTGTAAACACAATTAACTATGTGATGCCTGCTATTCTCCATCGTCTTTGAAGCCCAGGAAAGATGTGAACTGCCAGGAGAACACAAAGAAAAGTAAATTTAATCAATGTCTGCATGGGATGAAAGAGGCATGCACCAGCATCACACGTCAAGTATCGTACACAGAAGTTGCAATTTTGACAGGCATATGGCGCCAGTTTGCCTCAAGATGGTGTCCAACGCTGTCAAATGAAATCAATTACCAGAAATAAGAAGACAAGAAAAGAAACGCATGAAATTTATCGACGAAGAAATTGTTCTGGTGAATTCTATAATTTGTATTGGCAGTCGCGGGAGTCTCTAGACAAGTTTTTTGAGTACACGAGGATGTCAGTTATGTTAAATCTTGTCTCTCACGTCCCATAACACCAGCATCTTACGAACTTATTCAATAATCAACTCGCAACGATCATTTCAACTCTCCACTTTCAGCGCTGCTCCGACCCTGATGCCGATGTTGCCTGTTGACATGCCAAGAATATCTAATTAATCGAGATTCTTCTTTGACGTTCATTGCAGCTGGTTGACGCTAGTGCGCACGTGCTGCCGTCTTGCTGCTCAACGTATTCGAATTTTGCTGCTTGAAACTGACACGCGCTGATACCAGAAATTGGATCCTATGCAGGAGACAGCCTTGCACTCACGTAAACTTGAGAATAACACGGAAGGAATACAAACCCTACTACATTTTGATGAAATGCTTTAAGGCACAGTTACTCTAAACATACTTCCAGAATAGGTCAACACTTGCTCATTAGATGAATTCAAAATATATCTCTTTCCACATACTCTTCGTTGCTCTACAAACACGTAACATAATTTCATCATTTCAAAACTTTTAACTGTGCATACACCAAAAGTAAAATATTTTACTGTCATCAATACATCCAATTGTGTGCGCATATGCACAATTAATAAATATACTGGTCCTCTAAAATATTAATAAAATGAATACTATTTTCTGCACTGTAAAATCCTACATGCATTTATTAAAAAAAAACCACAGCAATGAAAGTACAGTGTGTACTAGTATTTATTTAGTTGTAATAAAAAATAATATTTTGGTTCCACTGTCCCTGTACCAGTAACTAACAACATAACCAATGTAAAATTAGTTTTACATACACAGGAAACACTTGTAGGTTTTGGCAGCCAAATACAAAATTACCAGCAAGTTCTGAACACAAAAATTGGTATCTGTTTCATCATCACAGCCAGGAAACTCAGGGGGGCAGGAATAATTGTCGGTTTACACTACCCCGTGCCATTACTACAACTAATAAAGATAGGGTTGATTCAAGAACCTCTTGTGTGTAAACTTGTGTAATTAGCTTCAAAATTTTCCTGTTGTTACTAAATCAAGGATGTTGGCCAGAAAAATCAATTAACTGGTTCCGAAATAGTAACTTTCAGAAAAAACTGGTTCAAGGTCAAGGTCAAAATATCTTGTAGCGCACAAGTTCTTGATAAAATTCACTAAATTTGAGAAAGAGGTGGCTGAAAGAGAGGGGGAGGTGGGAAGATAAGTAACAATCTGTTCACACCCTTGAACCCTCGCTGGTGTTGGATAAAACAACTCTTTGTGAAGTATGGGACAGCAACGTTTTAACAGAGTTTTTAACATTATTTACATAGCAAGTGGTAATTATAAAAACTTTAAACAGGAATCAAGTACATACATAACAGGCTGTTTGACAAAACAAATAAACATTGATGAAGATAANCTGACACGCGCTGATACCAGAAATTGGATCCTATGCAGGAGACAGCCTTGCACTCACGTAAACTTGAGAATAACACGGAAGGAATACAAACCCTACTACATTTTGATGAAATGCTTTAAGGCACAGTTACTCTAAACATACTTCCAGAANCACGGAAGGAATACAAACCCTACTACATTTTGATGAAATGCTTTAAGGCACAGTTACTCTAAACATACTTCCAGAACAGGTCAACACTTGCTCATTAGATGAATTCAAAATATATCTCTTTCTATATACTCTTCATTGTTCTACAAACACGTAACATAATCTCATCATTTCAAAACTTTTAACTGTGCATACACCAAAAGTAAAATATTTTACTGTCATCAATACATCCAATTGTGTGCGCATATGCACAATTAATAAATATACTGGTCCTCTAAAATATTAATAAAATGAATACTATTTTCTGCACTGTAAAAGCCTACATGCATTTATTTAAAAAAAACCACAGCAATGAAAGTACAGTGTGTACTAGTATTTATTTAGTTGTAATAAAAAAAATATTTTGGTTCCACTGTCCCTGTACTAGTAACTAACAACATAACCAATGTAAAATTAGTTTTACATACACAGGAAACACTTGTAGGTTTTGGCAGCCAAATACAAAATTACCAGCAAGTTCTGCACACAAAAATTGGTATCTGTTTCATCATCACAGCCAGGAAACTCAGGGGGGCAGGAATAATTGTCGGTTTACACTACCCCGTGCCATTACTACAACTAATAAAGATAGGGTTGATTCAAGAACCTCTTGTGTGTAAACTTGTGTAATTAGCTTCAAAATTTTCCTGTTACTAAATCAAGGACGTTGGCCAGAAAAATCAATTAACTGGTTCCGAAATAGTAACTTTCAGAAAAAACTAGTTCAAGGTCAAGGTCAAAATATCTTGTAGCGCACAAGTTCTTGATAAAATTCACTAAATTGGAGAAAGAGGTGGCTGAAAGAGAGGGGGAGGTGGGGAGATAAGTAACAATCTGTTCACACCCTTGAACCCTCGCTGGTGTTGGATAAAACAACTCTTTGTGAAGTATGAGACAGCAACCTTTACCAGAGTTTTTAACATTATTTACATAGCAAGTGGTAATTAAAAACTTTAAACAGGAATCAAGTACATACATAACAGGCTGTTTGACAAAACAAATAAACATTGATGAAGATAATTCAGTTTGCTAAAAGAAAGAAGTATTGTAACACATTCATTGAGACAGTAACAATTATTATGATGCAAATAATAGAATTTGACTACATAAATCTAATATCACTTCAAAAATGCAATCAACCAAAACATTCATTATTCAAATTGTAAATCTCTCCACGAGTCAATGTTTATGCTATGAGAGAAAGAACAATGATGATGTGCAGAGCGATGAATGTGTCCACTGCTCGAACCAGCAGTGACAACCTGTTGTGAGTGGAGTGATGAATGTAGCAGAAGATGTATCTGGCGTACTTCTGCATCCTTCGTAAGTGCAGCAACCATAACCCTCCTCTGGTGATGGAGAACTCACGAAATGCACAACAGGACCATTCCTTTTTGCTGATCAAATTGTACATTTAACATTATTATTAACTGCAACAATCTATTTTCTGCTCTCCCTTTAATAATATGTGGCACTCACTTTCACTTGTGCATAAATAATATCCAAAACTTGTTTGATATAACTCTGCACCACTTATCACGGTCATATCTCCACCATACTTTAAATAATAGTTCAGATAAACAGTCACCATAAATGCAGTTTTTTTTAAAAAATAACAGTTTGATATAGTTACAGTTCGTAGCACACACCTTGAAAACTTCATTTCGTACACAAGTGTCAATGGAAATTATAGGCAAAGAATGGCTGGAACTGGTACTTGCAAAATTACTGGGGCACAAATGTGTCCTTCATATCAATATGATAACCCAGTATCAGTATCGGGATTACAACCATTTTTTAAGGCCCCTCTTTCTGAATTCTGACGACAATAGTAAAGCTATTGGAAATTAGTAGAAACAACAACAGTTTCAAACCACTAAATATTTTTCAATAAATTTATAATCTACACACAACATAAACAAACAATTAAAAAAATCAATACCACTAATAGTTATCAATGTGTGAATACAACAACGCTGGCCAATGAAATCACAGTTCAATAACAATTCAAGAAGACGTAAGAAGCAAAACATTATTACAGAAAAATATGCAAATAAAAGAGCAATAAACCATGAAATAGTTTCCAATGTGAGAAAGTGTTCGTAGAGAAAATCAGAGAAAAGTAACAAAGAAAGCTCCTCAGTTAGACCACAACAAATTGAATTGTTTTAAATGAAACAACATTATCTAGACTTCAATAATTAAATCTAGCTTGGCGCATGGGTTAGGAGAGAAATAACCTGTGTTGCACAGGTTGGTGCCCTCTTGTAGAAACATCTCGAAACATTACAGGGACTTCACTTGCTGTAGGCTCTATTAGCATAAGAATTCTTACTTCTTACAATATAACAACTAGACATTAAGTTTTTCAATTTTTCTTTTTCTTTAGTCTTTGTTAACTTGTCCGCTTTTGAAAACCCTTATGCTTAGGGCCAGTGACTTTTCGCGTAAAAATCGGAGCACACAGTAGACTTCAATATATACACATCTCAGCTGTTGTTATGCCACCATTGGCTGCTGGTGCCGTGTCCGTCTTTGACCAAGCCACTCGGGACTAAGTAACTCCGACACTGAATCTTCGTGATTCGTGCGGAAACGGTTAACACGGGCCAGGACATTTTTTAGCCAATCGAAGATGCTGGACGACCCTACAGTGCCTTGGACTGTATCTTGTCTCGAAATCTTTTCGCGAAATATCACTGCCCCTTCTTATGCTTGAAATTAACCAAACAGTATCAGATTTCTTCCAGCCAGTAGAACACAAGTTCACACCTACTACGTCAAGTCATGACGGGTACTTCTAGATCTCTTATAAGCTCGCTGCAAGAATAGAGAATCATTTCAGCGTACTTGCTAGTGCTGGGCAATTTACCTCGTAGCAAGTTTGCAAAATGGAGCGTCTCACTGGCTCTCTTATAGGCTCAGTGTACTCATCATAGCATTACATAGGCACACACAAACAATAACAATTACATAATATGAACAATAACCATAATCACATAGCAATGACAATCGGTCTCAAACGGTTGTCAGCACGATTTCTCTCTCATTTTTCGCATAGCTTCAGTGTCTCTCAAGTAATCCAAACAACTTTCAACACTGAGAAACTGAATTTAGCTTAAACCTTGGCTGGTATTTCTCGACTGCACTTTAGGCGCTGTCTTTGGCTTCTGGCAATTTACAAAAAGGTCTACACTGAGTAATATTGTACTTGCCTAGCAGTTGACCATCAAGTGTCTTTAGTTAATAACAGTTTTGATGTCTGATTGATGAAACAATATGTGGGCCACCGTACAATAACATCGACTTCTTGGTTACGCGACTCAGAACTAGATCTCCCTCTTTAAATTAATTTAATTTGGACAACTTTTGATTACGCTTGTGACTTTCAGCAGATGAAAAGAGCCTNACTTATCACGGTCATATCTCCACCATACTTTAAATAATAGTTCAGATAAACAGTCACCATAAATGCAGTTTTTTTTTTAAAATAACAGTTTGATATAGTTACAGTTCGTAGCACACACCTTGAAAACTTCAGTTCGTACACAAGTGTCAATGGAAATTATAGGCAAAGAATGGCTGGAACTGGTACTTGCAAAATTACTGGGGCACAAATATGTCCTTCATATCAATATGATAACCTAGTATTAGTATCGGGATTACAGCCATTTTTTAAGGCCCCTCTTTCTGAATTCTGACGACGATAGCAAAGCTATTGGAAATTAGTAGAAACAACAGTTTCAACCCATTAAATATTTTTCAATAAATTCATAATCTACACACAACATAAACAAACAATTAAAAAAATCAATACCACTAATAGTTATCAATGTGTGAATACAACAATGCTAGCCAATGAAATCACAGTTCAATAGCACGATTCAAGAAGACATAAGAAGCAAAACACTATTACAGAAAAATATGCAAATAAAAGAGCAATAAACCATGAAATAGTTTCAAGTGTGAGAAAGTGTTCGTAGAGAAAATCAGAGAAAAGTAACAAAGAAAGCTCCTCAATTAGACCACAACAAATTGAATTGTTTTGAATGAAACAACATTATCTAGACTTCAAAAATTAAATCTGGCTTGGCGCATGGGTTAGGAGAGAAATAACCTGTGTTGCACAGGTTGCTTACCTCTTGTAGAAACATCTTGAACCATTGCAGGGTTTTCACTTGCTGTAGACTCTCTTAGCATAAGAATTCTTACTTCTTACAATATAACAGCTAGACATTAAGTTTTTCAATTTTTTTTTCTTTAGTCTTTGTTAACTTGTCCGCTTTTGAAAACCCTTATGCTTAGGGCCAGTGACTTTTCGCGTAAAA
Source organism: Clitarchus hookeri (assembly GCA_002778355.1). Lineage (NCBI taxonomy): Eukaryota > Metazoa > Arthropoda > Insecta > Phasmatodea > Phasmatidae > Clitarchus > Clitarchus hookeri. The sequence continues at coordinate 108,537 of NQII01000274.1, read as the reverse complement.
ATCGGAGCACACAGTAGACTTCAATACTATATACACACCTCAGCTGTTGTTACACCTCCATTGGCTGCTGGCGCCGTGTCCGTCTTTGACCGAGCCACTCAGGACTAAGTAACTCCGACACTGAACCTTCGTGATTCGTGCGGAAACGGTTAACACGGGCCAGGACATTTTTTAGCCAATCGAAGACGCTGGACGACCCTACAGTGCCTTGGACTGTATCTTGTCTCGAAATCTTTTCGCGAAATATCACTGCCCCTTCTTATGCTTCAAATTAACCAAACAGTATCAGATTTCTTCCAGCCAGTAGAACACAAGTTCATACCTACTACGTCAAGTCATGAGGGGTACATCTAGATCTCTTATAAGCTTGCTGCAAGACTAGAGAATCATTTCAGCGTACTTGCTAGTGCTGGGCAATTTACCTCGTAGCGAGTTTGCAAAATGGAGCATCTCACTGGCTCTCTTATAGGCTCAGTGTACTCATCATAGCATTACATAGGCACACACAAACAATAACAATTACATAATATGAACAATAACAACAATCACATAGCAATGACAATCGGTCTCAAACGGTTGTCAGCACGATTTCTCTCTCATTTTTCGCATAGCTTCAGTGTCTCTCAAGTAATCCAAACAACTTTCAACACTGAGAAACTGAATTTAGCTTAAACCTTGGCTGGTATTTCTCGACTGCACTTTAGGCGCTGTCTTTGGCTTCTGGCAATTTACAAAAAGGTCTCAACTGAGTAATATTGCACTTGCCTAGCAGTTGACCATCAAGTGTCTTTAGTTAATAACAGTTTTGATGTTTGATTGATGAAACGATATGTGGGCCATCGTACAATAACATCAACTTCTTGGTTACGTGGCTCCAATAGTCGCTCACACGATTGGTTTTCCTCAGAACTAAATCTCCCTCTTTAAATTAATTTAATTTGGACAACTTTTGATTACGCTTGTGACTTTCAGCAGATGAAAAGAGCCTCGCTTCAACCAATTTGTATATTTCTTGTCTAATTCTATCAAGATCACTCTCTTTTTTTATAGGAAAGTTAGGCAGACTTTTTAAAGATACAGCCTCCAAAAGCTGACAGGACAAGATTTCAAAAGGGTTGTACATTTTTAGTAATGTTGTCTCTTTGCTGTACAGCACTTTCTTGGTTCGCATTCGCTTGACTGAATACAGGTGCCATAGGATTTACTGGTGTCCTTGAATAATAATTAGCATGCACGTATCCAGGTGTCATTAAATTAGAATGCCGTGGAAAATGTACAGGTGCGAAAGGTAATGAATACAGTGACATGTTAGGTGGGGGTTGTATTACGTCTATTGGTAATCCATTTTGATTGTATAAGACTGCTGAATGGTTTTCAGTTTTCTTATTACCAGCGACATCTTTCACAGTCTCATCATGTTTGTCCCTTTTCTTTCCTTTGCACCTTCCCTGATAACCAGGCCTAAATCTACGTGAATATGTTTTAGATTCGCCCTTGGACGTGACAGAATTATGTTGGTTATTACTCCAGTCGTGGTACCCATTATTCTGCTCTGAATCAAACTCCCAATCAAGAGTATGTACTCTAGGATTATGTACTGGTGATGAGTGCGGTGGTTGAACTGAATGAGGGTTGTTTTGGTTGCGAGTACCGTCATATAATGGCTGGACTCTGTTTTGTGGAGAACGTCCCTGATCCCTCGTTTGACTGGTTCTCAACTGCTTCTCATGCTGGTCCAAACGCAACACCTGATATCAGAACTCAGCCAAGTCATGGTATGTCCTACCTGCCCATTGTATCTGATAACGAAATGGTAGTTGTGATAACAAGATTTCTATGAATTCCTTGTCTTCCATTGGAGAGGAGAAATGGCACGTGCGTTCAAACATAACGTTAAAGTGCTTCTCTGATGAATTGTTTCGCATTGGGTCAAACTTCTCTAGGTGCACTTGGGCTAGCAAATTGCCCTGTATTTGTGCACTCCCAAATTTATCAATGAAAGCTTTTCGAAATTCTGAGTACGAATTGACCTTTGCTTTCACTACACTCCAACAATAATATGCAGTTGAGCGTAAACTCTAACTTAGACATCTAAGTATCTCAGTATAAGATAAACCAAAAATTTTTGAATACTCTTCCAGTTTAATTAAATAATAAATTGGATCCTCAAACATTTTCCCACTGACAAGCGATATATTATCAGACCAGTGTTCAGCCGGGTGATGGATTAAGGCAGCTGTCTGGTTATAAAATGTAGAAAGTGGTATCTGCCTGCAGGTGTGTTCCTTTTCAACATGTGGAATTTCACCTACTGGTATGGTACATGTGTCATATTGTAATATTCCCGCGGGCTAGTTGAGCGATATTTAAAATATTATTTCTGCCTCACAGTGGGCGCCATATTGTATTAGTCCGGCACTTGTTACACTGCGGAATGTTTACGTTGCCACGGCTTGCTCAGGGTAGAAACACGAGACTCAGTTAATTGAACACTAGTTACTAAAGAAAAAAGTTCCATATTAGTTTGATATATATTTATTTAATTAACATTCTGCAACACAGTTCACAGACGCACAGACGGAGTTTCAGTATGCAGAGTACGAACCTTTACCATTAAATATACTATTGCAGATAACAGTGCCACAGTCGTTTACTTAATGTTATTAAAAAAACTGACCCGAAGAAACTTAAAATGCAGCTACCTCCCACCCCGGCTGAGAAATGATATATTAAAGTCTAGTTGCAGATGTGGGGGTTCTAGTCCTGCCCGAACGCGGCCTAGGCTAGCATTGCATGATACTTCTCGACTGCGCTGACCTGCCCTCACGGGCGACCTGAAGTAACTCTCCCTGACGACTGACTTGAAAGAGACTGCTCTGAGGGCGACAGACAAATGCCCTTTTTGTGCTGCCTATCACCCCCCCTCTCCTGAGATAACGGCCTGGCATCTGCCAGCAGCGTCATCTAAAACTGCACGTGTCCCGCTCTCAACACGTTATCGATACTGCGTTGTCAACAGAAACGAACCTCTCGTACAACAAAAACTTGTAGACGTTGCCTGAAACTGCGCTGGAGGAACCAAAACTGTCGATGCATTCAACATCCAGATAAACTAACCTCTCGTTTCGTATAAAATTTGTTGACGCATTAAAACTGCACCAAAGGAACTAAAACTTGTCGATGTTGCCTGATCCACAGAAACAAACTGATCTAATTAATGCTGTAGCTTCCCCAAAAAACCAAAGTTCGAAACAAAACTGTAACCGTCCTCTGATAAACGTAACCCGCAGACGTCCGCTCGATAAACAAACACGGGAAACGAGCCATCACGGCTTTAAACTTCAGACCCGATAAAAATATTAAGACGCTTTCCAAAGCTTCATACACACGAAAGAATTTTACACCCGAGTCCCGAAAAATTACGAATATTGCGTCATTACAATGTGATGAAGCACAACTAGCCTGAATATTATGAGAATTGTGCATTGAATTGGCTAGTTCTTCCATGTGCTCTGTAATGTGGGAGATTTTATTATGAACTTCTTCAACACGTTTTCCCATAATTTCATGTGTATTTTTGTGTGTCTTTTCATTCTGTGATAACCTGTTTTCCAAATGCCTTTCAAAAGAAGTCCGTTGACAATCAACATTCTGAAGCAAGTCTGTAGTATTTGTGGAAGAGAGATTATTACTCTGTGTCGATTCTGCCTCTTTAACACGCATCTCTAAATTTGACAGTTGCATTGCCACTTCTTCACATGTATTTTCTAACTCGTCACGTAATGAGTTTTTGGTTTTTTCAAGGTTCGTTTTTATTAGACTAACACCTGTCTTTACTGATGTAATCTCGACAGTTGTGTTATCCGCCAACGTTTCTAGGCGTTCTGTAAGCACACACTATGAGCAAGGGTAGTTTGAGAATGAAAATCCGCCCACAATTGTGTTAGGTTTTCGCTTTGTTGCGTGTTTAGCTCGATAAATCTAACAGCTATTTTTTCTGCGGTAATGGTGTTTTCTTTTTTTATCCCCTCTAGACTAGCAGCAGTTTCCTTTTTTATTTCATCCCTGACAGATATTTTGTTTATCACAGTGTTAATTTTTTTCAAAGCCGGCAGCAGTGTCGCTTCTTATTTAATTGAATTTACTCATCAGCTGTTCCATCATAAACTTTAATTCAGATAACTGTGAATTTTCGTTTGCATTAGATCCTGATAATTCATTATTAGCAACCTACCTTTCTACTCGCGGAAGAGTTCCGTATCCTCCAAGCTCACGTCACGTGTCGTGGAATGTGGCTGGCATACAGGTTTCCTCTTTGTTCGTGTTGAGCTCGCTGTATTGCACACCTATGTGCAACACATGACTATCCCCCCCGTCAACACTACCATATAGAGAGCTGCGTAAAATGTAGGGATCACAAACTTTTTCGGTATCCATATTTCAAACAAACAGCAAAACCAATTGATGACAGAAAATCACTATGATTGTTTGACGTTCATTCACAAGTTTATAGGACGGCAATCAAGATAAAGATAAATTTAGATCTCTCACGTCCGACGATAGCTGCATTAGAGGCCCAGCCAGCCTTTTGAAGCCTAACCCACATTCTGAAGATGGAAGTCTTGAAGTCGATGCACTACAAATATTAAATTACTTTATGTTGCGTTTGAGGGCCTCTTCACTGCTATTGTCAACACAAATGCAGACCTAACATTTGTTTTGGCATCGCTAACTAACTTTGCGTCGGCGCAGTATCTTAACAAAAAAAAAAAAAAAAANTCTACGCCATGCTGCGCGAGAAGAAACGAGATGAAAGCCATCTCAAAATTACAATCTTTTTCAAGCTGAGCTTTGTTAAAATTTTAAATATGTTCCATACATTTAACACAATAAACAAGATGCTCATTCCAAAGTGAAATATCAGCTTCACCACATATAAATACTTTTAAAACATTTACAAAAATCACAAATTTCAGTAAGGTTTTCTACAAGTCCATGAAAATAAGCAAATATTATTTGTTTAAATACCTTGCCTAACAACCACAATTAACAATATCTGCCCCTAATAAACATTTAACTGAACTGACAAACCTAATTAAAAACAATAATTTTCAAACATAATACATACTCTGGATTAAGTTTCATTAAAATGAAATATTACCTGTGGGTGAATTTACAAAAAAATACTAAAAATGTTTATAATAAAGTTGTAAACATAAATTACACAAAATAACCATCTACTTCAAATGCTACACCCTAATTTAGTTCACTGCTGGAAAAATTAGCTCACCTCTGCAAATGTAACTACCATGTAGTGTGTTCTACAAACTTTCATTACTATGAAAATAAATCATTGAGAGAAAATAGGGATAATTATCAACTATAATATATACTGAAATCAACAGATGTATAACATTTAAACTAGAAATAGTAACTGAAATAATGTGATGTATAATACTTAAACTTTGTCAGATCTGATTTTACATAAATAACTATATATATACACATGCAAACAAACATATGTAATCAACAAAAAATTATCCGTAATACATGGGGTAAAATTGACAAACTAAACCGTTAAATATAAAAATATGAACAGCAATTGATGAACTCATATAACCATATAAATTAAGACACAGGAAAACAAACTTTTAATACTTCTCAGTCTTCAAGGAGCAAACACTGTTGTACCAAAGCGTGTCATCTAACATTCATCTCGCTGAAAATTTCCAAGGCTCTCCACTGTTTCGAATGAAGTAGAATGTGTGGCCTTTTAGACCTCATGAACTCCACAGCTTCTGTAGCGGTCCATCGATTTTTCTAGACACGGAAACAAATCATCTGTAAATTTTACAGCATCTAAAGCTAACTTAAGGATGACAAATCATTCTCTTTACTGGGTGATCAGAGTAGAAGGGGAGAAGAAAGAGACCTTGCATAAAAATAAACCACACCTGCAAGTAAAATTTTATTATTTTAACAGCCTTAACTTTAAATCCTGGCATAAGAGTGGTGTGAAGTGGAGTGGAGAAATTTGGGCCGATCTTAAAATCAAGGTCTTGAGAGCCGGACAGGGCGAAGCGAGGTGAGTAAGGAGCAGCGCCAGACACATGGTTTGACCACTTCACCACCATGGCCCCCTGGCATAATACTAAAATTTTGTCCTATATCCCCAATTAATTATTTCCTTACAACAAACAAAATTGATTTATTAACAATCCAAGTTTTAAACTAGCAATGAGGCTAATGCCCCGCGCTTGGCAACATGTCACCGACACATGGTGACAGACATAGCTGTGATAGTCTGATAGTGCAACATCAAAAAAAGTGTATTCTTGGGAAAGCGTTGTACTGGTTTCATTACAGACATTATGTTTTTTTATATTTTGTTTACTAATTTAACAGTTTTTTTTTGTTTAGCCTCATGCCTACACATTTGTTTGCATCATTGTTAGTATTTATCTTAGATGATATTCTTTATTTGTCTTTTATGCCACTACAACAATCAATCTAATATTTAAAGTCAGTTTAACTCAAATGTGAACCTTAATATTTAGTATTTTCACTATGCAATTTTAATGCATCTGCCTTAGCAGCAGATTTAAAATTAATTTTGTTTAAAATTGTGCCATGGGATTGTTAATATAAGACTGTTATGTGAGAATTTCTGTTTTTCATAATTATATAAGTTCTTAGAGATGCTCTGGTTTTTATCGCTACGTTCGGTCCAACATAAGCTAGGTGACATCAAGATCCCGACCTCGCCATTGTCGACTTTCTGGTATGGTAATATGAACTTTGGCAGTTAATTGTGTGAAGTTTAAAAATTGCTCAGCTCTTACCGCTACTGATGATAGCATAATAATGGTTTGGGTAATCTTTTGTCTGGATGAACACTGCTGTAACTTTTAATCACTTTCTGAGAATCATGCTGATTCAGGAGTCAGTGAGCAAAAAAGATGTTATAATTTTTATGTGGCACAGTATCTATTGTTGGCATAATTCTTCAACGTAATTTTCTAAAGTAAGGTCCGAGTATTTCCATGAAGGTGCAGCTTAGGTGTGTGTGTGTTGTAATCTTGATTTCTACCAAATTTAATTTTCCTAGATCAGTAAATTGATCTTTATCACAAAATTTGAGTCCACTCATTTTGAAATTTAAATTTTAGTAAATCTGAATTAATGAAAATGTAAACATTTAAAACAGCAATTTCTGAGGTATTACATTGCTGAACTAGCACATTGTCACAACCACAAATTCAGGCTATAAAAATTGTCAGCTACAACGCCGAACATGTTTTGCAATGGCAGTGCCCAAGCCTAATTAGAATCTTCTTCCTTCAGGTATTGAAACTATGTACTGTACTTATGTTACGTCCTGCAAATTTTTAATGTGACATCATGGAGTAATGCAATCAGCTCACCGGCCTCTCACAGCGGCAATTCAAATTTCATCCTCGTTGAATATAGTTTGACTTTTCCACACATGGGAACCATAGCCAATGAGTTTTCTTGAGGTGCTTCTGTTTCCTTCACCACATTACATTGTCGCTTCATTGATCATCAGCCTTTCAGCTCATCCATACTGACCCTGGCTTAAAGAAAGGAACAAGGAAAGTGTCAGTACATTTTTGGACCAAATCTAGCAGAAAAAAAAAAAAAAATTCTGTTTTAACGAAAATCTGGGTGTAAATGATATAGTGACAAGACTGAACACTTTCTTTTTTCCTTCATTTTCTACAATTTATATTCCTAATCAAATAAACCACGATTTGCGAAACACAACATATCACAGGTATTTTGGAGTACAGAGGGACATAATTACAAGATTTAATAACACGCTCCCACTTATCATCCTTTCTTTGTACTTTACGACTAAGTGGGGAATGACTTGCGTAAACTATACGGAAAGTTAAGTTTTCAACAATTCATCACAGTTAGCTTTCGTACCTTGACATTTTCTTTGTTATTTGGAATTCAAAGCAAAACACTATTTTATTATTCTGTCTGTTTTGACGTGAGTCCACCACTTTTTTTATGGGAATAAACCATCAGTCAATTTATTTCTAACCACAGAGTGGATTTCTTTTAGTACTCAAGTTCACTCACTAGTCATCACAAGCAGACACAACCTTTTGCTTAGAATGTCACATCCATGCCTTACCAAAGACTCGAACTCAGAGCACCAGGCATTATAGACCAGCATGCAACCAACTGCATCATGGAGATCAGCCTGATGATGTTGGAATGAATTCTGGCACGAAAGCTAACGTTGCTTTGCATCTGTTCTGTCCAGTAGGCACTCAACACAGATAAACCCCGGTGTTATCAGTCNCTGTTCTGTCCAGTAGGCACTCAACACAGATAAACCCGGGTGTTATCAGTCTGTCATAGAGGTGGAGGGCTGCTATCTGCCAAACTGAGCCGTAGCTTTCATTACTATAAGTGAACTAAAGTTTGCCGATACATCTGCGGTTATCACGTTGGCACTCATTGATAAAACAGATTTATAGGGAAATTAAAATTGTGATAAAATACAGCAAAAATACTAAAATCACCCCACCCCTGCACTCAAAAGATATACGCAGAACATTTTCAGTTTTGGCTCTAATAACAAATATGCATAACTCTCCGCGAGTAGTCAAAAGGTGTGTGTTATTAACGGCATATGTGATCTAGTAGTGTGAAATTGCTATGTATGAGACACCCCTAGGGGCAACTAAACAAACAATTAAATTACAACAACCACTCTGTACTGTTTTTTTTCCCCCACACAATCACTACCATTCTGTGATTATTTTTTGGTATGACGTCACCTGTAACCTATACCAACAGAAGGTGACAACATATGATTTTGGACTTAAACATAGAAAACTCAATACGTATTTACTTTAAATAGCAGCAGGAAAAAGTGAACAGTCTTCTGGTTAATATGAGTTAACGTAAGTTAGTCCAAGTGGCAATGGGGAAAGACCAAACCTGCATCGATACACTCAAACCAGTTTGAGAAATTTTCCGCTTCCAAAGCGTCCACTTTTCCTGTCTACAACTGCCTTCAGCTAGCAAGTATAAATTGAACGACACTACTGATAAACTGTCACTAGTATTTCCACTTCGAAAATGACATCCATGTCAAATAATCACATACGCTGACAGAAACTACGTGAGCTGTCAACTAAAACATGATGATTAGCCTTACACGTGATAATTATACATTTATCTCCTTAGGCACACATGGCAAAGAAAATAATACATTTCTAAGATTGTTCCGAATTCCAAGACACTTTCCGAGAAAGTCTGACCAGCCCATATAATTAACAGTAACAGCATTAATAAAATACATTATTATTACCAAATTCTGTAAGACAAGATTTTGAATTTTATTCTTAAAATGTCAACTATTATGTCATTGCTTAAGCAAGCTAAATACGAATTTAAACACATACTGGGTTACGAATTATCTTTGTAAATCTCAATGGTAGTTTCACACTTCCTAATTACAATGTCCTGCAAATCTTAGTAATGCAAAAATTATTAAAAATTGGAAAGAACTGTGTAACAACACACCAGTCTACTTGTGTTGGGGCCATGCACTGTATTTTACATTACAGTGCCAACCAAAGAAAGCGCCTCAAGTAATTTCCAACCACTACGGAGTTTCTATTTAATTCTGCTTTTACAGCCAGCCAATATAATTTAGATTTGTTGTCTGCAAACAAATTAAGTACAGTTCTAGGAAAAAATTCTAATTTTGGATTTTTTTTTTAAATTTAAGACTTGAGGCTAACGTGAGTTGATTTTCCTTACCCAACAAACAGGTGACCTTCCTTCCTTCCTTTGTTTAATTCATGTAAGGAGTCCTCGGATACTAAGTTTTTAGGCATACACAAACTTTCAGAGCTTAAAACTTTGACTCATTCCAGATGCCATATGACAAATAGATGCAACTCTCACAGGAAAATATTTCTTTGTTTCACTGTTTTAAATAAATTCTTATAAAGAACTTGGTTCAAACATTTCCATTGGTGTCATGATACAATTGGTATCAAGAATTTTGGTGTCACATGCCTTTGCAAACACCACTTCATTAAAAAGTACAGCATTAAAAATATGGTTTTGAGGGAAAAGAATAAAAAAACCAAACCCATTTGTACAACAGCTTCTTTTGATTTTCCTTAAAATTCTACAAATAAGGAAAGGAAACTACTTACACCTTAAAAATTTATTATAAGGGAATTTTTAAGGACTAACACAATATGTCTTCATAACCAAAGTAATGAAAAATTTCTTACTCTTGTGATACTTTTTGCAAGAAAATTCTTAATACGCATAAAAAAAGTGAAATACTGAAATCTTATTATTGCGCATTGTAACTACGCAATATATTAATTATCGGGATACTTGGTTAAATTTCTTTAGTTTGCGAGGCTTCGTAATATTTTATCGGGATTCAAAGTTCTTGCCGTGGTAGTTCATTTATGGGTATATGTTTGCTTTTCAAAATCTTAGTTTTTGCTATGCATCGTCAGCATTAGAAGATAGAATATATCTGACTGCAGTCGACAGTATTTATTCTAGAAGGTTTGATTATCTTTTATCGACAATGCAGTTCGGATGGCTACGCAGTTTGGCTGGCGTGGGAAAGGGATGCCGGCCCATGCCATGTCCTTATTTGGGGCGAGGAGTGGGGACGGGCACGCAGCGACAAATACTCAGTGTGTCTATCACCGGCTAGCAATAGGCAACCAGCACTCGCAGAGGCAGTGCCGGGCGTGGCAAATAACCCCCACACCGGCAAACTTTAACCTGGTCGTTTATTTCTCCGCCGATGTGGGAAGTCGCTGCCTCAGAATTTTTTTCTTGCGATGCAAGTTTTCAAAACGTAGATAATCCATAAACTCCTGTGGCGCTGCTCTCTGCTTGTTTGTCTGTGAAGCAGTTCATGACTCTGCATACGTGACGGTTATGTGTGAACTGTTTTATTTAAATGATAAATAAAAGTACAAAGTAATAAACAGAAACTGGACTTTCTATTTTATATTTGTTTTTGGCACCTTTAAAGTTTCATGTTTCTACCGAGTGAGCTAACTGAGCTGTAACTTCCAACGTCGACCCAGAAGCTGCAATGATACAGCGATAAAACCACGACCTGTTTTTATCATTCGTGCCATCAGAAACTCACAGCCAGAAATACAATACTGCCAACTCACCTCCATGAGGTAGCACCCCACAAGCGTTGCGCTTCTTGTCCGGCCCGCCTTACAGTGCACGTAGACACTGCCGCTGGCCGCCATGAACTTGCCGATGTACTCCACGCCCCTCCGCAGCTTGTCCTGGTCTGGGGTTTCAAATATGTCCGTTGTCTGGAGCTGCAAGAACTCCACACCGTGCTTCTGCCACTGCTGCAAACACCACCACAACGAAGACGTGAACTGCACCGTTACAGGTAGCAAAAATGTGTAAAATTGACACGTTCTGTCTTTACTCAGTCCTTTTAAAGAAATCAGTCAAGCTGTTCAATGCTTTAACATTTCGCTGAGATTTCCTTCAGATACAGTTTAGGAATATTCTTTTCATTATGAGTGCACTGAAATAGCACAGATTGGAAAATGCCTATAGATGAACAATGAAATAACAACAGACTACCGATATGTTATTTGGAAGACACTCGTGACAAATTAGAAAGTATATCCAAATTATTCAAGAAACACACCTTGATAATCACAGCAAAAATGGTTTCACCAAAACAAACTAATCGTAATCAGACAATGAATTAGCAACATACAACACTGAGGCACCAGAAATTCTCTACAAAAAATTAATTTAAAACCATATTTTACGGTACAAACCACAGGTAAAATTTCTTCAACAAAAATACATATCATTAGCCCCCTTGCACACTCCTGTGGTTGCCAGATGTAGTGTTTTACCCAGAACAATACTGATTTTGTGCATTCTGTTCCACATATTGTTCTTGTCTGTTACAGTACATCGAGTGTTCCAATTTTTAAAGACCGACTGCACAACCTAACACAATACAAAGATAAAAACGTAGCTGCAGACAAACAAATTGTCACTATGACATGTTCAAACAAGTATTTTTTAAACGTGTGTATGAGATTTTGGTTCTACTAAGTACATTTATAGGTTTTTATGTTTGTTTCATTTAATGTGTGTCTGTTATACATGTATATATAGCATCAAGTAGGGTAAAAGTGCGATGAAAAACATACATCTTTTAGTTTTTTTTGCAACCTCAAAGCAGACTGGAAAACTAAGTAATAAATTAAGTTTATTCGACAAGTTGTTTCAAGATTTTTCATTATTTTTTAAATATTTTCAATATCCATTTAGTTTTACTTGAATAATCATGTCCCACAATTATGCTAACAGTTGGGATAATTGAGGGACAAGAAAGGGGCAAATCATGGACAATGTGTTAACATCATTATGAACGTATTCACAAGGTTGGTGAGGCAATCATATGACAGAGAATCTATAATACACTTATCAGAAATTTTACAAAATTTCAAGGACCAATTTTATACAGTTTCTTTAACCAACAAATTTGTTTACCTAATAAAACACAAAAATTCTAAATACACAATTTCCTCAAGTGCTAAACAAAATGCACAACACACATACCTGAGTTGTTACAATATACACAAAATTATTTGGAATGTTTTAAGTACAGCACAACAAATTTTGAAAATTTGAAACCATAAAGCGTTTGTAGTACAACTGTCTTGTTGCAAAATACATGGAGATAGTTTAGTTACTGAAACTTAATCAAACCCTAACATTCTCATAAAATTTTTTTTATTAGACTAATGAAACCATATTACTTGATTAATGAAACTTTGAAATACTACATGTTAAAATGATCTCTACTTGAATGCAAAACCAAATATGAGTAAAACACCACAAGTCACTAAAAAACATTAATAATTCTATTACAAAATGTTTGCATTTTTGATAGGTAATCAAAACTAAAAGTAAAATACTATTTTCAGGCGACGTATCCTTCACAAGAAAACGAGAACTGAAGTTCTCCCAGTCTACCTGGTGTAGGCTCAGACGGAACTATTACAAAGTCACTGTCACCTTCCAATTATTCAACGCCACTCTTTCTGGCCATAAAAAAACTGCACTGTACCTATCAGCAGCCCTAGCATCTGTTTTGCACGCACATACTTAATTTTTGTTGTCCCATGAGAAACTTCAATCATTTGACCAACGAAATGTTTCGCAGTCTTGCTCGTGCAAAATTTCACCACTACACAAACACCAATTTTTTTTGTTCACTGCTTTGTTTTTGAGTGGTAAATGCAGGAGCTTGTTTGGTTGCTAAGCCAGCATGTTCCTTGCATGTTGGTTGTAGGTTTCCTTCATCGTTTGAATCTGACTTAAGTGCACTGTCATCACTCCTGCTACTCTCCCATTCACCATCTTCAGTCTCACTTCGACTTGGGCTATGTAACCTTTCCATTTTTTTTTCTTAGTATGCTTAATTNTGCGTAAACTATACGGAAAGTTAAGTTTTCAACAATTCATCACAGTTAGCTTTCGTACCTTGACATTTTCTTTGTTATTTGGAATTCAAAGCAAAACACTATTTTATCATTCTGTCTGTTTTGACGTGAGTCCACCACTTTTTTTTGGGAATAAACCATCAGTCAATTTATTTCTAACCACAGAGTGGATTTCTTTTAGGACTCAAGTTCACTCACTAGTCATCACAAGCAGACACAACCTTTTGCTTAGAATGTCACATCCATGCCTTACCAAANGACTCAAGTTCACTCACTAGTCATCACAAGCAGACACAACCTTTTGCTTAGAATGTCACATCCATGCCTTACCAAAGACTCGAACTCAGAGCACCAGGCATTATAGACCAGCATGCAACCAACTGCATCATGGAGATCAGCCTGATGATGTTGGAATGAATTCTGGCACGAAAGCTAACGTTGCTTTGCATCTGTTCTGTCCAGTAGGCACTCAACACAGATAAACCCNGGAATGAATTCTGGCACGAAAGCTAACGTTGCTTTGCATCTGTTCTGTCCAGTAGGCACTCAACACAGATAAACCCCGGTGTTATCAGTCGGTCCCAGAGGTGGAGGGCTGCTATCTGCCAAACTGAGCCGTAGCTTTCATTACTATAAGTGAACTAAAGTTTGCCGATACGTGCTGTTATCACGTTGGCACTATCGATGAAACAGATTTATAGGGAAATTACAATTGTGATAAAATACAGCAAAAATACTAAAATCACCTCGCCCCTGCACTCAAAAGATATACGCAGAACATTTTCAGTTTTGGCTCCAATAACAAATATGCATAACTCTCCGCGAGTAGTCAAAAGGTGTGTGTTATTAACGGCATATGTGATCTAGTAGTGTGAAATTGCTATGTATGAGACACCCCTAGGGGCAACTAAACAAACAATTAAATTACAACAACCACTCTGTACTGTTTTTTTTTTCCCCCACACAATCACTACCATTCTGTGATTATTTTTTGGTATGACGTCACCTGTAACCTATACCAACAGAAGGTGACAACCTATGATTTTGGACTTAAACATAGAAAACTCAATACGTATTTACTTTAAATAGCAGCAGGAAAAAGTGAACAGTCTTCTGGTCAATATGAGTTAACATAAGTTAGTCCAAGTGGCAATGGGGAAAGACCAAACCTGCATCGATACACTCAAACCAGTTTGAGAAATTTTCCGCTTCCAAAGCGTCCACTTTTCCTGTCTACAACTGCCTTCAGCTAGCAAGTATAAATTGAACGACACTACTGATAAACTGTCACTAGTATTTCCACTTCGAAAATGACATCCATGTCAAATAATCACATACGCTGACAGAAACTACGTGAGCTGTCAACTAAAACATGATGATTAGCCTTACACGTGATAATTATAAATTTATCTCCTTAGGCACACATGGCAAAGAAAATAATACATTTCTAAGATTGTTCCGAATTCCAAGACACTTTCCGAGAAAGTCTGACCAGCCCATATAATTAACAGTAACAGCATTAATAAAATACATTATTATTACCAAATTCTGTAAGACAAGATTTTGAATTTTATTCTTAAAATGTCAACTATTATGTCATTGCTTAAGCAAGCTAAATACGAATTTAAACACATACTGGGTTACGAATTATCTTTGTAAATCTCAATGGTAGTTTCACACTTCCTAATTACAATGTCCTGCAAATCTGAGTAGTAATGCAAAAATTATTAAAAATTGGAAAGAACTGTGTAACAACACACCAGTCTACTTGTGTTGGGGCCATGCACTGTATTTTACATCACAGTGCCAACCAAAGAAAGCGCCTCAAGTAATTTCCAACCACTACGGAGTTTCTATTTAATTCTGCTTTTACAGNCACAGTGCCAACCAAAGAAAGCGCCTCAAGTAATTTCCAACCACTACGGAGTTTCTATTTAATTCTGCTTTTACAGCCAGCCAATATAATTTAGATTTGTTGTCTGCAAACAAATTAAGTACAGTTCTAGGAAAAAATTCTAATTTTGGATTTTTTTTTTAAATTTAAGACTTGAGGCTAACGTGAGTTGATTTTCCTTACCCAACAAACAGGTGACCTTCCTTCCTTNTTTTTTTTAAATTTAAGACTTGAGGCTAACGTGAGTTGATTTTCCTTACCCAACAAACAGGTGACCTTCCTTCCTTCCTTTGTTTAATTCATGTAAGGAGTCCTCGNCCTTCCTTTGTTTAATTCATGTAAGGAGTCCTCGGATACTAAGTTTTTAGGCATACACAAACTTTCAGAGCTTAAAACTTTGACTCATTCCAGATGCCATATGACAAATAGATGCAACTCTCACAGGAAAATATTTCTTTGTTTCACTGGTTTAAATAAATTCTTATAAAGAACTTGGTTCAAACATTTCCATTGGTATCATGATACAATTGGTATTAAGAATTTTGGTGTCACAAGCCTTTGCAAACACCACTTCAATTTTTACATGGCAAGAAATAGCAATCACCTTCATGTGTACAATCTCAAGCACGGCATTAAAAATATGGTTTTGAGGGAAAAGAATAAAAAAACCAAACCCATTTGTGCAACAGTTTCTTTGGATTTTCCTTAAAATTCTACAAATAAGGAAAGGAAACTACTTGTACCTTAAAAATTTATTATAAGGGAATTTTTAATTTAAGGACTAACACAATATGTCTTCATAACTGAAGAAATAAAAATTTCTTTACTCTTGTGTTACTTTTTGCAAGAAAATTCTTAATACGCATAAAAAAAGTTAAATACTAAAATCTTATTATTGCGCATTGTAACTACGCAATATATTAATTATCGGGATACTTGGTTAAATTTATTTAGTTTGCGAGGCTTCGTAATATTTTATCGGGATTCAAAGTTCTTGCAGTGGTAGTTCGTTTATGGGTATATGTTTGCTTTTCAAAATCTTAGTTTTTCTTACGCGTCAGCATTAGAAGATAGAAGCTCTCTGACTGCAGTCGACAGTTTTTATTCTAGAAGGTTTGATTATCTTTTATCGACAATACAGTTCGGATGGCTACGCAGTTTGGCTGGCGTGGGAAAGGGATGCCGGCCCATGCCATGTCCTTATTTGGGGCGAGGAGTGGGGACGGGCACGCAGCGACAAATACTCAGTGTGTCTATCACCGGCTAGCAATAGGCAACCAGCACTCGCAGAGGCAGTGCCGGGCGTGGCAAATAACCCCCACACCGGCAAACTTTAACCTGGTCGTTTATTTCTCCGCCGATGTGGGAAGTCGCTGCCTCAGAATTTTTTTCTTGTGATGCAAGTTTTCAAAACGTAGATAATCCATAAACTCTTGTGGCGCTGCTCTCTGCTTGTTTGTCTGTGAAGCAGTTCATGACTCTGCATACGTGACGGTTATGTGTGAACTGTTTTATTTAAATGATAAATAAAAGTACAAAGTAATAAACAGAAACTGGACTTTCTATTTTATATTTGTTTTTGGCACCTTTAAAGTTTCATGTTTCTACCGAGTGAGCTAACTGAGCTGTAACTTCCAACGTCGACCCAGAAGCTGCAATGATACAGCGATAAAACCACGACCTGCTTTTATCATTCGTGCCATCAGAAACTCACAGCCAGAAATACAATACTGCCAACTCACCTTCATGAGGTAGCACCCCACAAGCGTTGCGCTTCTTGTCCGGCCCGCCTTACAGTGCACGTAGACACTGCCGCTGGCCGCCATGAACTTGCCGATGTACTCCACGCCCCTCCGCAGCTTGTCCTGGTCTGGGGTTTCAAATATGTCCGTTGTCTGGAGCTGCAGGAACTCCACACCGTGCTTCTGCCACTGCTGCAAACACCACCACCACAACGAAGACGTGAACTGCACCGTTACAGGTAGCAAAAATTGATAAAATTGACACGTTCTGTCTTTACTCAGTCCTTTTAAAGAAATCAGTCAAGCTGTTTCATGCTTTAACATTTCGCTGAGATTTCCTTCAGATACAGTTTAGGAATATTCTTTTCATTATGAGTGCACTGAAATAGCACAGATTGGAAAATGCCTATAGATGAACAATGAAATAACAACAGACTACTGATATGTTATTTGGAAGACACCCGTGACAAATTAGAAAGTATATCCAAATTATTTAAGAAACACACCTTGATAGTCACAGCAAAAATGGGTCTCACCAAAACAAACTAATCGTAATCAGACAATGAATTAGCAACATACAACACTGAGGCACCAGAAATTCTTTACAAAAAATTAATTTAAAACCATATTTTACGGTACAAACCACAGGTAAAATTTCTTCAACAAAAATACATATCATTAGCCCCCTTGCACACTCCTGTGGTTGCCAGATGTAGTGTTTTACCCAGAACAATACTGATTTTGTGCATTTTGTTCCACATATTGTTCTTGTCTGTTACAGTGAATCGAGTGTTCCAATTTTTAAAGACCGACTGCACAACCTAACACAATACAAAGATAAAAAGGTAGCTGCAGACAAACAAATTGTCACTATGACATGCTCAAACAAGTATTTTTTAAACGTGTGTATGAGATTTTGGTTCTACTAAGTACATTTATAGGTTTTTATGTTTGTTTCATTTAATGTGTGTCTGTTATACATGTATATATAGCATCAAGCAGGGCAAAAGTGTGACGAAAACATATCTTTTAGATTTTTTGCAACCTCAAAGCAGACTGGAAAACTAAGTAATAAATTAAGTTTATTCGACAAGTCGTTTCAAGATTTTTCATTATTTTTTTTAATATTTTCAACATCCGTTTAGTTTTACTTGAATAAACATGCCCCACAATTACGCTAACAGTTGGGATAGTTGAGGGACAAGAAAGGGGCAAATCATGGACAATGTGTTAACATCATTACGAACCTATTCACAAGGTTGGTGAGGCAATCATGTGACAGAGAATCTATAATACACTTATCAGAAATTTTACAAAATTTCAAGGACCAATTTTATACAGTTTCTTTAACCAACAAATTTGTTTACCTAAAAAACACAAAAATTCTAAATACACAATTTCCTCAAGTGCTAAACAAAATGCACAACACACATACCTGAGTTGTTACAATATACACAAAATTATTTGGAATGTTTTAAGTACAGCACAACAAATTTTGAAAATTTGAAACCATAAAGCGTTTGTAGTACAACTGTCTTGTTGCAAAATACATGGAGATAGTTTAGTTACTGAAACTTAATCAAACCCTAACATTCTCATAAAATTTTTTTTACTAGACTAATGAAACCATATTACTAGATTAATAAAACTTTGAAATACTAAATGCTAAAATGATCTCTACTTGAATGTAAAACCAAATCTGAGTGAAACAACACAAGTCACTAAAAAACATTAATAATTCTATCACAAAATGTTTGCATTTTTGATAGGTAATCAAAACTAAAA
Source organism: Clitarchus hookeri (assembly GCA_002778355.1). Classification (NCBI taxonomy): domain Eukaryota; kingdom Metazoa; phylum Arthropoda; class Insecta; order Phasmatodea; family Phasmatidae; genus Clitarchus; species Clitarchus hookeri. Next base: position 89,584 of record NQII01000274.1, on the reverse strand, counting down.
GTAAAATACTATTTTCAGGCGACGTTGTATCCTTCAAAAGAAAACGAGAACTGAAGTTCTCCCAGTCTACCTGGTGTAGGCTCAGACGGAACTTTTACAAAGTCACTGTCACGTTCCAATTATTCAACGCCATCTCTTTCTGGCCATAAAAAAAACTGCACTGTACCTATCAGCAGCCCTAGCATCTGTTTTGCACGCAGATACTTAATTTTTGTTGTCCCACGAGAAACTTCAATCATTTGACCAACAAAATGTTTTGCAGTCTTGCTCGTGCAAAATTTCACCACTACACAAACACCAATTTTTTTTGTTCACTGCTTTGTTTTTGAGTGGTAAATGTAGGAGATTTGTTTGGTTGCTAAGCCAGCATGTTCCTTGCATGTTGGTTGTAGGTTTTCTTCATAGTTTGAATCTGACTTAAGTGCACTGTCATCACTCCTGCTACTCTTCCATTCACCATCTTCAGTCTCACTTCGACTTGGGCTATGTAACCTTTCCATTTTTTTTTCTTAGTATGCTTAATTTCCTCTTTTTGTTCTTGCTTGCTACATTTTTCTTGGACTTTTATTTTAGGTGTAGACTCTTTTCCAGTTCTGTTTGCATTCTGTTTTATCTCAATATTTTTTTCAAAAACTCTTCCCTGGCGATAACTTGGGCTTCGCAATTGAGCTTCCGTTTTTTTTAGGAACAGACCCCCACGGTTCTTCCGATGTTGCTACGTAACAAATGTTCAAATGGGGAAACTAAAGTCATTCTTGTCGTTCCGATGGAATCTGGAGTCGTAGGAACAAACAGCAGAAGTACTTGGCACGGGCATTTACATCCATCCACTGCATTGGGCTTTTCAGTCTCATCAAACAGAGGGCGACAAGATGTCGACGAGCCTCCATCAGAGTTTGGATTTTGACGCTTATATCGTTCTCATTTCACTGGATCAAGTCTCTCAGTTGGGTACTCTTCTCTATTTAGAGGAAAGATCCATGTACACTCAAATCCTTTCTTAGTGCCAGGAGTTAGTGCAGTATGCCTTGGTTGTTAGCTCTCTGCCAGTCCACGAGTGCCTTTTCCCAAGCCTGCTTTAAAGACCTAAAACCACACTTGTCGAGTGGTTGAAGAAGGTCTGTCGTGGGAGAAGGCAGCTTAATGTTAGTTATATTTTCAACAACAGCAGTTTCAATGGCAGCTGTGGCCTTTCTGAAATACGCTTGCAGAATACGGTAAAAAAGTTCTGGAAAATTGACCTGTTTATGTACCCTTCTGATCAGACTGCATACATTGTGCCTGGCAGGTCTTTTTTTCCTTCATTAATTTAGGATATGTCAAAAATGCAATGTCTCCACACTTGAACTGTTTTCCCTTCCAGAGTATCTGGCAACCCTAGGGAGATACAGATAGCGAAAGGAACACAGGGAAAATACAGGACGTCCTCTGAAATTCCATTTTGGAATTCCTTGCCTTTTCCTTGATTTCCAGGCAGAATCTTACCATTTTCCCTGAACTATTTTCAGGAATACTGAAACCTTCCAATACCATATTTTTTTCACTACGAGCAGAACAAATATATAGCCTGCTATCAGTGAAGTAGAATTAAATTACATTGCAACAGACCAAGAAAGCAGGGCAAACACTTTATCCAACCTTACAATATTTCTTGCGATACATGCTACCGACTTCACATGAGTGCCCATTACACGCACAAAAATACTTTATTTTGTACGTATAGGCCCTACATCACTTGGTATAAATGTATTATTGCGAGTTCACAAACTTTAAAGAATAAAATCTTAAACTACATATGCTTATAGGCCATTCACAGTAAAGTGAGCACTTTTGAAAGTCTTCTCATTTGGAATAATAGGCAATAAATATATTTTATTTTAGCCTTAGACGTTAACTTCTGAGTGCCATGGAAAATACATGCTGTGCTTATTACTCACATAGCAATATTTATATTTAAATGTGGTTAAAGGATAAAAAATGGCTGAAAGAAAAAAGGAACTAGGGTTTCAAAAGTGCTCACTTGACCGTGAACAGCCTATATAATTATATTATCCTGTACTCACACAATTAACAATTTTCGTAGAGTAGCAAATATTTACATTTCCCCTGACTTTTGCCTGTCACATGAAATTCCCTGACTTTCATCCTGAAATAAGACTACTGCAACAGAGTTAATAAGGAAAAACAGAAGAGGAACAGGAGAAGATAGAGGCCATTAACCTGGTAACCCCAGTCACAAGCTGCGAACAGCACTGGAAGTCAACTTACAACATTTTTAAGATTTTAATTTATTTATCTACAATATGTTGATGCATGTGTGAGTATTAGTTTCTTCTAAAAAATATATATAAATAAAACTCATTACGCCTGGCTTACTATTAATAAAATTACACTCCTTTAAACTTGCAAGCAGTGATTTTTGAGAAACCATGGAAAATGAAATTCAGGATGTACGGACCAGGATTTGAAGCCAGTTCCTCCCGAATGCGAGTATGACAGCTTACCATTGTGCCACCTCGCTCAATTCCACATTTACGGAAATAGTGGATTGTTGAACATGGTTTTATATGCGGCTTTCACATGAGGCCATAAGCAACCAGTATGGACTGCCATTCTGAACTCGTGCATTAATTTAATTACCATTTGAACAATATGGGAGAAAATTCCTCTCAACATTTTATCCCTACAAATAATTAAATTAATAAGATCTACTTCAATTTTTTTAATTTTTATTTTACTTTAAACTGAGAATGAAAACTTGAATTTAAATGAACGGTGAAGAATAACACAAAGCACGAGGTCTTTAAGACCTTCTGAGCTTTCATTTTGGCAAGTGACATTAGTGCAATATAAAAATTTGCACAATCTCATTTGATTTAATTACCGCAAATACACTAAAGGTGTTTTGTTTCAATCAGCCAGGTTATCACCACACTGTTAAATCAAACACTTAATTTCAACACCATTTGTGTTAGGGACTTGCAATTTGGTAAAAAGGGCATCTTTTATGGGAGAGTTTCACCCAGCCATAATATTTTGGAGAATTTTGAAAATTTAAAAAGAGTCACTTTTTGATTGCCAATATTTCCAAAATAGTTTAACCTACGGCACTCCAATTGGTACACTTTTTTTAACTTAATCACATCTTGTCGTCTTACAGCATACCATCACCCTCATCTTAACTGTACAATTTTAAGGGGAGGAGGTCAAATTTAAAATAACTATATTTCTTAAATGGTTTGAACTAGCATTTGGTAAGCATTCTCTAAGGGGCCTGACGACTTTAACTAATTTAAGTAGCAGGCACCTTTAACCATTTTTAATTT